>CM051693.1:11643566-11991066 GCA_028022725.1 Lycodopsis pacificus
CGTGCAGCACATTCTGCTTGGAGTTGCATATGCGACGAACCTTCTCTTTGGTCTCCCCATCAATGGCTACGTCCTGTGGCTTATAGTTAGTGGACGACAAAAGAAGATAGCTTCTGATTTCATCCCTCTCAACCAGATTGTGGTGGAATCTCTTCTCTGTCTCTCTGGCATTTTGCATTTCCTGGATTACTTCGTCTCACTCCATATCTTGACAATATTGAATGTCTCGGGTATCGTGTTCATTATTATGCGTCCCCTGGTGCAGAGCTACATCTGTCTGGAGCAATACCTTGCAACTGTCCATCCTGTGATATTCCTCAGGTGTAAACCTTTGAGGTACAAGGGGGCCGTTTGCTTTGTTTTTTGGCTGATAGCTATTACGCTGTCCGTTGTTGGCATGGCTTTTCATTTCCCCAGAGAGTTTACCTATTCATTAGTAGCTTTGCATCTGTTCTTCTTGCTGTCGATGATTTTCTGCTGCTTATCAGTTCTCAGAGCTCTGAAGCGCCCTACACCAGGGGAGGGGCTGAGGGCCAAACACAGAGGTAACAGCATGAAGAAAAAGGCTTTTAAGATCATTTTGATTAATTTAGTGTATACAACTTTGTCCCAGCTCCCAATGCCGGTTGGTATATCCTTGATGGGAACAATACCAGATCCCGTGTTTGCTACTGTTTCCTCAGTAAATATCTATATATTTGTCATAACAGGTTTTGTCCCATCCATGCTGTATCTTCATAGGATGGGGAAACTGTACAGTAAATGCATTTGCCTGTAAGCAGATATTTGTGTTTGTGATATTTGTGAAGCAGCGTTCAGTTTTTCTGCTCCGAATATCTGGAACAAAGTCCCAGAAAGCTGCAGGTCTGCTGAGACCCTCAGCTCATTTAAATCAAGATTGAAGACTTTTCTGTTTGCTGCTGCCTTTAATTGAACCACATTCAAGGATATTAATCGATTTCCTGCAGTTCTGCATTTTACTACTGTGTTTTATTTCTTACACTGCTTTTTAGTGTTGTAATGACTGGTTTTAATGTTTCAATGACTGTTTTGCCTTATGTTTTGATGCTTTTAATGGTTTCATGTGAAGCACTTTGAATTTTACAATATTTGTCTAAATATGAATTAATATACTGGTATGCTAAACAGTATGTGTTTGATATGATATATCTGCATAACATGTCTTTATGTTGCTTCATTATAAAATGTAATAAAGGTGTTTTTTGGTGTTTTATGTCATCGCTTCCCACTCTCTCTAAGACAATAAAAACTTGAAAATTTACAGCATGTACATTTTTATTTTTACTGTGCACACAAGCACAAATATATACAATACATAAAACACACACACAGCGCATGCATATTTTTCGTCATTCATCTGCAGATTGTTTCAGCCACAGCATGCTCATCAAAATTGAATATAGGCCGTCTGTTATTAGAAGATTGCATTGTTACTTAGGATGTACATCAATATATATATTTCTCCCAACAGGAACTTGCATGAAACAAAAACCCTGACATATGTATTCAAAATAATAGCCTTCAAATATTACATATAAATGTTTTTACGCAGACAGTTACTTTGCGTTGTACTGTTCAGCTAGTATTTAACAGTACCTGTAAATCTCAGTAAGGCGTGGGATTCTGCTTCTGCTTCAGCTGGCAGAGGGTAACAGAGGAGCCCACACCAAAGCCAGCATACAAGGGCTCACTGAACTGAACTTTAAATCTGTGGATAAGCTCCATAGTCTCTGATATTGCATAAAAGGCCACAGTGCTGCCTGCATAATCCAGGTACACACCGATTCGTGTGGCCCTGGGAGCTTCAGGAAGGTCTCTGTCTACTTTATTGTGCCAGGCAGAGTAGCCCGAGTCGGAGCAGAGGAGACTCCAAGACTTGTCGTTGTAGCCCAGCAGGCTGTGTGAATTCTTCCCCTTGCGACTGATGCTCTTGTAGGCCACCCCGATGGAAAACTCCCCGCTCCACTCGGCCTCCCAGTAAAATCTGAACCCAGTCAGAGGCTCTTTGCACAGCACCTGGGAGAAGCCATCAAAGCGTTCTGGGTGATCTGGATGAAACTGGACTGCTTTCCTCCTTGTGACCCTCTGGTTCCCGTCCGACAGGGCCAGCTCTTTGTATACTGTGTTTGGATCCAGGGACATCTTGGAGCAGTCTGAGCAAAGACAGCCATTGTTTTTGTTATTAATCTTTAGATATGGAGCATCCCATTGATCATCCACTCATCCATGTATTTTCACCCACAACAGCTAATATCTGATAACAAATATTGCTGTTGCACGGAAAGACAAATGTGTCAAAGTAGTCTCTTTATTTCTAATAAAGGTTGAGGCACTGAATGGACTGAACTATGAACACTGAACTCACATCTTAAGAAGTCTGGCCTGGTTTTTGGCTCCTGAAAATCAACTCTGGAAGGAACTGTTTGGATATAGAAAAAAATAAAAATGGACACACACTATTTTGTAATACATTGTATCTTGTGATTTACGTTCTAAAATAATTCAAAAGGTAATTATATAATTACATAAATTTCTTGTTCTCTGAAATGAATTATATATAATTAATATTCATGATAAAGTTGTATATATTTTCACAGATTGACACACATATACCTTTAAGTCGTTTCTCTCCATTTCTCGGCAGAAGTATATACACGGGGGTTTCACTGACTGCGAGGATGATACAGCAGTATGTTAGCGGGTTACTGGCTCACTTTGTAGTTTTTATAGTATACAAATATTTTGTAAATTTCATCTGCTATACACAAACCTGTCTTTGAGATTTTGCTCAATTCCGTCTTACAGATGTTGTCCAGATGTTCCTTCATCTCGGTGGCCGTCTTGCTCATCTCTCCAAAGGAGAACTGAGGGTTGATGAGCACTTTGGGCACCATGGCCACAGGAGGAACGCACAGGGTCGGAAAATTCTATTGAACAAGAAATAGGAGCTCCATACTCCGGTCGACAAGTCAGAAACACAAACAGTGCCCTCGCCTGGCCAGAATAATATCATCAATATGAACAGTTATTGCCCCGTTTCATTCACAATAACAGTTATTATCTGCTATTCAAAGAGTGCATGGAGCACGCAATTTTTTTGCCACCTTCAAAGTAGTGCACACTTTCATATTGCAAGTGTGAAAAGTCAATTTTGGGAAATCCATTTCTTAAGTCTGATCTCATTTGTTTTCTCTCCTGGTTTTATCACTAAGAACTGGGGTCTTTCTTAGTCACAGAAGTTTCTTTGTTTGTGTTTGTTTCTGTAAAAGTAATTTCGGCCTCAAGATACATTATGAATGTATTGTGTCTAAATAAAAAAAAGATACCTTCAAGAGAACATGAACTCATCGATTCTAATGTGTAAACATCTCTGCCGGCGTTTGAATGACGTGTATTAAGACACGAATATTTCTTGCAGCCCTGCAGGATCTTTCAGCACCTGCAGGAAGTGAATGTTGTCCTCTGTTTCGAGGATTTGCCTTAGCTCTGCATCTCTGCGCTGTAGCTCCAGTATCTCCTGCTCCAGACGGTCCAAGTAGCCCTCGGCCTGAGACATCGCCGACTGCATGTTGGTCGTTATCATCTGATGGATTTCAGCCTTCCAGCGCTCCACCGCCTGCAGCATTTCGTGGAAGGTCTTATCAGTTTCTGCCTGAGCTCGCTGGGCAGCACTCTGGGGGGGAAAACCAGTTTGTCAAGAGGTTTAGGGAAGGTGTGACATTTGATGACGACTTTTTTTAAATGTATTTTACACAATTATGTTTCATTAGGAAATGTCTGATCTTACTTTGAGAACATCCACATTGTGTTTGAGGTCCTGCAGCTCCTTCATCCTCTCTTGAATGATGTGCTGGACCTCAGTCTGGGTGACCACCAGGACTTTCTGTTGGAACAACAAGCTTTTGTCAACCACAAACACTTGAGAGGTATAATTTTGGATAATTTTTGGGTGTTGTGATTCTGAATTCACAACTGACACTGTTTTGTTTCGTCTAAATGTCACGCATTTTGACTCACAACCAATCCACACTCACTTGTTTTTCGATGCGCTCTTCCTCCGCTGAGGTAATGTTGTGGCCGCGGTGCTCTTTGACAGTACACAGCACACAGATACACATCTGGTCAGAGCGACAGAACAGCTCCAGGCCTTTCTCGTGCTGGGGGCAGATCTTCCTGTCCAGGTGGCCCGTCTCATCCACCAGCTTGTGTCTCTTGAAGGTGGACGACTCGTAGTGTGGCTTGACGTGCGTTTCGCAGTAGTAGGCCAGGCACATGAGGCACGACTTCACGGCCTTGTTGCGACGACCAACGCAGAAGTCGCAGAAGGATTCCCGCTGCATGTATGGGAAAGGGGTGAGCTCCGGGAGCTGGCGCCGCGGCTCGTGGCTTACATCGGGCAGATTGCGTCTCAGCACGGGCCGTGGTGTGAAGGTGGAGTGGCACTGCGGGCAGCTGTACACACCCGTGTGGTCAAACTGGTCCCAGTAGATCTTGATGCACTCCAGACAGTAGGTGTCACCACAGGGGATGGTGACCGGGTCTCTCAGCGTATCCACACACAGTGGACAGTAATCCTCTGGAGGTAAAGGGAAACTGGACTCAGCCATGATGATGTTGGAATGCGTCAAATATTGGACGAACTTTGGATCAGAATCAGAAATGTCAACAGGCTGTTAGTCAGTATGCTGTCCAGAGAGTCCAACTTCCTTTCACCCTGCAACTCTTTTTCAAACCAGGGACAATGTTGGTCGCTGGCGATATTTAAAGGAACGCCTTTGTTTCTACTGTAAACACGCAGTGATGTCTTCCCATATCGCCTCTGTCCCAGCACCTGAGTGAAAGATACTACAGTCCGCCACCATGATGGAACAGCTTAACAAGCAGGAATTTCAGGGAAAGTAAACTCCCACAGTAAGGTCAAGTTGTCAGCAAAATATCATCATTTAAAGAAGTCAACACCTTCCATCATTTGTATTGGTGTTTAACTGAAATGCACCTTGACACCGTGGTCTGTTTTAGCTTTGACATTTTTTGTATTTACAAAACAAGGTTCATCTGACCTAATGTTTGCCGCTTGCAAAACACGTGTCTCAAAAACCAGTCACTGATGTAATATTGTATATAATACCAATATGTATAATACTATACCAATACTAATAGGATGTTTTACTTTTATTTCCCCCTAAAACTAACATTTATTAACTAACTGTTATTCTTATTGTATATATTGTGCATTTGATATTTGCATTTGATATTTAATATTTTTATCTACTGTACCATAACTGCTGCTGTAGCGAAAGAATTTCCCCCTGCGGGATTACTAAAGTATCTATCTATCTATCTATCTATCTCTATTGATGGTGGGTGGAGACTTGGCAGTACTTGTGAGTATTTACAATGGATAGATGACACTTTGTCCTTCACACCCTTCAGCTTTCCATTTGACTGAGCAGTACTGAGTTTCATGATGGTGCATGATGTCAAAACAACTTGTTCTGTTTATCCTGTGAACACAGCACAGAGCATCATCAGTGGGCCTATGTGGGTTCCCACAGGAGCACGCTGAAAACCGGACAAACAATGCAAGGCTAAATATATATATAATTGGGTAGTGTTGAATCTGAGTGAAAATTGATGTGTGTACTGTATATGGAAACAATGCCAGAATAACGTTTAGTATAACGATTGACTGGTATGACAGTATACATGTTCTGAATCCCAGCTGTAGCGTATTGTTTGAGCACTATAGTGCAGTTGGGGTAAAGCACTTTGAGGTAAAGTGTGTAAAGACGCCCGCTCTTTTTTGTTTTGGTCTGATATTCAGTTTGATTGATATGGAGCTGCGAGAGGGATCATTTCATCTGTAATGTGTCAGCTTTACGCTGTCAGTACTCCTTGTCCTGTGAAGGGCCGCTCTCGTCTTTGTCCAGACAAGAGGGCTCTTGTGACAATGACAGTAAGAGAGAACAAAAAGAGATGAGGAAAGAGGGTGGGAGGGCAATGGAGAGCGGGCATGACAGATAGCTGTGAGCTGAGTTTTGTGTTATAGAGAAAATGCTAATCTTTGGTGACGAATCACCTGCCCCAAAACATGCATTACAGAAGAAGCATCAGAAGATATGTAACACAAATGAATAGAATCGTGAATTGAAATAAACAGAACATGATAAATCTTTCCACAGAAGCAAGTCTGTGCACAGAGGCAAGGAGCTAATGAGAGTGAATAGACACAAGAGAGGCTGAGTGCCCATGATGTCATTGACTGTGCTGGTCGGTACTCTCTCCCTCCTCCCTCCCCCTTCCCTCTCTCCTCCTGCGTCTCTGTATCTCTCCATCTCTGTCGTCATTTTGAGAAAGCCTGGGAGTGGCAGGAAGGAGGAGAGGCAGACGAGAAAGAAGAAGAAGAAGAAGAAGAAGAAGAAGAAAAAAGGAGGAGGAAGACAAAGAGGTCGAGCAGCTGTACGCTAATCAGGATCTTCCTGAATATTTTCACAGCATCCTTCCATTTACGGCAGCAGGTACCGTACTCTCTCTTTTTCAGCATCACCGTTTCATGCACCAGCACGCAATGCAACAAAGCGGCCATGGAAACAGCAGCAACAAGGAAACAGGTCTTAACTGTTGCGATAACTGGATGTATTATTTCACACCCCGGTAATGATAAATCATTTGTAATATTTATGTGGACATTTTTAGATGCAGTATATTTCCACATTAGATTTTCTTAAAAAGATTTAATGTCAATCCCCAAAGTGCTTGTAGCCAAACAGAAATGCAACACCGGATCTCCAGTGACATTTACGTACACGCTTTTATGTGCTTCAATTTCTTTTATGGTTTATTGCCTGGAATCGTTCTCATCCGTTGTAGTTTTGTCCACCAATAAAATGTCCCACCAAGAAAAATAGGATTGCTACTAGCATCCATGAAATGTGCATTTCTGCTCTGTAAAAAGAAAAAAGTTTTGTAATAATTGTGTTCAACCGTTTTCATTTTATTCATTCATACTTATAAATCAGGCTTTTATGTACTAAACGTACATCCTGACTGTTTTTCAGCCAACAGCAGTAACAAGTTATGTGTGTGTGTGTGTGTGTGTGTGTGTGCGTGTGTGTGTGTGTGTGTGTGTGTGCGTGTGTGTCGGTGTGTGTGTGTGTCGGTGTGTGTGTGCGTACGAGAGATTGAGTGGACCAGGAGAAGAGAAAGAGGAAAAGGAGCATGTTTTCACCGTTAGATTTAACAGCAGAGCAGCCGTTTGGAAATTGAGCTGATTGAATTAAATTGGCCTGAGAGCAGCTTTAGTAAGAGGGACATAATGATGGATGTGAAAGTGTGTATCTGCTTGTGTGTGTGTGCGAGAGAGTGAGTGAGAGAGAAAAAACATTCACTTGGACTGACCATTATGGCAGACCTTTCCTGGCAGGCTGACCATCAATCAGCTAATAGAGTCATTATGACGTTCTTTAATTTCACAAAATGTCTTCACAAGGAGATAAAGTCAATGAACAACCAAAGTAAGGGTGTCGTCACCTTTTGAAGGGCTTTTTGAAGGTAGGACCTTGCAACTATGTGCAACAATCAAGCTGGTGTGTTGACCATTATCAGTTTGATACTGTATTCTCTCTGTGTATCTGTCAGTATGGCGGAAGGCTCAGTGTCTGTAGCAGAGGTCGAGACCGCCTTCCAGAAGTTTGCAGTCCATGGAGACACTAAAGCCCGAGGAAAGGAGATGAACGGCAAGAACTTTGTTAAGATCTGCAAGGACTGCAACATAATCGACGGCAAGAACGTCACCACGACAGATGTTGACATAGTTTTCAGCAAAGTCAAGTAAGATTTTATTCAACTTTCACAGCAAAAACATTGAAAACGCAACAACTCAGTCACAGGGTAACAACAAGACAAGTAAAGGCGGCAAAACCATTAATCATCAATTGGTCTTTAAAACAAATTTGTCTATGTTAATAAGCACTAAACATTGTACTTAGTAAAGTTCATATTATGCTCATGGGAAGTCATTAGTTTTGCAGGTGTTTGGTCATAAACCAAAGCATGGAATACATTCAAATTTTGACCCGATCACCCCATGTATAAGTACTTTCAAAGTACTTTCATCCTCTGGGCAAATTTCATGGCAATCCAATCCAACATTTCTTGAAAACCCCCAAATTTTAACCTCATGGAGGTGCAGAGGAAAAGCCAGGGGGTCGCTGAAGACATTTGGATTTGATTTTCTTGGGAACGTGAGTGCTTGTACAAATGTTTCATGGCAATATTGCCACAAATTCTTCTTGGGGCGCACACACACACACACACACACACTTTTTCTATATATATATAACAGGGTATAACAGTAATTACACTGTTATACCCCTTTAGCCCCTCCCTTTGCTAGTCCAATGTCATTACATTGATGCGCAACATTATTTGTATAATTTTGTTACTTGCCTGAGAAGACATTTGGCAACACTGTGTGTTTCCTCAGGGCGAAGTCAGCTCGTGTAATCACATTTGAGCAGTTCAACCAGGCCCTGACAGAGTTGGCTCCCAAACGTTTTAAAGGCAAAAGCAAAGAGGAGTCGCTTCAGCAGCTCTACGGTCTCATTGTTGGTAAGGAACCTGCCAACATCGGAGTCACTGTGAGTATTTCATCTCACCTCAACATACTCACCTTTCACCCCCCCTCAGGCACGCAGCATCCAACAACGCTGCGTGCCGCTTACTCCACAACTTAATGCTCCGATTGACCCACCACCACAAAGTACTTAAGTTTAAGGATGTTTGAGGTTGGTTAAGGTAAGAACCCATGACTTCTCTCTCTGTTTGAGTGAGATTCACAACAATGTGTTCACATATCTTTTAGATTTATTATCGAACTCTGGTCTATGCGCAATAGCCAAAATAATTATGTGCATTATTGTCTTCTTGAATTTCTTTGGCTCCAGAAATTTCAAATCCATTGCATTGTGTCTTTTAACTGACATTCTTTTAAAGGGATAATATATTAATTTAAGTGCTGGAAAAAATGTAAATAAATATTTGAGAGTGAGGGGAAAATAAAGGAAGCAGAGCGATGGAATAAGACATGCATGTGTGTGTATGTATGTGTTTTTTTTAGAAAGTGGCAAAGGCAGCAGCAGTGGACAGACTGACTGATACCACCAAGTACACTGGAGCGCACA
The DNA here is from genome assembly GCA_028022725.1 of Lycodopsis pacificus. Taxonomy (NCBI): domain Eukaryota; kingdom Metazoa; phylum Chordata; class Actinopteri; order Perciformes; family Zoarcidae; genus Lycodopsis; species Lycodopsis pacificus. The sequence goes on from CM051693.1 coordinate 11,652,770, forward strand.
AGGAGCGGTTTGACGAGTCAGGCAAAGGAAAAGGAAAAGTCGGGCGCGAGGACCTCCCAGACAGCAGTGGCTATGTCGGAGCTTACAAGGGCAGCGGCACTTATGAGGAAAAAGTTAAAGAGGCATAATTCTGCAGACAGATTATGACAACTTTGATTCAATAACTAGAATTAGGGCTGTTTAAAAAAAGTTAAAATAAAAAAGATAAAATGTATTAATTGGCTACTTTAATTTTGAAGGCAAAACAAATAAACTGTATATGTCTTGTGGGCCTAGCAATACTAACTCTATCCATTAAATAAACAATTAAAGAAAAAAAAACACAAAAGGTTTTCATAAGTGACAACCAGGATGAGCAACTTCAAGAAACTATTTCCTCAAACAAAATCCAAAGATAATGGACATACTTAGCTGCAGTTATACAGAAATGTTTAATGGGTTTTACAGTAGCATGAACAACTGGTACTGAATATTTTCAATGATTCAACAAGGATCAAAAGATGAAACTGTACTTGCAGCCTAGCATGCTTTATAGAAACTAACTCTGCTTTGTATTATAGTTTAACACTGTGCCTTAGTATCGATGTAGCCGCTAGCGTGAATGCTATGATATACAGTAATGTGCTGCTAATCTCACTTACCTTGATGCAATGGATGGTACTGTAGCTGGATTCAAGAAATCATGCTGAGTCAGTAGTTACTCCTTCACTCGCTAAATGTATGACTTTATAGTTGATTGCATTTTGCTACATGACCAGTCAGTGCCCTTTATTATTCTTGTCATGGCATTTGATCATATCATAAATAGATATTTATATTTAGGAGTTAAAAAATGAACAAGCAGTGAAGAACACAGAATGATCCTGTATTGATGAAGCTACAGCACAGGATAGCCTAAATCATCTTTATTTCTCATTCTTAACTTACTAACAACACTATGCTGTGATTCTTAATGCTCATATAATGTACGCTGTTTCATTTTGTTTCAAGGTTAAATCAATTAAGAATATCACATTTTTCCCCCCAGAATTAAAGGCTGGAAAACACCTGGAAGTGAATGCAATGTGAATGTAATAAAGGTGCACCATCATACGTATATATTATAGTATGCATTGTAATCCTCTCAAAACCTAATTGTAGTGTGGTATCAGCAATTGTACAATTGAATCACTGTGTTATAATACATACTTGTTTGTTGCAGCCATGCTACCCATAACTCTGTAAACGTTTAGAAATTAAATGTGAGTTCTAAATCCCAGACGTGAGTCAAGTTTTTTCACACACAACGATCTTCATTGAGCTTATACAATAGGCTAAGTGAAAAAAACGTAAACCAAAAACAGGTGTGAATTTACAGTATAGGAACATATGAGAAAGTCATTTCTCACGTATTAGTTGACAGTGAAAAACAGTTTAAAGCCGTGAAGATTTAAGCGGATAACCAGCCACGCGACACCTGCTGATTTTCAGAAATAGCCGGGATACAATTTCACAACATAAAAGGCCGTTGTAGAACAATAAACACTCAGCATACACTCCTTCTACCTGGAGCCTCCTGGTAAAGTGACGCTGATGCATTTATGGAGAATTCTTAGGGACCATCTTAACAATGCTTGTCGTATGTCAAAGGTCAGCTTACCTCCTCCATTATAGGCCTGAGCTGATAAGTGTCACCTGGATAAGTGTCACCCACCCTGCCACACACACACACACACACACACACACACACACACACACACACACGCACACACACACACTAAGGCAATATTGGTCAGGGGTCCTCCCAAATGCACAGAGTATTGTATTAAATTAAACATAGTGGATTAGTGTTCAGTGGTGTGTGTGTGTGTGTGTGTGTGTGTGTGTGTGTGTGTGTGTGTGTGTGCACATGTATTGCAGTTGTGTTTTGACTTCATCTTTAAAATGCATATATAGGCTATTTTTGTTTCTGGTCAACTAAAATAGAGAGTGTGTATCAGGTCTGGTGGTTGATGGGCCCACTGGTCTGATGCTATAGTTATTGTTGATACCTGACTCCACACAGACCTTTTTCACAACAGACATGTCAAAGGAAAAGCAGAGGTGTAATTAATAACACTAACGATGGCTGATTTGCAGGAGATGTGCATGCTGGCCTACTGGAAAAGCTTACCAGGACACTTAGTGATTCTGAGCCATCGTTAATGTTTTTCAATTTTACCTGTGCTTGTCCTGCTGTATACAATTTCTTCTGTGAAAAAGGCATATTAACATGGAAGGTTGTTTTAAGGATTTTCCAGCAGATGTCAGCATTGTCCAACTATTGGAAACCCAACCATGAACTTGTCTGAGCCATTCTCAACACTGTGCTTCTGTTTGTGTGTGTGCAAAGCGCGTGTGGGTGTGCCTCAAAACCTTCGGCATTTTGATTATTTTTCAATTTAATCCTCAGTCGAGGCAACACAGTGGGGGGGATGCAGGGCATGTTGGAGAGATACGGGAGAGGAGAGCAGGGAGGAACGAATGGATTGCAAAAACAGAGGGAGGGAGAGCAGATACAAGATGCTCCGAGAGCCGATAAAATGCAAAGACGGGGGCAAGGGTGGGTTGTTTTTTTTTCAGGAAGGGATCAAAAAAAAAATAGAGAAAGGTTGGCATCAGTCTCCTGTTACACTGCAGGCCCAGCAGAGGGACGAGAGAAAGACAGGCAGAGCCAGATATGGGGATTGTGAAAAGACAGGAGCAAAGAGTGAAAGTAGGAGTGCAAGCACACCGGGAACGTGAAGCTAACACAATGATGCGAGGGATTGGTGGAGAGTAGATGTTTGGCTTAGCTGTGGCAGACCTACGAGAGCAAGAGAGGAACACTGTAATGCAGCAAAGAGGAAAAGGTAGAATAAGAATAGACCCAGTGGAGAATGAGCGCTGTACAAAGTACACACAACAAAGGTAATAGTGTGTGTGTGTGTGTGTGTGTGTGTGTGTGTGGGTAGGGAGGGTGTATTGTTCAGTGAACTATCTCCAACATTCCCAGGTGACAAAAAATAAATGAATGCAGCTAAAAAATACACAGGGGAGGGTTATTATGTGTGGGGAGGAAGGGACTGGAGAGTCAGAACGCCAAGTACATGCTGTATCACTGATGCAGAGAGAGAGAGGAGAGAGATGGGAGCAGGAGAGAGATTGGGAGAGTGGGAATCTCAAAAGACTTGAGGATGTGAGGTAGTGAGCAAAAAGGAAGAGCGATGTAAAGAAAGAGAGAACTGGTAAGGAAGGGAGTGTGGAAGGGAGGGTAAGCAATGATGGACGCGTGTGATTTTAGAAAAGTGGGGTTCGACAGAAATGAAGAAAGTAAGAGTGTAGGAAGGGAGGGAGCAAGACTGCAACGGAGAGAATGATTTTGGAAAGTAAGGATGAAGGAGGGGTATGGGACATGAGAGGGAATGAAAACTACGGTGGGAAGAACGAAAGGAAAAGAATAGGAAAGCATGCAACAGAAAAAATAAATAAATTAAGGGGAAGAACGTAAAGGGAGGTGTAAAGTAGTGAAAGAAGCATGAGGAAATCAGCCACCAGGGCAGCTTTTTGAGAGTACGAGCAATGAGAGAAGGAAGAGCCTTGGCAAGTAAAACATTTCAGAGATCCAAAGAGTAGAGAGAACAGAAAGAGCAAGAAGGGGAAGGAAAGAGTCCTAATGTGTGGATGGTGATAGGGAGCAGAGACGCATGACCTCCTGCTCGATTGGAGTGTAGAAGGTTGAAAGAAAGGGGGATTAGGGAGGGAGTGAAGGGGAAGTGAAGTGGAATATTTACCTTTACTTGCAGCAAGGATTATTAGATACATTACAGTCAAAGTACAATATATGGTGTGATTTACACTGAATGATCTGAGGAGAAATGGGTGTTATGCATCCGCAACAACACCGTCGGTCGGGGAGGCTTCATCAGCTCTAACCGCCGTTCGAGTGCAGTGCAGAGCGGCGGCCTCCAGCTTGCCAGTGGCGCACGCTCACATGCACGAACGTGCACTATAAGGCCCGCGCGGCCACTGACATAGCATCGGTACAGTGTTGACATGGGAGGGGCAGAAGTGATTTAGGGAAGGATTTTAGTTTCAGTCAATCAAGCAAGGAGGAGGGATGGAGATGATGTGGATGGACGCAGAGCTGGACGGATACAGATGAGTGAGAGTAATCCAACACGTTGCAAAGCAGAGGAGGTGCATATTAGTGAGCTGCCAACAGCTGAGGATGGTTGGCTGCATGAGACTTAAACATTTATATTTTTACTATATTTTTTAGTGGATTTGCCCCAGCTGATATCGACAGGGATGAAAGGATGACAGGACAGGGTGAGAGAGACTGCAGAGAGAGAGAGGCAGGCATGTGGAGGTGACAAGGCAATATGATTCTGTTTATACCGAATAGGTAAAAAAAAAGAAAAGAAATGGAGACATGAACTGGACTGATGTTTGGAGAGCTGGTAGGGAGGAACACTGCCAAAAGCAAAGTGGCAAGAGGTGTTTCACTTTCAGTGAATCAGATCCGGCAGATCCACGGAGAACAGAGGGATGAGTGGGAGGAGGGAGAGAGAAATGGAGGAGAGAGGCAACAGAAGAGGGGGGAAAGGAGGTGTATGGGTAATATGTTTCGGTGAGTTAGGGCCAGTAGACCCAGGGATCCTCTTCAAGTGGGTCACAGAGGCTGCAGAAACACACATTTATCATACATGACAGCACAGCGTTGTGTATATGTGTGTTGGTGTAGATCTCTCCATTGTTTCCCTCGCTTTAACATACAGTTCTGAGAGGTGTGTGTCTGTCTGTGTATGTGTGTATGATAGGAAGTCAAGCATCTTTGACAGGGCACAGGAGACTGTTCCTTCTCCCTCTCATGCTTAATTCTCCATTTTTCTCTATTTTCCCTTCTCCTAATGTTACCACTTTGCTTCGTCTCTCTCCTTTTTCAATTTCTTTGTCTTTTCTTCTTTCCTTCCCACCCACACTCTTGTAATATCTAATTCAATATGACCCGTGCTTTTTTCATGCCAACTTTTTTTAGGAAAAGCACACATTTGAATTTGATATCAGACGTGAAATAGCTGTTGAGACTATGGCTTTAAGAGAATTATCACTATCAGATCTTTTTGGCCACATAGCTAAAATGTTTCATGGTACTATTCTGCCCTTAATCCTAAATTATATTAAAATATGGGAACAGTGCATCATTTTGTGGGTACAAGATCCATATGTTGTGCTAACATATTGTTATCATCTTACGTGAGTGTGGGAATATGTTGTGCAACAGGGATACCAAAACTATTTTGATGAAACATGAAGTTATACTAGGACTAGAATCAAAGATAACAATATTGATACAGATACCTTTTTATGATCAAAAGTGGCCAATGAACCATCACGTAGGGAAGGGGATTGTGTAACACTTATCCATTTTCTGCTATCTAACTGTAAAGCAAGGAATCTGTGTGTGTGTGTGTGTGTGTATGTCCTATCCTATGTTGCATATCTCAGGAGCCGCTCATCCGATCTACCTTGCACTTGAGGGCTGTATTACTGGGTACTCATGGACGTGACGTGTTAAAGTTGCTGCAATTCGTTCAATATTAGTCAACTTTGAATCAAGCGCTCTGTGCAGCAGCGGGGGCGGGGCTCCAGGGCTCTGAGAGAGAAAGTTGTCCGCAGTGGGCCTTTAGGGGCCGCAGCTCATTGACTACAGTCCAGTTGCTGCTGGATGCTGCATATACTGACATTACAATCACCCTCCTCTTCACTTCTCTGGGGTCAGTGAACGGTTCTCGACATCGCTGCAGGCAGATCGAACGTGAGATGTATCTGTTTAATTAACTTTTGTGTTTGTGTGTTTTGTTTCATGGATGATCCGAGGAACAAGATTTAGCATCAACACCATTGATATTTCAGGTATCGCTCGGCCCACCCCTTGTTGAGCAAACAAGGTTTTATCATCACGGTTATTGTGGGAACAATGTATTATCTTGTATTAGAAGATCATCATCAATCTTGCGTTTCACACTTTTTTGCCTTTGACTTATCTTTTCACAAAGTTTTCTATATCTATTTCTGACATTTTGAAGAATCCTTCGAACAAATAAATAAGAAGGCCAAAAGCATAACCTCCAAATGGGAGCACAGGTTGTTATTGTCTTTACTTTAGAAACAGCACTACTGGATTTTATTTTTTCTCTTGGAGGATGACTTAAAGTATTGTAATCTCTAATCCCCATGAAGGTTACAAATCACAGAAGAGGCAATGCTGTTCCTGTATGAACATGGATTTTGAAATACAATAATCTTACTTTTCTTTTTCATTTTCCCTTCTTTATACATTTATCTCATGGTTCAAACGAGGCGAGTACTCGGCAGGTGTTCTCATGTAGTGAATAAAACAATGACCATCCAACATCTCTGGAGGAGTTCTTGGTGTGAATAACAATTAAGTTTTAAACAATAAAGAAAATGTAACTGCACACAATGGTAGATATCTTCAAGGCTCTATATTTCAGCAATTAGTAGCTCTGTTTTTTTCAAAGTGCACTGGAACATTCAGAGCCTGAATTACACATTTATATTCATATAGAAATGATTAGTTATAAGAAAAAACACATTATTTAGTTAACGGTTTATAGGTACCAGTAGGACATGAAATACAATTCAGGAAGTCCAGTTTGAATAATGGGTTTGAATGCTTTGCATCCTCCAAATCACTGCACAGCAGTTTATAAAACTCGTGATTTGACAGGAATTCACCAGCAATGTGGGTTTGCGTTTGTTTGATCGGCCGCTGCATCCTCTTGCCTGAATAATGTTGCGGTCGAACGGTTGCGGTTGAGCCATGTTCTCTTTTTCGGTGAAGGACCCTGAATTTTCTTTTTTTGCTGAAGCATCAGTATTAGCACCCCCGCCAATGAAAAAAGTAAAAAGTCGAGGTTTCAAAAGTCAAAGTGCTATAAAATCCCTCTCCCACTAACACACATCCAAGCACTTTGCAGACTTGCTACATTCAGTGGACGTCCCAAGGTAAATGCTAATCCCAAGGGACTGGAGCTCTTGCGTCGCATTAATGTTCACTCTCTGTCCTCTCTCTGCTTTATGACTTCTTCTCCTCTGTCACTCTGCCCTTCTTTTTCTCTCCGGTTTACTATCAGGTAGTACACAGTGTCAGCAGCAGCGGCAGTAGTCCCCAGCGCCGTGCTATCACTCTCGCTTCCTGCTGTACCTCAAATGAACTGCTCTGAGGGTAACAGCGGTCAGGAGTCAGGAATCACACTGAAGTTCCCAGAAATAATAATGAAGACACTTTGTGTATGCGTGTGTACCTGTGTGTGTGTGTGTGTGTGTGTGTGTTTATTTTTCCAAACAGACTGGTACCGATTGATAGTGCTGCAGGTGGAAACAGAGGCATGCAGGCTTTGCAGCTGATGAGAAAGGACACGAGGATACGCCACACGTCAGGTAGAGACAGCACAGATGATGATTGACGAACACAACAAATGGGTTGAACGTGCAAACAACCACTTTCAAAACAGATGCCTTCTGAGTGCATGGTGTAGCTCCCAGATATAAAAGCTTTAAATGCTGAAAAATGAAACATGACATAAGGTATGGTTCGAGCTGCAGTAGGCAAGAGTTTTATGTGAAAATAGCTCCATCCTTTAATTTAAAAGGTGAGATTCAGCAGACAACAGCATCTCATCTCCACTAATGGACAACCAGTAGATTTGCCCTGTTTACCCAAATGAAATTCCTCTGCTGGGTTCTGAGCCAGCAGGAAGTGACACATTGAAACATAACAGTCCTGACTCCTAAATGGCAAGTGAGCGCTCTGCCCCAAGACTGCTGAACTGAATATCTCTCCTCCATGTGGTACATTTGGTATTCAGTAAATCCGCACTGACCGTGCCATGATGAGAATACTGGCATCGCCTCACAGGGTCTGAGGAGGAAATGAGAATGAGGAAATGTTACACATTGGACCTAGTCTTTTAGTTTTGAATAGAGATCATGAGTTTTTTGCAGAGTTAATTGCTTTCAGTCACTGTAACAGGAATTGGCTAGTGTGCAGGCAACAGTCACTCTCTGACATTAAGTGTGTGTGCACGTGTGAAAGAAAATAGCAATGACTAAAAGACACTGAAAGGCTTACTGGCAGTGCGCTGCTTGTGGCTTACATTGCGTCTTACATTGCAACGTTTTTGTTAAAGTTTTGTTGCATGGGTTGGTCCAAAAGGAAACTAATTTGGAAATGGGTTTAACGGTTTTGAGCAAAACACTAGTAGGCAAACAGGTAAAGGCTGTTGGGCCGTGAAGGCCGTTGTTCGCATGGGCGGGGAACTCCCAACTATTTTATTCATCAAAGTGTGTTTACATGTTTTGGGGTGTACTACTGTATGTCTTCAAAAAGTTGAATACTGCCTTTTGTGACTTTAAAGAGAGCTGCACAAAATATTCAATGTCAAAACTGCCGGTTTGAACATTTAAGAACTGGGGGTGGGAAGTCTAAAAGTGTTATAGTGCAATGCTGAGTATAGGTGGAGTACTCTTTTCGTTAATTGATACGCTCTACCCGCTAACAGGGAGCCAACAAAAGAAGGAAATGAATCATGTGAGCTGAATAATATGAATACTCAATCACTCATGTTTCAATAATACAATGTTGGACTTGATTTGGAACCAGTAGGTGTCTCCCCAAGCTATCAACAGAGCCTGAAAGTATACGTATCTACGTTCGAGGACTTCAAAACTGTTACAGTAGTAACCCAGAGCACTTGCAATTCTGGGTTTCTACATTTCCACAATTAGCAAATCAACTAAACCCACCTCGGCATCATGGGCCCTTTATATTACCTCCTGGCTCTGCCTGTTTATAGCTAAAGCCGACTTCAATAGGTTGGTTTTGTCAGCTTTTCCTCTTTCGTTCAGTTTATACATAGCCCTCAGCTCAAATTTTGCATGACATTATAGAGCAAGGCTGTTCAAGTGGGGCCCGGGGGCCAAAGTTGGCCCGCCATTAGGTTCAATTTGGACCGCCATCTAGCAAAAAAAAAAAGAAGAAGATTGCTATTTATGCAGTTTATTTAGTAATAAATTAACAATAAAGGTGTTCTCTTAAAAATGTAGGATCCCTAATGTTGCATTATTTTTCAGAGTGACAGTTTGCACAGGAAGTCAGTTTGGCATGAGTGAGGTTCAGTAAGTCTCCATGTTTCCATGTATGTATGCATATATGTGCTGTGTGTTCATATACTGTATATACACTTTGGTTGTACATGCTTTGACCTGGAAGCATTCCCAACACATGATCGCCCTCTCAGAGGAGTGTGTTCGGCTTGTGGCCAGCAGGAAGTAGATTCTGACCACAAAAACAACACCAGAGCCAAAATATTTATGCTCTTAATATTAATGTCTGATAAAATCTTTGAAGTTTCACGACTGTATTAGATTTAGTTTTTGGGGGATTTTGTTGTGATTACAGCAATATTCCTTTGTTGGTACATCATTTAGATCTGACTAAGAGCTTTAAGCAGATACTATATAAAGACTCATTTTGAATTGTAGAACAAAAGTTCCCTGGAGAAACCAAGCCCGGAGTACTACCAGGATTGTTTTGAATTCGGAAAATGACCTTTGACATTTTGATTGTGACATTTTGATTGTGATTAAGAGGTAGTTTCCTTAACTTTGTATTGCTGCAATGTGGGTGGTATGTGCAAATGAACGATGTTCATCAATAGTCTGCTCCAGTAACACGGATGGAAGCCCAAACTACACAAAGTCAGTTGAAATGAGTCATCATCACCGTCATTTACTGACAGGCATGTCAGTTGATGCTTTGCTCACTGCTGAGGAAATGAGTGTCAGAGCCTCTTTTTGCTAAATGACAAGGAAGTTTTGTAAGTGGTATTTAAATGTGTTAATTCATTATGCATGGTTAAGTTCAACAGAGAGTGAGACAATAATATCCTGGTATGTTTGGAATGTAAAATCTGTCTCATGCGTATTTTCTACTTTTGAATCATTCTCTTCTTGAAATTAGGATGTTTTAAAAACAATTAAAGGCAGCACATTATGCTAATACTGTAGTATTAGCATAATACAGTTTTAGATTGACAGTGCAGTTGTTTGGATTCAAAATAATTTCATTATATGAAATAAAGTATTTGAAGGATTATGTTAAAATGCAAAAGCTTTAAGTCAATACATTTTTCAACTTGTTTTTGGAGGATGTTGTCAGTGAGCATTTCATGACATATCCCTTTTCTGTGCACTGTTCCTTTAAATTATCATTCCTGAAGTAAACTAGATATTTGTCATGTCCTTTAGTGACACGTAGATGCTTTTCATTACACAAATTTATGCTTCCTCGCTTGACCTGGAAATTGTTCCCCCTCCGCCACAGGATCTTGCAATCCCTTAAATGCACCTTGAGGAGACGAGGAGCCAGGAGAGAAGATGAGGAGCTCAGAGTGAGGAAACAACCGGTGTAAGTCCTTTCGGCAAAAAGGCGTGACACACAGCTGGAATAATCTGAGACCAGGGCAAGACTCTACAGAACCGAAGTTGTAGTTATTTAAAATGATCTAATGTGCGATCAAACTTTCTGCCCTTTGCTGCTTGTAAGGTGTTGTTCAATTATCATGTCATATAAATACATCTCTCTTTATTTGTGCAGAATAGTACTTTTCATAACAACAATGTAACTAAAAACCATGTTTTGATTTGATCTGGAAGGTAATTCCTCTGAATAGTTGGAGCTGTTTGCAGAGGAGGCAGGCTGAGAGTCAGTGTGACTGGAGCATTGAAAGGGAATTCTACTTTCAAAAGGTAAAGTGTTTTTCGTCTGGCCCCCTATTGACTCGTTTTTAATTTGCAATGTGTCAGTACACTTTTCCCGACTGTGACTTCCACTGGGATTTGCAGTTTCATTTCAAGAGCCCATGGGATTTATTTTGGATGAGGGTTCAGTTTGAAGTGTGTTCCACTGCCCATATTCTACACTGGACTGATCCAGAGCTACAGGGAGTACTGGGTTTGATTTGTAGGCAGTGTTGTCGTTTTTTTGGGCATGGATCTGCCACACCCCACCGAGAGAATCTGATGGGAGACAGAGAAAGTGATTCATGTAGTTCCTAGGAACAAGTCCGAATAGAGTTGTCATGGTAAGCAGACAAATGTATGGTGAAAATCAACGCTTTGCTTCTTTTTCGAGTATGTGTCCACGATACTGCCTGCAGTGCGAGACTCATTCAGTGTTTATGTTTATCGTGTTCCAGTATGTTTGGGATTATTCATTCACAGGGACAGAGACTCGGCTCTCTTTACCAATTGTGGGCATTTACATGCTCATCTAATCAACAAAGAGGTAAAAACAAACACAATCACACAATCGAATTTGTGTCTGTTGTATCCATGCAAGAGTAAAATGTATTAAAACCTATACCTTCAACATGTTGAAACATGGTCTGTAATGTCTTTGGTCTCCTCCCATGAGAAAGTGTGATGCTACATAGGTTTGGAATGTGTCCCAGTGTGTGGGAAAATTTGCTGACTGACATCTATAGTGCTTTCTGCAAAACCCCCTAACGTCATCTCTTACATCCTTTCAATCTAGCTCTACTTTCTAACTATTTCTTTGCTTTTTTGCCTCTTTTTCTTCAAAGATCTTTTTTCTTTCTTTCCTAGCAGGCCGAAACCTCCGGGTTTGTAGGGTGAATCCAATTCGGGAGTTTCTTTAATTTGCATTCTTTTTAATGTCCATCAGGGGACGACTCCTCTGGTTGCAGAAGGAAGTCCTGTTATATAGAAGTCTTTGAGAAAATGACCCTAATTTGATTTATTACCTCAGTAATCAGTTGTAAAAATGAATGTCTGGTCTAAGTTGCAAGTCTTCCTCGATACAATATGATGTTCATATAGTAGATTATGGTCCCATTTAGAGTAAAGCAGACCATAAAGCAGGGTATACTACCTTGTGACTGACAGGTCTGTACCGCGGCGTTGTCCAGTTTGGGAGTTTTCGTCTTACAACTTTCACCCTTTCACAGTGACATTAACTCAGTTAATAAAAGTTAATTGTGAGACTGATTTGGATGCCTAAAAATGTCACAGATACATGCGCAAATACACACATACGTTCTTTCCGATGCCAGATTGTCTCAGGCAGAGAGGAGACGTGATAGTGTGTGTGCATGTGTGTGAAGCCAAAGACTGATGAGGCACTTTTCAGACCCTGGACTTTGAAGAGTGATCTTACGATAACAGTACAGATCTGGACATTTTTCTAAAAGGGGCAAACAATTTTGTCGCAAGTGTAAAAGAAAAAAAATGGTATAGCAATAAACAGTCAGACAGCCAACAAACACCGATATAGATGAGTTTCCTGTACGTTTAAAATGACAAAAATGAATAAATAGAGACAGTTGTAGGGAGGGATAATCCATCAGAAGTATACTGTATTTGCAGCAATCTGTACATCCGACATCCTACGTGAGCATCATTTTCTCATGTCGCATACTCTCACTACTCCAATATTTCCTATTGTGTCCTTTCTTCTCCTTTTTCATTTCCACTCTACTGTCTTGAACCAACCCGGAAATTAATTGTTAAACATATTACTCATCCCCTTGGGAAAAAAAAGGTCACTGACAAGGCAGTTTTTATCAATTTTTATCAATTTTCTGGAAAACCACTAATTAAAGCACATAGAGAGAAAGAAAGGGAAGATGAATTGGCTTTGAGTAAAAGACTTTACGTCTTTATCCGTGCTCACCTCCTACATACATGCCAGACAAGTAATGAGACTCGTACCCACATATGCTGGTGCGCCCACACATACAGTGTGCACGCATGTACGCACGGCCAAAATGTCAGAGGCGTACTGACGCATTTAGATATTGTTCTGTTCTATGTTCTCGATGCTACGGGACATCAGACATTTGATCTTTAATAACTTTAGTCGGATGTAATGCGATATCTCGATGACATCCAGAGGGAAAGATCAGATACAGTTGTGTGTGTGTGTGTCTGTGTGCATGTGGGACTGCCTTATAGGCCCTATAAAGTAGTGTTTGCAGGTGTAGTCACAGCAATCACCTCCCACACTTAAATGTGTGAAAAGAGAATGTGTGTGTGTGTGTGTGTGTGTGCCCCTATATTATTGCACTTTGTGGCCTGTGAAATGGCAGGTGAATGAGAATCGCTGTGCCCACCTCATCTGTTCACATAAAGAAAAGCAAACGCAAGTATACGCGTATGCACACATGCACGTTAACACGCGCGGACCCGGTTTCTCTAGTTGGGAGACAGACTAGGTCAATAAGGATCTGGATAAAACAAAGACATTTCAATGATGCAGGGGAGAAAAGGAAATACTACTATTGCTACTACTACTACTACACACACACACACACACACACACACACACACACACACACACACACACACACACACACACACACACACACACATTTACGACGTCTTCAGAAATTGATAAGGGGTTCTAATGCCGGATTTTCACATTGCACAATTTCATGATTTTCATGTGCTTCTAACACTCGAGATCATGAACATCTGTTTGAATAATATTGAGGAAAATATCTGCATACAAAATGAGCATATGTAACTGTATGCAGATTTTAAATCATTCAAAATGTATATGTTTGTTACTTTATTGAAATGATAAAATTTGGTGTTTGAGTAAAGTTTCTCCAGAGAGACAAAAAAAAGTGGGGCGTGACTTTTACAACCTTGATTAATATTCTTAGCTTCACATGCATTTAAGTGTCGGCATTAAACTTTGAAAGTTTGACAAACATCATTATGCTATTAACCAGACTCTTTTTGACCAAACAACATAACAAACAACTCTTTTATTAAATTAAATGTATTTTATATTTACTTTCATTTTGACTAAATTAATAATAAAATAATGTGAGTTAAACACTAAACATTACTGCACAAGAATTTCCACATTTCACATGACTTTCTCTTCCCTTTATGGTCTATCTTAAGGCACACCTGCACATACGAGCTCACTTATTTCCTTGTCTCCTCCCTTCCTATGTCACCCCCTTTCATTGTATCGTCTCTCTCTGTCTGCCTCTGACTCTTTTCCTCTCTCACCGTCTTGTTTGTGGATGATTAGTTCGACAGCGGCCCTGCTGGCTGTTGGTTCGGCCATCCTTTGCATCACAGAAGGTGATGTGATCAGCAGAGAGAAGCTGTCCTTCTGCATCTTTCTGTGTGTCTTGTGTACTACATATGCATGAGTGTGGGCAGACAGCCGCAGTGTGAAGCATGCTGCTGCTGATGAAAGCCGTAGGACCAGGGAAAGGTGGAGAGGAGGTCAAGTACACCACAGTGAAGCACACACAACAGGAAGATAATGCATAGGAAATCTGCGTAGTACAGCAGAGTCTCTCTTACATACACACCCACCCTGCCACACACACACACACACACACACACACACAGATACACACCTTTATTGCACCACTCTGCTGACTTAGAGGACGATGTAAATTCAGTCAGGGATGAGTAATGACATTGCAGATACACACATGCACACGTGTGTGTGGGCACAAACACAACCGCATTTTCTCGCAGACATTTCCCTGCTTCTAATTTCTGAAAAAGCCGCACCATCGTAGACATCGGGCTCATAATAAGCAACATATAAAAATAGAAGCACTGCGTATGCACAAAGGCCAGATGCTTAAATTCCAGAAAATGCTAATGCAACACAGTAATGTATGGGGTACAGCTGTTTCCTTGAAAAGCAGAAGGATAAGGCCTCTATGAAATAGATATGAGGAATATAAATGTATACTTAACAGAGCATGCAACTGCACAAGAGTGACATATGTTGATTTAAAGTTATTTAAATGAATTATTGCACATTTTGACGAGTCTTCAACACTGCAAAAATGTTTATCTCAAAGTTATAGAAAGTTGTGACTATAATTTGAGAGCATGTTGAGATTTGGTTCACTGTTAGTTTCAACTGTTGACAGCACCATGTGCATTACTGGGCCCCTGATAGTGTGGTCAGCCCACGCAGATTAATGCAATGTAGTGGCTATCCTAGTAAGTCAAGAGCAACATGCCCCATACATGGACATGTAAAACATGCAAGTTATAATGTTTGCTCCTCACCTCTTAGTGTCCTAATCTCTCATCCCATCTACCGTGTTTAATGGCACAGAAAATAAGGTGTCCAGATTGTGGAATGCATCGATCTGAGATTGGATCATGCATTGAGCTAAAACATTCAGGGAGTGTGTACAGATTTGACGGTTTGATTTGAGTATTTATCAATTTACAATATTTTGACCTTTGAATTAGTATTGAAACGCTGTACTTAGTAAGCAAGCTAATCCTAAACATGAAGCATCTTCATCCTACGTAGATATTTGAAATATTTCGAGACTGAAATTGAGTTGAAATTGGGAACGCATGAATAAAAAAATGACTTTCCAGTCGCTCGAGAAGAATTCAAAACAATACGCCTTGTTAAAGAACCCATGAAATGGAGATTGGAGCTGACTTTATGACAAGTGGACCTGATAAAAAGGAAATGAGTAGGGGTTTTGCAAGCTGATGAGCAGCACAGAGCACATCGCATCAGAACTTCACAGTACATTTACCGTACAGCTGAAAAACCAGTTGGGTCTTTTTCGTGTGCACATTTCAAACAGGTAAACTTTCTGTGAAACTTTCAGTCTGTATCATCTCCTTGGAGAACCTGAGGAGTGAGGTGCATTGCTGACATCACCAGCAGCCATTTTTCACTTCATGGGCTCTTTACTAGTCAATGCTCATCACATTATAATAACATTAGAGCTGGCTGCTTTCTCTGCCCCACATTTGGCTGTGTGGGAGTAACGGGACCTGGAGGGAATTTTGTCCAGCAGACAAAAGTGCAATCTTCTAACTCAGCTTCTCACGCACATGATGCTGCACCTGTCCATTAAAGCCAAATGAGAACATTAAGTCATACATAACACTCGAGCGCACGTAAAAAGCACACTTACTCACACATGCTCATTTGTAAGCTCATTTACCCATCCCGTGTTCCTTCCCTTCCCCTCAGCTCTCTCCTCGTTGACTTAATTAGTTTGTGCATTCATCACACCTGGTCGAGTGAGAAAGACGGTAAGAGAGACCCTTTGTAAATTATGAATGTGTGGCTCTTTAGCATAGTTCATCATTCACAGGCTTTTTATTCTTTTCCAGGAAGCCATATGTTTAATTACCTTCCCCTCCTCTGGATGGATTGTGGTTTTAAATTAAAAAAAAAAACAAGTCAGCAAGTCATTTTAAATTGTATTTTACATTCACATACATTCATCATCATATCATTTGATTGTGATTCATAGTCGTTGAGGCTCTAATACAGTAACACAGAGTTAATTAGTGCTTAATTAGGAAGGTACTTAAGTACTTGGAAAATGAGGCTTTAATTGAGAAACCAAAGTGTAATTACACAATGACATCGATGTTGTGACCAGCAAGCATCACAGCTCTAGGTTAGCAGGATGCAGTGTGTGAGTGTGTGTGTGTGGCCATATGTGCCTTGTTTTCAGCTTGACTGTACTCTGAGTTAATGAGAGCGACTGCTGAGTGGCTCCAACATTGTGGACATCTGCCCTTTCCTCTCTTTTTCTGTCTCGTGTCTTTGTCTCCATCCCCCCCTTTAACTCTCGGCCTCTCCCTGTAACAACCTTGGGATGTCTTTTAACACTGTGGGCAAGCTCAGTATTGTTGAACGTGGCTCAGAGATCTGAGAAAAAAACCTAATTGCCTTGATTCCGTCTGTGTGCAACCGTCATCCTTCCTTTCGGTTGCTGCTGGGTATCTCTGAACATTATCTTTTTTTAAATTAAGAAGATTACAGGGTCCTAAGTGTACCACTTAAGCGCAGCGCTCCACACCACATTGTATGGAAACAATGCTGGGGTCAATAGTTCAAAGCCAGACCAGGGTCTCACTGATAGTTGATGGCGCAAACAATCAGCACGCAGCCTCAAACTGCAACAGAAATCTAGCTCAGTGATTGCTTTCGTGAGATGTTTGTTCTCTTTGAGACAAGTTGGGTCACTCGTTCTTCACGGCTGGACATTGTTAGACATTCAGCCGACGTCTTGGTTCAGGCCGGGAAACCAAACAACTCAGATGTTATTTTTTCCCCCTGCAACTTTGTCCAACACATCCTCTAAGCTGATGTGTGAATCAAAAAGTAATCTCAGATAGCTGATACAGTTGCCCATGCATTTACTCTAGCTTTTGCTTCAGCTATGCTCTCCATGTGAACGAGAGTGAGGCCTGCCACCCTGCAGGGACACTTCAGTTTGGTAAGCAGGGATTAAATATATTACCGGTGTACATGCATGCAGCATTTCTCGCTCTGTGTCCTTCTAACATTCAAATCATCACAGCTGTAACTTACCAGCTTGAAGTTTAAATATATGGAATGAACTCATTTGTAATTGAAGGGGAACTTATCCGTAACATTACCGTGCACGTCTGCAGGCTCGTGTAGCGGTCTGATGTAGCAGTCTGGCATTATTCTGACCTTTACATTGGCTTCCATGTGGTGTCTAGGTGTCCAGCGCAGAGCGCGCGGTGTACAGGTGGGAGGCAAGGCACTCACAGGTGGAAGTTTCATACAAATGAGGCAGAGCAAAGAGAGTTGTTGGTGATATCTGGGTCTTAGACGATGTGCTGAGAATATGGCGAGATATTATCAACAATGCCAAACTCACAGCAAATGCGCAGCAATAATGGAATAGTGCTTAAAATGCAAATAAATTATTCTAATCAATCAGTCTCCAACCAGATGCATTTAAATATGTATCAAAAATAACTTGGTTGGATGTGGTACAAAATCCATCTGCACTGATGAACTGCAGGGCAGATATGTTGATAAATCTGCGTCCTACAATTTGGTAGGAAGAGCACATGTGATGAGATACAATAACACTGGTGCTACTGATAGCCACATCTGTCTGTAATGGTCTCGAAGGACAACTGCTCCAGCATTATTGGAGGATTTTGCCAATGTGACACAGCCGATCTGCGAACCTATCCTTCTTCTTTGCTGCTTGGTGGAGCTTAACGAGGTGTTAATACACAAACAGGTGATTAAGGGTGTGTCTACATCCATTTATGGTTAACTCTGGGAGTAGAAAACCGGCTTGTGTATCCACAGCTCTATATATCTGATAAAAAACACGTTTTTAGTTTGAACCGACACAAGAAATGTATGCATTTTGCCCCAGGACAAAGTAATTAATACATGCTCTTTTTTTCTTTTAAATTGCCACAGAAAAACACATTAGAAGGTTTTGCAGTTTGTATCAGACAACAATATAATACTTAAACATTACACTACATTGTGCTCCGATGACAAAAATCCAGCTAAAGTTAAAGTGAGATGGTCACACATGCTGTACTCTAATACAGTGCTTGAATCCATATTCGTGAGGTGCAGCTTCTATCAGTCAAGCTGTCCGTGGCGACAGTCATCACAGAGATGTAGGGATGCCACACACTCGTACACAGACACCTGCGTGCATTCAAGATCCCATCCACGTGGCTAAATGACAAGGGCGCTTGCTCAGCAGGGATGTATTCACTGTCCTGCTGTCACATTATGGACACACACACACACACATAAAGGTTGTAGAGGACATAGTGTTCATAATAGAGAACACTCCCTGTTTGCCATTTATGCGTTCATGGCAGAGGTCCACATTTGGCTGACAGCAAGGCTGCTCTCTTGGATGTGCAGAAGTACACACGAGTGAAAGATTCATTAAAAGGACATCTCTGATTCTGTTATTCTGCCCAACGATGGCCCTAAATCCCCAAATTTCCCCAAACTGTTGAAGCTATGAAATTATTTTTGCTTAAAATTGTTAACAGAAATGTCTGCTCTGCATCATGTGGCAAAACAGATTACTAAGAGGGATAGCAAGTCCTTCCATCATTTTTATAGCACGGGGTAATGGGGCCACCAAATAAAGATGAGACTTGATGCAGGATGGGGCACGCATATCAGCCACTTTGGCCCATAAAGTTGTAGCATCAGCACCAAGATTATGGGGCACTTATTACACTGGAACCTGTGAGCCCTGAGGTTTATATCGCACAGCGTGAGCTGTTCTGGACATAAACATTTTTTGGGGAATTATGAGATGATAAATTATTTCCTCTCACAGTGTGGACAATCCCTCGGCTACCAAAGTCCAGGGAGGCCAAAAGTCAATTTGCCATGGAATGAGGAATGTGCTGAGCTGAATATTGTAACTCCGAAGGGATGAAGGCAAGCCTCAGCTGGCTTTATTGTGTTATTAAGAAAAAACGCAATGACTGCTACGACAAGGACCAATTCAGGCCGTTTATCAAGTACTGTTGTGATGTGTCTGTTGGAAGACGACGGCTTGGGTGTGTTTCAGCGTGAGTATGAAACATGATGTTGGAAACACTTGGTAACCAACCAACCTCCAAACCATTATCCCGAAGGCAAGTAAAGTTCAGCTGAATCTGCCAGGATAGCAAGGATGGTGGCAGAAATGATTTCATTTGTTCTTTCAAAAATGATTATTGAAGAATTTTATGCCATTAATAATTACCAAAAGTGGGACTTAAGACGGTCCTGATTGGTTGAGCAAGTAGCACGTGCATTATTCAGTGGGTTGATTGACCAAAAAGAGTGGGCAAGAGCCTATTATAAGGTGTAGCTCGTGTGAAATAGCACGTGGAATTATAAAGTCCAGAGAATGGTGTGGCATTGATTTTCTAGAAGGGCAAGAGCATGTTATATGACTCTGGCTTATGGAGACGTCAGTCTGTTGAGATCATTTTCTTCAAGATAGATGACAAGAAATTACAATGCCTGTACCAATATGCTGGCTCTTGTTGCCTTTATGGCCTAAACACCCAGCTCTCACACAGCACAGCTCTCACACACAGTAACAGAGAGAGAGAACAGAAGCTGACATTACATATAATGTGCAGACCTGAGCACAGGCTCACTCTCTCTCTAATTGTCTTTGAGATGACTCTGCCACTCTGTGCTGAAATCTCTGGGAGGATGAATGATGATTATGGGGCTGCAGAGCATCACTTTTGAAAAGCAACACTCACACGAGTGCATATGCACTGCAAATGCCCTTGCATATACCCACCTACACACACACCTATTTTCATAAAGCCTCCACAAACATTACGTGCATTTCAGATGGAATGTGGATTCTTGCTATTTCTATGCGAGGGAATGCTGATTAATATTTGTAAAGTGATATTACAGAGCAGCAAATAGCTTTTCTCCTGCAGAGAAAGGCTTCGGTAAAACAGGGAAAAGCATCAATTCCCCTGCATCTATTGATTTCAGGGCATACAGAGTATGTGATATTTCATTATTCAAAAACGACTATTACCTTGTTTTAAATATTGTTATAATAACAATATGATAATAACAATAACTATATCAATCTGTGGATTTTGCTCCTATCCAAATTCTCAAAACTCATAAAATCTCAATATGTGATATTCTTTTGTTATTCATTGCTCACAACACACTTTTACTCACTCTTGAAATATTTTGGGTCGGCCATTCATAGGGACATTTAATGGTAGTAATTATAATAAAAAGAGAAGTGCAAGGGCATAAAAAAATAATCACTGCAGAATATACAAAACCAAAATATACACGACACACATACACGTTCACATACACACTCTCCCACACTCGTATAGGTTCGCTGTTTTGAGAAGAGGAAGATGAATGATTGTAACCTGCTTTTAAAGGTGCAGTGTGGGGGCTTTTCTCTCAAGTTCTCAGGCAGAGCGTTCGGGGCATAAATACAGAAGGCAGTCTCCTTCAGAGTTGGTATGAGGGATGGTTAGAGGCCCATGGACCTGAGGGTTCTTGCTGGTTTCTATCTAACTAGCATGCTTTTTTGTTGCTTTTATACTGAGGTGCAAGGCTATTTTGAGCTTTGTATACAAGTAGCAGAAGTTTTACATTAATTATAGTTTTGACCCAGAGCTAATTCAGAGAGTCTGTGCAATGTGACTTTTTAACTTTGGTAAGAACCAATGCAGCTGCATTTTGAAAGCGCTGTAGCACTACTGATTTTTTTTTGTGTGTCTAATTTCGATAGAAAGCTCCTTAGTTTTGAAATGTTCTTTAGATGGTAGAAGACTGATCTTGTGAGATGATGAATATGCTTTTGAGATTTAGTTCGCTGATTTTTCCCAGATTTCTTGCTCCACATCCGACACATTTTCTAAGGTCAAGAGCAGTGTGGGAACAGAAGCCCAAGAACAGATCATTTATTAGAGTTTGTGCAGATCATTCCCAGCTTTGATGCGTGCCATGTCTCTGTTAGGAGGTTGAAAACCTGATTGATAGAAGTGTAGACGGCTGTTTGATGTTAGGTAGATATGCAAACAGTTTTTCAAGTATTTTGCTGAAGATTACTAAGTTAGACATGGACCTATAATTAGCAATAACTGTTGCACCAAGGTTGCTTTTCTTTAGAATGTTTTAATGACTGCTGCAGGAAATATAGCTGACTGAAGAGAGCAATTTACAGCTTCTAATACCTGAGGTGATAAGCAGTTGGAAAACGTTTTCTTTCAATGTGGTAGGGAGCGGATCCAAGCAGCAGGTGGAGGACCTGAGCAACAATATTGTCTTGTCAAGTACAAAGGTCACATGGCGCATGCAATATCGTGGAGAACTGGAGGATGGAACATTATAGGGTTAGGGGTTAGGACGAATACTCCAACTCCAGATTGAGATGAAGGAACAAAGAGGGTGAAGGGGGTCAGCAAGACCATGATAACACATTTTAGAGAGACTGACTAAATGAAAGAAGTGGGAAATCATGCTGAACATTTGATATGGGAGAGAATGTGGGAGATAGATTAATAAGAGTCAGGGATAAAGTAACTATTCATAGGAATAGTGTAATGTGTTGACCAACATCCGAGTCTCTTTAATAGTCACGGTGTGTGTGTGTGTGTGTAACCTATAAATATGTTTATTGTGCCTGTTCATTTCAGATAAGTGTGCGACAAGACGTGTGATATTACAATATTTATGCATGAATCCACATAAATATGAACCAGTAGTCTTTTTGAGTGTGTGTGTGTGTGTGTGTGTGTGTGCTTGTGCTGATGATTGTTATTACCTGCTGCATTTGTTTCCTCTCATCATCTTCTCCTCTGCTAAGTCTCCTCTAAGTCAACCTTATATCATGATATACAGGTTTCACACACACACACACACACACACACACACACACACACACACACACACACACACACACACACACACACACACACACACACACACACACACACACACACACACACACGTATGAAATACTGCAGTCCGCCTTGTGCTGCCGATGCACCGTTATGAGGTTTCCTCCTCTTTTTGCCATGCCTCATTCTTTCTGGCGCTTTCTTTTGGTCTGCCTTCTTCAGTTTAATGCATTTTCACACACTGCGAGGTTCAAAAGTGCAGGTGATTCATAATCCATCTTTATCACATTGCTTATACGAAGTGCATTCATTTATAAACTACAATGAAGGAGTAAAATTTGAGAAAGGGGAGAAGAGAAGAAAGGAAGAATTTCCGAAATACCTGACAGAGCAAAACAGAGCGCCCCATCAAAATGGGCTTTTTCATTAATTAAAGGAATAGCTCTTATATTTCTGAAATTACAAATTATGAAATAAGACCCATGGCATTTAGGTGCCATTAACTGTGAGACCAAAATTCATTGGGAATTGTCATATAAATTACAATGCAATCTGCATAAAATATGCCTTGAATAAATTCGTCTTCCAGGATAAAGTCAGTGATTTTGCTTTGAATGTTCTTTGGTCCTTGATCAATTCATTTCATATGCATTACATTTTCTCTGTCAAGTATTCATCAAATTGATATCAATTTAGCAAATCTCTTAAGCAGTTAGGGCTCTGAAATGATATAGGTCTTGCCATCATTTTTTCAAAAAGTTGTACACTGGAAGAATGGTAGAAAGATGTTTTTGACTGACATGGAGTCAGGGTGGAGATCAAAGGATTATCAAGACATTTTGAGAAACGGGGTTAAACTAAAAGTGAAATGTTATTTGGCACTCAAGCGAGTAGTGCGAGTCTCGCCAGTTATGCAGTTATTCAACTTAGAAACATTCCTTTATTCACTCAATCACCATGGCTCTAGCACTTCACAACGCTCAAATGACAGGAAGTAAGATGCTTCCTCAGATGCAGGTCATTGAGGGCTAGATTCTTTCCTGAAGTGGGGTTTGAAGGACTGGGGTGATGGGATACTCTGTGAGTAGACGCTGGACAGCTTAGTTTGGGACGTATAGTAGTTTGTTGAGGATTGTTGGATGTGCTGAACAGAATGTCAAAACATGAGGCGATGAAGGCGTGGATGAGCGTTTCAGCGGATGAAAAGGAGAGGGAGGGGCGAAGGCGGACAGCGTTTTTTAAGATGAGAGAAGGCTGCTTTTGTAAAGTATTTTACGTGGCGTTCAAAGGAGATGGTTTGATCAAGGATGACACTAACATTACGGATTTGTGTGCAACAGTGGAGCTACCATTGCAGAGGAGAAATCATGGCAGGATTTGTTGAAGGATTTAGGGCCAATGATGAGGATTTGAGAGTTTTGATCTTGCACTCAGGGTTTTATATCCCCGAGGCAGTTTGTGAGGGCAGCAGTGATGGTGGCAGTCGGAAAGGTATGATTTGAACCACGAGAGGGCAGCGCCGGTGATATTGTGGGAGGTGGAAAAAGTGGCAATAATACGATATAAAACCTGTAATGTACAACATAATACGTTCATAACAGATGAAAACACATTGCACAGTTCATGGCACCTCTTAAATTCATTCATTGTGTGGCTCCTGCAGCGGCTATCGCAGAGTTCCCAAGATGCTTTTCCTCAGTCCTGCGTAAGAGTAGATGTTACACAAGTAATAGTCCATCTCATTTTAAGTGTTAAGGATGAGTGCCTCTGTAAGAGTTGCACTTTGTGTATGCATTTATTCAACACGTTGTAGGTACAGTGAGTAGGGCAGTTATGCGTTCTTATGTGGAGCCTCAAGAGACCTGTGTAATATGGCAATACGATGCGTGGTGCAAACACCAGGCCGATGCAGCTGCAGTAACAAGCATGTACGGGATGTTTTCCTCCTGCAGTAGTCAAAGCATGAATTAGTAATTCTACCACCTCCTGTTGGTGGAACTTTCAATCCATTCCAGATCATATTCGCAATCATAAAGAGTTCATGCACACCTGCTCTGCTGCGCTTCTTGTTTTTATCCATCTGTTAGGAGAAAGGAACATCATTTTCAAGGAAGTCACATTTCATTACAGCGCTAGTGGGGTTATTCTCTCTCTTTCTCATCTGCTCTGGCAGCCTGGCTCTAAGAAGGGTGATAAGCCTCTTCCTCAGGAGAGTCTCTCCACACAGCCCTGCCAAGGCTCTTTTGTTTCCCCAGCCCATCTCGATGAAAGGCCTTTTCAAGGTCCTCAACTCCGTAATGAGCTGACTGAACTCGTCCACTTTGCTGTTCATCACACTGCTGGTCCGGGTTGTATGTTTTATATATTAAAAACCGTTAGGGGTAAGAATGACAATAATTGCATTCACTGTCTGGTATATCAGTCTACGGGGCCTGATAATCCAATAATTAATTGTATTCTCACAGCAGGTCATTAAAATCCATTAAGGGCTGACTATAACAGCAGTTTGAAGGTTTTAATTGCACCATAGATGATGCTGTAATATTAATAAAATACATGATTTTAAACCTGATAAAAAGATGATTGTTTTTCTGTAGGAGGCAATTACCATCTGAGACAACCGTAGCAAATGAGTTGTATAAATGGAAATATGCTATCGACATGCTGGTGTTTGAGATCATGATCAGACTATAAATATTCACCACTGGGGTGACTTTTCTAAAAGATAATCTGTATATCTGTAAGTATATCCAGAAAGAATGGCTTGGTGAATACAACTATTATTATTGCTTTTTTGCTTTAATTAATTCATAAGCGAAGGACAGTGGATAAGCATTTTTTATTTATTCATCCATTGTCCTCTACTTTGCACACAAACGTACGTTTGACAGTCATAACCATCATACCATGGTAACTTTAACTAAAGTACTTAATGCTACATAACAGAGATTACAACGGGTTGAACTAAATACAGACTTTAAAAATATGAATGAAAATTTGAACACAATTTATTTTCTTTTTTCCCTGCGTTAAGCGGCTTATAAGTGGAGAAGAACTTTGTTTTGGTAATTTTCTTATTCACTTATTTGTCCCAAGATCAGGAATCTACAACAGACTCAATCCACTGGTGGTAGATTTATTTATTGTCCAAATTTAAGTTATTTATTTACATTTTCTGACATTGATTAGCAATTATATGAATTACTGGGAAAAAAATATATATTATTCTCCAAACACCTGATCATGAATGTATAATGTTAACCGACTAATTCTAGTAGTGAGATGAAAAAGTAGGTGATCCCCAGATGCATGAGCTATAACACACTGACAGAAGCTAATGTGACACTTCCATGACACACACACACACACTCCCTTCTGTAATTCTCAACCACACACACACACACACACACACACACACGCACGCACACACACACGCACACACACACACACACACACACACACACACACACACACGCACGCACGCACGCACGCACGCACGCACGCACACACACACACACACACACACACACACACACACACAGCCTGAAACTCTATTTCAGTGCACACTCATATTCATTTTTTCACATGACATGAAGGACAGTCGCTCTATTACCAAGACAACTCCATTTCTCACCAAATATTTTCCTTCCTTCACTCCTTCTCATCCTCACACTCAGCTTACAGGTACAGTGTGACAAATGAGACATTTCTGAGTTGATTTCATTATTCTCGGAATAAATACTCAAGGTACAGTCACATGCATGCACATACAAAACATTAACTTATACTATATGTACACTGCATAGAAATTATTTTTCTTCTGGGCCATTCTTGTTCATTGGCCACTCTGGACATCAGTAATACATAAAGTAGATGATGCATTCACTTAGCATTGTGCTCTGCCAATAGTCACATCAAACATCATTTCTGGCGTTAGCCAATATTTTCTGTAGTCCGTATATTGTGCCAGTAGCTTCAAGTAAAAAACATCTTTTAATCTTTAATCCTTTAATTACTTTAACATTTTATCTTGAAAAGCATTACCCCTTTATTCCTCTAATGAAGATAATGAAGAGACACAGCCCAAGCATGGCATTAAAAGAACAACAAACATCATTTTCAATAATCACCTGATACTTAAATTTCACCTTTACTTTCAGTGGTAAAAAAAAAGTACGAATGCATTGTGGTATTGCTGCTTGCAGCTTTCTGGGTAACCGATCATACAAAAAATGTCATACACAGCGCTTTTTGGGGGTCTTGAGCAATACACTATCAACTAGCTATGACACAGTCAAGTCGCGGTGAAATACCCTCTGGTTCAAAGGTCAAAACACACCCAAGACCAGGTACGATCTCTGTCGGAAACATCGTTTTTTCGAGATACAGTATGCAAAGGACACACAGTCATACAAACAGACGGACAGAGAATCCTTGCTTCATAGTTAGACTAGTGCAGTGCCCATTTGGGGGCGTGGCAGACTGTAGCACATGCAACTTTGGAGCAGGGTCGATCACTTTGCCCCCGGAATTACTACCTCCAGCTTTGTCGAGAACGCTTGTTGACTCCAGGGAAGTTTGGAGGAGTTTGTTTGTGACCTTAGTATGTGCAGCATCCGGCGGCAAAAGTGAACCGCAATCAATGAGCTCCGGTCCGCTGCGGACGACATGCTCAGTTTAATCCACACAGAGCCCCGAAGCCTCAATTTGATGTGATTTACATACTGTGGTCTTTCAGTGCACTTAGCTGAGTAGTGCAGGACTTGCCCCAAGAGTATTGCTGAATTAAATTAAAATAATTTAGATTTTTTTAGATGAAGTGAGATACATGTGAAAATGTTGTAGATGAAGTTTAACACGGAGTAAAAAATGATTGTCATCTCATGGTTGTCATCGATAAAACATATAGCTCGAGCAGTGCTGAAGTGACATGTATCAAGCATAACATATACTGTAAGAACAGTTTAACTTGCAACACATGGTGTTAAGAAATGTAACAACTTATTTTGAAAAAAGAGCAATTTATAATTAATCTTATAATACTGGAGAAAATTTGACTGTACAGCTATGTTGTCCTTTTTTTTTACCTTGAAAGCTTTGCCATTTCAAAGGTTAACATATAAGTTCTTGTTGGCTTTTTATGTAAAGACCTCGAGTGTATTACAGCACCATGAATGAACTATTGCTCCTTCAAATTTGAGACTTCTAATTGCTAATTTCTGAAAAGCCTTGACAGCATCTAGCACTCGTGTGTTTGGGTTCATTGACAGTGTGTCTCGCAGAATGTCTGCAGCATTGCTTTGGAGGAAGATCTTGTCATTGGCGTTCTCTCTTCTTCTGTACTGTTGCTCTAAATATAAATGAAAATGCAATTTTTTATTGCTTTTATATGATTAACATATTCATCATTACTATATACAGCACATGTGTTTTTCTACATGGAAAACCAGAAGAAAACACTCCAATGGCTGAATAAACTGAGGCTTAGTGGGCTCGAAGAGGTCCTCATACACTCTCTTCAAATCAACACAGATTTGGCACTTACAGACTCCATGCAATATTACCATTCATGTCATTTTCTTAAAGAATCCAATACGTATTCAGTAATATACCTCACTGTGCATTAAAGGCGATCAGATCGTTTCCATCAACAAATCATTGCACAGTTGGATATGGCGGAATAGGCTCTGCTATCCGAAGGAATCCGAGCCTCATGTGAAGATCAGCGGGGAAAACAGTGGACACTTATTACTGAAATATGAAAAATATTATCGAAAAAGCTAGGCATGCCATCAAGTATGATTGATAAGAAACCACAATGAGAGGATGCTGAAATAAGTATAGTTCAGTACAATTTGAGCTGTTAAGAGTCAGCTGATACCGCTGAGCTGATGGCGTTCAAATGTGATGCGCCTTTGTGGTATTCATGACGGATGGAAAATACCTGCGTGATGCATGGGCAGGTCACCTGCAGTTAGTGTGTATGTGTGTGTGTGTGTGTGTATGTGTCATTGACTCAGTGTTTATACTCAATCTGAGAGTTTGAATAAATGGAAAGAAAAGCTGCTCACCACAGATGTGTGTGTATTTGTGTGGGTGGTTAGTGTTTGAGTCTACTGTATGTTAATTATGTTCGTCAACTTTTGATTTAGCAGCACATGCAGTGAAGGATCACACACACACACACACACACACACACACACACATGCTCATCAGGGGGATTGCTACACATTTGAATCAGAGAAAGCATTAACACCCTGCAGAGTAATGGATCGAAGTGGGAAATTATGTTTGCATATGTGCGTGTGAGTGTGTTCTCATGCGAGAACATCTCATGTGCTTCGCCTCCCTCCAAATTTTGCACAGGGGAACTTTTCGGAGCAGCAGTTGTTAGCATGCCTATAGAAGGCATTCAAGTCCAGAAGACTCACTGGTTATGCAGAACTACTAGAGAGACGAGGCAGCTGTGGAGATCAAACTGAAGAGAGAGAGAGAGAGAGAGAGAGAGAGAGAGAGAGAGCTATCAAAGTCAGTGTTAGATCTACCTGAATCAATGACAGACATGAAATGAAACGATTCATCTCCTTCGAAAGAAAAAAAAAACAGAGAAAGCGTGGGAATGAACTTGTGTGCGATTCTGTTCTGAACACCCACTAAGTCAGAATAGTGCTGGTGGATTCAGGGCAGGACGGGTTGTTCTGTCTCCCTGTTTGCATCATGCCACGGTGTCCCGGGTGGCTGCACTACCTTTCCTTCAGCATGTGGGTTTGTGTGTGTGTGTGTGTGTTGCAAGTAAAGGGGTAAGGCGGGGTGCGTGCCATATGCCAGGCCATATGGGTCTTGCAGGGGTTCTGCTCTGTCTGCCTGGGGGGAAGTAAACATGTCGGAAACACACACAAACACACCGTGCCAAGATGCCACTCTCGATGACACCATTTGATAAATTCTCTTTACCCCCCAGAGGCATTCAAGGTTGAAATAGCCAGAGGCTAATGTATTGTCTAGCAATTGCCACAGTTTATAAACAATGAACCACGTAGTTATGCACAAAAGCACATACAAGTACACATAATATGCATTTAGAGATAGAATCAATAGTACATCAGGGTGAACGCAGATTAAATCATGAGACACTTCTTCAAATTTTGAAATGCCAGAATAGGATTAACTATCACAGGATGAATCAAGGGCTGACTCAAATGTATTCATTAATGTGCCTCTCACGATGCCTGTTAATCCAGACATTTCTATCTACTAGCTGAGATTGGAGAATAACGAAGCAAAACACAGCCACCTCCTCATCAAACAGTGCATTTGAATTTATAATAACAGTATAATAGCAATATTTTTACGTCTCTGTCGCTTTAGCTGCTCAACGCTTCATTGTGTTCACCGGCTAGTTGCTAACTTTGTCTCTTTGCTGAAGAGCAGTTCATCAGAGCTTTTTTGGCTTAAAACTGCTCCCATCAGTGTCTTGCAACGGCATCGATGGGAGTGAGACTGAACCAAAACAGTAAAGTTGCTAGAAGATGTCAAAAAGCTAATTCCCTCCGCGTCTAACAATACAAGTTACCCTTTTAACATTACAAAGGGAAACCTTGGATGCACTATTTCACAAAAATGCTCCATTACCCGGTGTAATTACTCTTTTGCCATCGGGTAGTCCTGTGTTTCTGCTGAGTAAGGTGGAATTTCTGCAAGGACCCTGGCTGCTTACCACATTTCTGTCAGGGCACGACAAGCCGCAGATTCCTTCATGGCTGCTTTATAACCAATGTTGTGCTGGTCTGCCAGCTGACATCTGTTACTTGGCACAATTTGTGCCAGCTTCCTTTTGCCTCTTTCATTAGTGGGCTGTTTCCAGTCTTTGGCTTGTCAATGTCCGTTGGGGGGGGGGAATGATTCTTATAACAAAAACATGCCAATTTACAATAACTTGATGTCACACCTCCCATCTGTGACAATGAGCTGGCAGTGTTTAAAAGAGGGTGGATGTTGGCTGATACGCGGAGGTCCTTGGGTTGATGGTTGGTATCTTTAAATACAGAGCCTGCCCAGCCTGTAATGAGGCCTAAAATATGCTCATCGTTATCCAAATGGCTCTATCATTCATACACAATGGGCAATTTCTCCAAATATAGCATCTGAAATGGAGTCCAGGCGACTTCTGTCCAATTTTCTTGGAATTCTGTTACCATGGTCACTGCATCCTGTAATTTAATTTGACTTCAACAAATGTCAGCCACGTCACCTCCCTTTAATCACTCCTCACTCATACGCTTCAATATAGCCATTTATTTTACCCGTCTTGGCTCCGAATGACTTTGTGATAATGCAAATAATGCCATTGGCCCAAGGTCATATCTCAACATGAAATAAATGGCAACCCAAGAAATGAAACCAATCAGAGCCTTCCATTCAAGACCATGTGATGGTGTAATATTGTTCTGGAGAGTGGCGTGACACAATATGGTGATTGATTGCAATGGGCATGCAGCGTGGTTTCCATGTTTGTGGTGTGCTTGTTTGTGCATGGATGCAGAGACACATATATCTACATTTGCAAGGTTTTATGATAAAGCCCTCTTTGTTTGATATATGACTTAAACAGAGGCTCTCGGCTTTGGCTCAGACCTCTACTGTGCTTTCCAAGCATTCATATGTGGGTGTGTGCATTCCCACACGTTCATGCATTTGCCTGTCTGTGGATCGGATGTGCAGGTATTTATCGAGTGTGTCAGGCCCATCGCTGTTAAGGTTTCATCATAATTTGTCAGTTCTACAGATGAAAAATAGAATCAACAGTGTTTACTCCAGAATTAATATATATCATGGTGGGGCTTTTGGGAAAAAATGTGCATATGTGTCAGTGTGTGGATCCTGTGCGTCAGTGTGTGCAGTCTTTTCCCATGCTGAACTGCTGTATTAGACCATCTGGGTGCGGTGCTCTCGTTAATACACACACACCAGGCAGGCAACATCCAATCATGTCATCATTTCTCGTCACGTATCACCAACCAGACACCTCTCTCGCCCCGTTTTCATGCCTGCTGCATCCCACTACTTGTCCAATCTCCTTCAGGGCGATATCAAACCCTTAGTCACACATTCCCCAGTAACAACAATGTCACATCCCCATTTCTCTCTCTGGTTACAGCAGATACATTCTGCTGGGGGTGTTTCAGAGCAACTTTGATTTGAGATTTAGTGCTGACTCCAGTCTGCCACACCGGGGCAAAAGATGTGTCAGAGTTCTCTTTTGCTGCACTGGGCCAAATTCTTTCACTTCCAGAGGCAGAGCTGCTCTGGAGACAGAATTAAACTCAGTCATTGGATTTAGCCTCAATGGGTGGAGAAAAATACATTTTTTTTACACCACTGACGAGTTGTAGATGGCAAATAGAGTTTACTGTATTATTACCTACCTATAACTGAATTAGTCTGAGGTTTAAATGCCAGTGACATCTATTCTTTATTGACTGAAGACCAAGTTATTCACAACTTTTAAAAGTCTGCAGGCCAGCTCACTCTGCTAAACCTCTGATGTGAACCTGTGAGGTCAGCAAGGCGAACGAGCTTTTACGTCTTCAATCAGCACCAACAACACAATTTCAACTTCAAGACGAGTTCTACCTCTAACAAATGTTCACATAATTAAATCCCTAGTTTGCATTCTAACCACTCACATTCCAAATATTCACATATCATCACTTTATAAAGTTTAAGAAAGCTTTTTTTGCTGAATACGGCTGCCTGCTGTGGCTGGAAACGAGATTATTGTTAGCGTTGAAAGAGTGAAAGCAAAACAACGATGAGCTAAAAACAGATAAGGGTTAGGTTAAAAAAGTGACAGGTAGGGTAGAGCGTAGAGAGGGTTAGGAAGTCTGTTTTGTGGCTTTGTCACCATGAGCGAACCAGTACACATTACAACTAACGTTAGATTGACTGGGAGGGGCTGGACAATCCTACTGGCTCATTAAAGGTTGTGAAAAATAATTAGTTAACCTGTATATATACCAGCAAACATCAGTTTTAATAAAACTCCGAACAGCCACATAAACACTTTAATATATTTACGGACACTGCAGTCCTTTTGCACCACCATCTTATTATTATTGCATCTTTAACATTTCGTATAAAAATTCCACCAGAAATGCATTCTCGACTACATCATCTCAAAACAAGACAGAGAGACAGTTGACAGCGTCAGACAGTGTCAGGTGAGGGAATTCAACATTGACCCGAACCTGCACATGAAAACACAACCACTGGCCTTAGGTGCCTTTCCAAACATGTTGCGTCACACTGTTTGCCTTCCAGTCTCACGGTTTGAGTGATGT
This sequence comes from Lycodopsis pacificus, assembly GCA_028022725.1. NCBI lineage: Eukaryota > Metazoa > Chordata > Actinopteri > Perciformes > Zoarcidae > Lycodopsis > Lycodopsis pacificus. Next base: position 11,685,400 of record CM051693.1, read on the forward strand.
GAAGGTTGGCTGTGTGTGTGTATGTGACCATTTCATGGGTATCTGTCTGAGCGCCAAGAAATGGAGGCAGATCAGCGATGGTGCACTGTAATGCGACCCCGGTTTAAGCCTCTCTCCTAAAACCGAGGCCGAGGTTTCTGTGTGCGTGTGTGTAACCCTAACCCATACTCAGACACACACACACACACACACACACACACACACACACACACACACACACACACACACACACACACACACACACACACACACACACACACACACATACAAATTGCTATAACAGAGATGGGGATTCCAGGCTGTCAAACAGTTAAATGATGACAAATCCCTCTGTAAGGAAGACAAGCGTGCTCATTGTCTACCTCAAACCCCATGCCTTGAATGGATAGTTACAGGCTGGTCCGTGGCTGATACCTGGGGTGATGATAAGCCACATGGATGTTGTAGTTTCTAATTTATTGGGTTCGATGAAAGTGGGGCAGAGAGTCAGCGTGTGTGAGGAGAGAGAAAAGCCATCCGAGGCGAGCAAAAAACATCTTAAGAATGTGTAAATCAGCTTTGCCCCTCCTTTCAGCCCCTCTTTACCTCTCGGGGTTACAGTTGGGGGGAAAAGGAATGGTCGTGTTTCCTGCAGTCATTAGCACTAATCACATTAACAACCGTGTTATTTAAAGATCCACGCTCAGTCACACAGGACAGTTGGGGCATCCTTGATGGATTTATCCCAGACTTATTCATCACATAAAAGGACAAAGAGGCAGTGAAGTCCGAGCGTGGAACTAAATATGGTTACTTATTTATGATAGAGGTCCTGCTCCATGTCACAGAGATACAAAACACATGTGGCTGACCTGATTGTTTGAGCCATCAGGCAGATGAGTAAACTACTTTTGCAATATGTGAAACATTCATGTAATACTTTATCTTATGCGGTGCAGGTATATGTCCATCTTCTCAATGTACATCCTACAGTAACTTCATTGCTCCTCAGCGTCGACCCTTTTCATCAACATAGCTCAACTATGTGAACAAAAAGGAGGTTAGGTCGGCCTATAGATAGATAGATAGATAGATAGATAGATAGATAGATAGACAGATAGATAGATAGATAGATAGATAGATAGATAGATAGATAGATAGATAGATAGACAGATAGATAGATAGATAGACAGATAGATAGATAGATAGATAGATAGATAGATAGATAGATAGATAGATAGATAGATAGATAGATAGATAGATAGATAGATAGATAGATAGATAGATAGATAGATTTATTAATCCCACAAGGGGAAATTTCTTTGATTGTATTTGATGAAAACGTCGACCAGTGAGTGGCTGTTCTTAACCAATTCAATTCTGGAAGTCACTGAAACCTCTTATGGCAGCGAATAGGAGAAAATATTGAGCAGCAGCGACAAAGTCGATGGGGTTAACTACAGCGTGTGCAAAATCTGCAAATGCAGCCATTTTTACTCATAGACATGAGGTGAATGATGCATGTTGCCAACAAAACAGAATCTATAATACTGCATGAGTGTCTTGGGTCATTTGTGTTTTTGCATGTGATCACATGTGCTGCAAGTCTCAGACTGCGATACAGGGAGAGGTGTGTTCAGTCCATTTGCTACTTGGACCTCAAGGGGCCTCATGGACCATTTTCAGAGGCCACTTACACTTATACTGACATGATGGACTTGTCTTGACAGACGTAGGACCAACATGGAATAAATGTTCGATGATAGGTTTAGTGGAGCTGTGAACTAGAGCAGGTAATATTTGCACACTGAAAGTGGTGTTAGTCCTTATGTTTGAAGAAAAAACCTCTCTGGTATTGCTGTATGTTCTTAAGGTGCCACAACCACCATTGCTACTTAATAAAGGTAAAATACCAAAACTGAAACAAACCTGATTTTATTAACTTTTCAATTAAGCTAAAGAGCCCGTGGTGCCTTAATTCTCTTGTTAAATGAGCTGAAATGGTTTTGAGTCTTGTGTTTTATTGGAATTTATTCTGAATATGCAATAGCCTGAGACACTGTTGTTGTTCAATCAGTAGCAAATTAATTAAAATCACTGTGAAACACAGGGTCTCAGCAATAGGCTTTTTTTCTCTTCACATGTTTACTGCAATAGTAAATACAAATCAAATCAATCAATTCGTAATCAAACTTTATTTAAATCATTTAAAATTCTGGATAGCAAACCTCCATTAATATTAGTATGGGTTGACATTTGGTGAATTATGGACTGTTTTCTTTGTGTCTTAAGGTTGTTTTAGAGGAATACAATTGCACAGGGAGACCAACACTGAAAATATTTTTCAGTTAAAAAACTGCAAACTGCAAACAACTATTGTCTTTGTGAAGATATAGTGAAGTCATGTCTACATGAGCAGAGCATGAAGCCGTTCCCCCTCAGGTACACACTGTGCCGTAGTTTGCTCTGTTAGCGCCGTTAGGTTTGTGTCACCAGCTCGCCATCGACATGACGAAAGCTGTTGAGAGCCAACTGAATTGCTCCCAATCTCGGAACTTAACAATCATTGGAATGGACAGAATTATCTTTACAGAATATTAGTGCAAAATATTGGGTATCGGCTACTTCAATCCTCAATACTGGTTCCTGCAGGGGCCTTTACAAACTCCAGAGATGGAGAGACGGCACAGCCGGGGAGCTTTTGCAGCTTGTGACGGACTGGAGTTCCTTATATAACTCCCTGTCCATGTCGCTGTTGCTCTGTTCATGTGTATCCTGTTGGGACGATAGACAGAAACAGAGAGAAACAGTACTGATGAATCGTCCAGCCGATTAAGCCCGGGTATTATTTACCCAGATGCTTTATTATAACTTGTTTCTTACCAACATTCTACCCCCTTGGATTTACCCGCTCACCCTTTGAAACTCCATTATCAGGAAAGTGAAAAAGAAGTAACTTGTTCGTAGCCCCTTGCTGTGATTGCACCTCGCAGAAGAGTGGCTTAAAATCAATGCAATCCTGTTAAGTCTCTCACCATGACGCTGTGGAGGAAAAGTGCTGTTCTTCTCCGTGGGGTTCTACATTCTCTCAGACATACATCTCTCTTATCCCCTTTTGCTGGCTAAGAGCTTGTTTTTTTCTCTTTTTCTTGATGAATTAAAAGGTTATGTAGTCCTCGGGGAGTGAAACGGCGCTGGGTACGATTTATGACCCCAGGACCCTTATGACGCCCACTCCAAAATGATGTTCGGATTGCTAGCGAGCTCAGCTGGGTTTTTTTTTGTTACCTGTATCTTGCACTTACCGCAACCTGCTTCTACAACCTCATTACTCTGAGAAACTTCTTGCTGAAAAACGAATGGGAGAAAAACAAACGAATAAAACAAATTCTCACCTCACTGTGCATTTAACGGAAGATGCGAACACCATTTAACCAGCACATTTAAAGAACAGCCACCTCATTTATCACGCCTTTAGAAGACATCCATTAGGAACGCCCGAATAAACTCCACTGATAAATAAGAGGTTTATAAACATTCAGTTATGCTCGGTTCCGGTCATTACGCTTAAAAGGCCATTAGAGCACCCCTGAGTGCACTGGCCAGGTCCCAATGCGATACACATCAGTTAGCATTAAGCTTAGATCGCTTGCTACTTAAGCCAATATGGATTTTGACAAAGTTCACAAAAACAGTTGGCATGATGTTATGGTCACACTAATAACTACATAGTGCTGTTTTTTTATCTATAAATGGCAATTCAGTTTTGCCATCTTTGATTTAATCATAACTGTTGTTTTTAGTTTTTTTTAAGTCCCAAATATTAAAAATACAATTCATTTGTAGTTATTTAAATGTAGGACTGATAAAGGCACCTCCTGGATCTCCAGGCTGGGCTGATGGATTCTCCGTCGTGCAGCTCCCTAAAGTTTGCACTCAAGTCACCTCAATAGAAGTGTTCACGTGTTAATGTGTGTGTCTTTCGATGAGTGTATTTGTGGTTGTGTTGTGTGTGTGCGTGCGTGCGTGTATTTCACGGTGTCATGGGTGATTATGGTAATTAGCAAATTACAGGATAAGATCAAGATTACAATTCCACACACAGCTGTTGAGGAAGAAGACAGGACGCACACACATATACGGACCAAATGAACTGGTTAGAGGATATACGAGCAATACATCAATTCAAATGCCAATGTCCGTCTCCTAATGTCCCCATGAATATAAGGCAGTGGGTTGGAACCATCCATACACAGTGTATAAATCAGAGCTTAACGAGCCCTAACGAGCCTTAACGATCCTATAAGCCCTTGATTAGACTTTGATTATCAGGACGGCGGGCCAATGTAAATGGCTGTTTACCACTGGCCTTTGGCTGTTTTAGTGTGTGAGTAGAGAGTCAAGACAGTCAAGTAAATTTGTTTTTTGCTGTGTATTCGTGTATGTGTGTGTGTGTGTGTGTGGGAGGGGTCTCATCCTGTGTGTGTGTGTGTGTGTGTGTGTGTGTGTGTGTGTGTGTGGGAGGGGTCTCATCCTGTGTGTGTGTGGGTGTGTGTGTGTGTTGGAGGGGTCTCATCCTGTGTGTGTGTGGGTGTGTGTGTGTGTTGGAGGGGTCTCATCCTGTGTGTGTGTGGGTGTGTGTGTGTGTGGGAGGGGTCTCATCCTGTGTGTGTGTGTGTGTGTATGTGTGTGTGTGTGTGTGGGAGGGGTCTCATCCTGTGTGTGTGTGTGTGTGTGTGTGTGTGGGAGGGGTCTCATCCTGTGTGTGTGTGGGTGTGTGTGTGTGTGGGAGGGGTCTCATCCTGTGTGTGTGTGTGTGTGTGTGTGTGTGTATGTGTGTATGTGTGTGTGTGTGTGTGTGTGTGTGGGAGGGGTCTCATCCTGTGTGTGCGTGTGTGTGTGTGTGTGTGTGTGTGTGTATGTGTGTGTGTGTGTGTGTGTGTGTGTGTGGCAGGGGTCTCATCCTGTGTGTGTGTGTGTGTGTGTGTGTGTGTGTGTGTGTGTGTATGTGTGTGTGTGTGTGTGTGTGTGTGTGTGGCAGGGGTCTCATCCTGTGTGTGTGTGTGTGTGTGTGTGTGTGTGTGTGTGTGTGTGTGTGTATGTGTGTGTGTGTGTGTGTGGCAGGGGTCTCATCCTGTGCGTGCGTGGGTGTGTGCGAGCCTTCAGGGATGAGCTGCAGACTTTGGTGAAAATGTCTTTCCAATCCACCAGGCCTTGAACAGGAAACAAAAGGGGAACTGCAGTCACCCGTGAAGCAAGACAGACACAACTCTCTGTTTCTCCGCCTTGCTGCTATTTGCTAAAAAAAACAAAAAAACAGTGATCCATTGCCTTGTCTGAGATTAGGGTTACCAGGTTCACTTAATGCTTATGGCTCATTGAGCCAAACCAATACTTCTGCATTTAGTCAGTCGCCTATAAGAAATATATATATAATATATATATATAAATATATATATATAAATATATATAAATTTATATTATATATATATATATATGTGTATATATATATATTTCTTTCTTTCTTTTTTTACTCAAATGCATCTTTTGTCGAAATATCCCCCTGCCAGCTACACTGTCAACACATTCAAAATTCATAGAGTAGTTTCTGTTCTTTAGACGGGGATCTTATTTGTCTGTTTTGATATTCTCAATATGGTAATTTACAGTTTGGTGCTTGAGTCTGAAAAAAAAAGCAAACATTTTGAGCCGTGATTCCAGTTCTGTGAGGCTGTGGTGCTTTGAGTTAAATGCTAATGTCAGCAGGCTAGAGGGCTCACAAGGACAATGCTAATATGCTGATCGTTAGCAGGTAATGCTTATCATCTTAGTTAAGCATGAAACATTTTCATAATCAATCGCTAAACACTCAGTACAACTGAGGCTGATCGGAGCGCCATCCACATGTTACAAAGAAACACTAATGTCAACTTCATGATGAAAAGTCAGAGCAAATGATGACTACAAACAGCTAAATATCATGCATACGCAAAGAAATGTGGTTCTCAAATCCACGATTGGAAACTTGGATACTGCTGTCTTAATTTTATCAAAGCATGTTACCATGATAGATCTACGTGGGGTAAAGGTGAAGGATTCTTCGCAAAAGCAGCCAATTTAAAGGTAAAGCAGGGCATGTCAACAGATAGGACAACTGAGGCAGGATGTGGACAGATGGGATCCTGCCTGCGCTTAAGCTAATAGCTTTATGCTCACATCTGTCACAGCATAAATACATTTACATCATCAGAATATTACAGAAACAATCAAACTTTTAATGAAACGTCATTGAACAAAACACATGATGGATTAATGTCTCCGTACAGTCATAGAATGCCGTTTAATCCACATGGTTTAATTGGGTTCAGTGTCTAAATCCAGAAGTTTACAATGTCCCCTTCTCAAGGACATGTGGGAAATGTTTTCAACACCCCAGAATGTCAGCGTAGAAGCCCCTCCCATGATGCTGCTGTATATTTGCTGTGTCACAGTGAAGCCACTGTTATTAATGCAGATAGCAGGCTGACTCACAGGATGAAGACTGTGCCTATACGCCGTATTTCAGACGGAATTATCATCTCCTTCAGTCATCTGCGCGTTACCGTTTTCACTTTGCAGTGTAAGAAACAACAACCTCCGAGCTAGCAACCACACTGAACATGGAAGGTTTTGGGAAGGATTCGGATCGTGCAATGAGGCCGGCCTGCTTGGTCGTTTGAGTCAATGGCTCTAAAGATTTAATAAGGTTCTGCAAGAGCCGAATGCAGCCTTTCAATTGTTTAAATAAGTCCAAATGCAGGCTTCACCTCAAGGGCACCGATGATCAAATTATGTTTGTCTTTTTTTATCGGTAAAAATCACATCACACATTTTAATACTTAATGTGGCGTTTTCCTTTGAGAGGTTTAAGCCATTTGAATCCCAGGGCTCGCCTCCCCACTTGCAAATCTTCCTCATGACAGTATTCTGCAAAGGCACCATGGCTGCATCCTGGGTTTAGCACCGAAGACGATTGTGAAATACAAATAACCCAGAGCGTTTGTTTCCACTTCTTGTGTAATTACGATGAGTTCAGCCAGCCCTTCCTCCAGCACTGGCACAGCGCTAAAACACTACTACAGATATACTAAAACCTATTCCAGGTGCTTGTGCTGCTAACGGACTGGCATTTGCAACCAGCGTCAGAAGAAATCACATAAGCCCACACACTTATTAAAAGCTTATAGCTTCACTGTGGTCCATAAGCTACTATTTCACAGCATTAAATCCTGAAACAACCCAATGTTTCCTCTGCTCGATTGTAATTGGCTCAATAAGTTTATAACACAACCTTGTTTTCTCCATTTGAATAAATTCTGTCTATGGATTTACTGTAATTATCATCAGCTCTCGAACAACACGAGCTGAATCACTTCACCGTGGTGTTTGAGATTTGGTGGGTTGAAAGGTGTTTGAATGAAGTCCATCTGCAGAATTAATCCTGTTATCACCAATATTTCGTGGAATAAACACAGCATAATTCTGCTCTATTGAATTGAACCTCTTACCTTGCAGTTCCCATCTTTTAATTTAACGTACAGTCATAACTTCTGTTACTTCCTTTAAAAAAATCATTGGCCAATACACCACTTGATCAGCAAATGTATTTGAGGACAATTTATATGATACAGTCCAAATGCCAAAGTGTCATTCCATTGATTTGTTTTTTTGGTTGCATTGAAAAGCATATAACTGCATTGTTTCCCCCCTCAAGTGATATTTCTAGTTGCAAGTGAAACAACGACATTTGTGCCTCCAGCAGTGACAAACACATAAAGCTTTGATTTGGCTGCACTGGGGATATTGTACCTGTAGCAAAGACCCTTGAAAACCACAAGTGTGTTAATGATGTGAAAACCCCCCCCCAAAAAAAAACAGACATCAAAAACTCATAAAACAAAAACACTGATGTCAAGCACATACACGAAAAGAGCTCCATCAAGTAGACTCAAATCAAAGCCCTATCCTGCTACCGTTTTGGGACAGTGTGACAAGAAGTGCTCTGCAGGGAAATGCAAATGCTTCCTGATAATCTTATGGGAAAGAAGAACTGACAGCTAATCCTACTTCTGTAGTGTGTGTGTGTGTGTCTGTGTGTGTGTGTGTGTGTGTGTGTGTGTGTGTGTGTGTGTGTGTGTGTGTGTGTGTGTGTGTGTGTGTGAGATACATGTGTATGTACAACAGAGAGGATGAGAGCGGAAAGAGAGAGAGGCGGGGAGAGATACATACAGAACCACACAAAAAAACACAAACGCTAAAGTGTTGTTTGACTATGTGTTGTGCTATGTGGCGCTTCAGTTTGTGTCACTATACTTTAATCACTTGTGTGACACACTTGACTTGCACTTTAGCACTGAAGCTTTATGATTTCAGTTTTGGACAATCTGTCCTTTTACAACAAAAATGGGGAATTAAGCTTTTGATCTTAAACATTTATTTATTATACATTTGTTATAAAGTCATTTATTAGCTGCTGGAACAAACACAATAAGGAATTTGGCAATCTAGTTTTAAGAGCATCCAGTTCCAGATCTTGTGTTGCACAAGTGTATATGAAATGCATGAAATTAGCCTATATTCATGGTCCCCAGATGATTAATCCTCCAGTCAAAATATTAACTCGCTCTGCAAATGAAACACTTATCATTTAGTAAAGTTGTTTTTCCCATTCAACCCTTTCAAAAGATTTCAGCCTTTCACTCGCCGGGTTTCGTCTGGTTTCTCCACCTTTGATGTGTCTTTCGTTGCCTGCTGCGGTGCACTAGCCTGATCTCACAGGGTGGACAAACTAATCCAACTGATGTAGTGGGCGGTCAAGCTGCCCCATTTCATTTATCTTTGTAATACGATATCATAGCCATGCGATTTGCTGTGTAGTTGTGTTGTAAAGTGCAGTGCATCGAAAAGGTCGAGAACACAATAAGATAAAAAATAATACACTGATGACACTATAGAATAATCTAAATTCCAAATTCACCTATTGTGTGTCAAGAAAATATTAATTACACAGATAGGATGTATCTATACATTTATCACTACTCACTCAGCTAAACAAAAATAAACTAAGTCTACTTGAGAGCAAGGAGGCGGAGCCATGATTCCTGGGTCATCCCATTCAGCATCATCTTATTGTTGCTGGCTGAACAGACCAGCGCTCTGCTGTGTCCCCTTTCCCTCAAGATTGAATGAGTGCTGTGCTTTGAGATGCCCTTCAGAGCATCATTGATGTACAAAAGCTCTTCTTTGCATATTTGCGGGCCACCTGTTCACTGAACACGTCTCTCCATTCTCTTCTGACCTCTGCCAGCGATGCATTCTGGCCCCGAGGACTGCTTCTGTGCAGATATCTTTCGGTTATTCTAATTTAACCCCAGACGCTGTTAAATGGTCGTTCCTGAAATGCTGAAATGGATCTGTCTGCCACCACCGATCCTGAGGGAACTTACCTACCGAGGATGACACATCTTTTCCTAATGATGCACAGGGAGTGAATGCAGGTGGACGAGCGACGCTGACAGGTACAAAGAAGGAAATAGACAGAGATGGAGACAGATTAATGGCCCACAAAAGCCCCAACTTATAAAAACACTGTCAGCATTAGGAACCCAAACACCTGTGACTGGCTGTGTCTGACACTATTTGACAGCTCGACAGGGGAAATCATGCCAGTCACAACACAAATGAATAATCAGCTATTCCACAGAGATGGGAGACTAATTCATGTGTGTGCACTCACACACACACACACACACACACACACACACACACACACACACACACACACACACACACACACACACACACACACACACACACACACAAGCACTCTGCAACGCCCTGACATGGCATTGTGATAATTGGTAATGATGCTTTAATAATGTGGCGATAACAATACTAATGTCGCCTCACCTCCTATAAACACACACACACACACACACACACACACACACACACACACACACACACACACACACACACAATGGAGAAGACATTACAATGATATGACACTCTCGCTAACAGAGCTGGCAGCAATGTCTCTGTATTTACGTTGCCATAGCAGTTATTGCAAGATCCATGCAGTGTTTGTGTGCGTGTGTGAACGTGACTGCCTGCATGTCTATCTTAGTGTTTGTGAGGCTGTGTGTGGGTGTGTGTGTGTGTGGAAGACTGTCTGAACAATCAATGCCTCCTTCAGTTCAAGTAACTAAGAGTGGTGAAGTTGCAGGCAGAAATAAAAACAAGATGTATAAAAGTTATTATGCTTCATTTGGCCGTCCCTCCTCCTCCATTCCTCCGCCCCTCCCTCGTTTTATCTTTGGTTTTTAGCCATTAGATTATTCTCTCCATCTCCTCCCCCTCCATCTTCCCACTTCACAAAATAAATGAGGGAAAACAAGCACATTTAGTGGTTATTGTCTTTCTCACTCTCCCTGTTCTAGCAATTCAATGGGCTAGTGGCAAGATACACACACACACACACACACACACAAGCAGAGGTACTCCGTCACAGTTCAGCACATACATTTTCACATCTACACAGCCCGTCTCACACACACCCACGCGGACGCGCTCGCACACGATCAGAAACGTGGATGGCGCTATAAACACATTGATAAAACCATTTCTATAATAAGCTATGTTTGTCAAAATGTCATCCCTCGGCCCCGCAGCCATTATCACTGCTTCAACATTTTTAGTGGCTCTTTAAATAAACGGCCCAGGCCTTCATGGCCTACAGTGATAGCCATCTCAGGGCCCACATAGACACACACACAGTTCTCTCTTCCCACTAAATCTCCGACCAAACGCCGCAGACTTGATGGAAATATCCTCTTAGACTGAGGCTTTAATGTTGTCTCTGTTTGACGCTCAATTTGTCAGAACGTGCTCCATGAAGAAAACAAAACAACAATATAGAAGTGTGGAAAAATGGTTGGCATGATCAAAATGTTTGTTTTTTATTTTAATTTTCAGGAATTTGTTATCTGTTCACTTGTGGCAAATTAAATCTGTACCAGTGGCGGCTGGTGGAAAATTTTCTAGGGAGGGCCATCCTATCAATTTCAGCAAACATCCCAGTATGATTTCATGCAAAAAAAATTTAGCATCAAACACGCATTATTACTTGGCAGTTAAATATTTAACATTTATTCCAACATGAAAAAAGCAGTAAATAACACTTATATAATATAATACAATATAATATAACATGTTTATTTATTGAGATGCCCCTATGGACCTTGTTATAGGAGGTAAAGTTTAGGAGAAGTAAACATGAAGTGTAATTATGAATACTGATGTTAAATTAAGCTATGATGAGTTTTCACTGTTAATTTAGGGGGAAAAAGTGGCCCGGGAGTTACTGTCAGACCGGCCCACTCAATACACGGCGCGCTGCCCACTCAACACACGGCATGTATTTCGCCGGTCTACGGCGGCCATTCGCACCTCCGCCGGCGTCGCCCCGACAGACGCCCGGCACGACCGCACGGCGCAGACCGCGGTTATGGAGAAACGTTTTTAAAAGCACCGTAGTGTCCAGCCGTGCTGTGGCATCCTCGGATCGCGAGGAGTAGTATAATGTCAGTTTATACTGTTGATACAGTTTTCACTGATTATTGACTTTCGGTATTAGAGTAAATTGAACGTGTTCTGTGAAGCATATAATATAGTCCCGTCGGCCTACCGGGGATTCCCCCGGTATCCCCGATGGCCAGTCCGCTGACTTGATTGACTGACTTGTACGAAGTAGTGAAGCTTCGCATGTAGTCTGCTGTCTGGTTGTGAGGTCAGGCTGATCTGATATCAGCTCTTTGGCTGCAGAATCGCCGCCAAAGTTCTCCTCTCAAACGGGTCTTGGAGGAGGAGAGCTCGCGCTGGCGCGGGCTCCTGTCGAGACTTCTCCTGACGAGAACGCGCAGCTCCGGGGCTTGATCGTTCTGGCCCACAGCTGAATCTATTTGAGGGTGCTGATTGGCTAAATTGTATGTCACTCATTTATATCTTGAATCAGCAATTGGCTAAACGGCTTCATAGACCCGTCTTTTTTGGGCTAAAACGATCAAGCCCCCCTCGCTACGCGTTCTCAGAGTGTCGTGCACACAGACAGAGAGCACGAGCAGACGAGCACACAGGGGGAGAGGACGAGCAGGAAAAGCATATATTTTGCGCAGATATCATATTGTACACACATTACTGGGTACATTCCATAGTTAAAAAACACAAATATTGACAATTTGTATAATTTATGATTATTATAATTTTTATATTTAAAAAAAAAAAAAATGTTATTTTCGTGTGGCTCATGGTGGGGCCATGCCCCATTGCCCTCTCTTGACTAGCCGCCACTGATCTGTACAATACATAAATTGTACTTATATACAGCTGCATTAATTGATTGGATGAAATGATAATGTCTAATGTCCAAAGGTTTCAGCATTATTAAAGCAGACGATATTTGCACCCAGATTTGAGAAGTCAACAATAATATTTGGCTCTTGATGGAATAGCCAATGTGTCCGTAGCCAACAATGCTATTTGCACTGAGCGTGAAATACGGACGTCGCTGTGTTTACATTGGAGTTAGTTGCATCGCTAAATGGTGCCTCTGTGCCTCAGACACCAAGGAGCACTGACCAAACTGTGGGATTTGACAATTTGTGAGTGAGATCTGGTTGTATATCATATATGATACTGATTAAATCCCTTGGGCTTTAGTTTGGGAATTATAAATTCAAGGTTTAGTAACCTGGCAACACCACAGCCGATTAATTGGGAGCTGTCAGTGGTTACCATATAGGCCAGCGATTCCCCTCTGTGCACATGCAGTATGCTTGTGTAAACATGTTTACTTGCATTGTATGCAGTGCATGCGTGCAGTGTGTGCCTAGACAAGTTCTTTATTACCAGCCCTACTTTACAACTCGATGAGGGCATTATTGGTAAAATGAGGTCTTTTCAGACGCTTGCCCCGAGGTCAAACCTGACGGGATCCTCAGAATAATAACAGAGAGAGAGACGACAATGAGAGGCCACAGGGCTGGCTGAGAGGTGAGGAAGACCGCAAGGAAGAAAAAGTGAATGTTTGAGAAAGAAATGGAAAGAGGAGGAGGTTAGAGGGAAAAAAAACTCACTTAAGAAATACAAGTTTAGTTATTACCATGGCTCAGAGGTGGTGGGCGAGCAGCAGGGCATCAAACTGTGCAGAGTGGAATGTAAATATCATTTATAGATCTGTATTCTGTAACTGTAATGTAAGAACGTGAACCCAAAAATCGTTAGAAACTAAAACATTTCATCAATTGCATTGAAATAACGGACATTTTTAATTAAATGACAAAATCAGTGACCTGCAGTTGAAGTTGTTTGAGGGGAAACACTGGACAATGCTACTCAGCTTCGTCCCTCGTCAGATGGAGACTGGGAACGGTGTGTTTAGGCCCGTTTCTCTTCTGTTGTTGTTTATGAATTTTAAAGATCATTTTGCAAGTTAAAGTAGCCTCAGTAGCATCAACTGGCAGGTCAATTTTGTTCCCCCATATATTTCTGGTGGGGCGGGATATTGCCAGAACTGACACATCACCAGTCCGAGCCTGTCTGCTGGTGCCTGCTACGCTCTGCTGTTTGAGTCTGAGGTATTGCAGTCTTCTCTTAAGTAGACCGATGAGGCCCTTGTGGATCCGTTCAGACAGCCTATGAATGATAGTCCACACATGAAGAGATGATGATGAATGAAGACTGATGGATTTACCGTCACACTGAACATTTGATCAGAGATAACTTATTTATGTTAACACAGGTCTTGAATACAAAGTAAAATTGGACAAGTAATAATTGAATTGCTTTAGCTCTTGAGCCAATACCAGCATGATTGCTTTTCACTTAGAAATGGTTCGACCTATGACTTTTAAAGTGCATAAAGCAACAATTCGACTTAGTTCCTTTGTGTGTGCTCACTGAAACTTGCAGCATCAGTAACTGGACCTTTGTTACAGAGTCCTTGAGGTCCTGGCAGTGCTGACTCATAACCGTCACAAGAATCTGCTTTTCTTCTGTCCGTCACAAGGCGAGCATGATTTGATCGACGAGCTTCTTCTTGATGTGAATGTTGACGTCGCCTGTGAAGGAATGAAAACATGAGACATTAATGAACACATTTGATGATGATGCTTTTTATTTTTTGTTTAAATTTTAAATCTTGATGCAAGAACATGAACCCAAACTCACAGGCAGGATAAATGCTCCTGTAAAGGAAAAGCATAACTTTAAACAAGAAAAAAAGAAACTTGCAAAAACAGTAATCTTCTAATTACTGTGTTAAATCGCTGATTCTTATTTTTAGTTCCTTTTGCTGCCTTTAAATACTTTTTTTCTGCCCAGACACTCAGTTTTGTGTTTGTTTCAATGCTTTGATGTGTGTGTGGGCTTAGTTCCCATCGGCCACCCAGCAAGTGATTGATTGATAGCTGATAGATCTGCTGCCACCTGCAAACGAACACAACAACGTCCTGTTCCTAATTAAGGCAACTCTTAAGTCAGCTAATAAACAAGAAAGCGAAATAACCATGAGGGGCACAGGAGTCGATGGACCAATTCTTTTTTTTACAGCCTTTGGGATGAGGATAAAAGACAAAAACTAAATCAGACTTTAATTTTATACATCAAGTTCTACATACAGCTGCTCCTCTCCTCTTCCTTTTCTGTGTGCTCGTGAAGACCTGAAATTCAACGTTTTGCCTCCTCTCTCTCTAATGAGCAGCATATCGAGGCCTCTTGTCTCCCTGCATCACACTTCCCCTCTCTGACCGCCCTCTGGAGGCTTCGGCTCCGACCCCTCGGCCCGAGCCCCACATGGGTTTAATGCTCCAACACAAGCAAACTGCGCTCAGGACTCGGCTCGGCTTCATGGCATGACTTTGGAAAAGCACTCAGACATGTCTTTGTTCTTGGCAACATGTGTCTTTCAGCTTAATTATAGCCGTGGTCATTTTTAGCATTCCGTTATTGTTGTTGAATAAAACAGTGTCATGTTTGGTCTCTAGAGAAGTTATAAAAGTACCACTCAGCATCTCCTCCTCCTCCCATCCACAGACAGACAAACATTACCAGATACAACCGGACATTTCCTCAACACAGAATCACTTGTGAGATATGAAGCCCTAAACAGCACACATGTCTGCATAGACGATGGGTTTTGTGGAGACATCCAATTTGTAAGCTATGTTTAGCAACGCGACGAGCCCTTCTCAGCCATCCTTGTCCAGGAATATGGCTGCCAGCAGGTGTTAAATCACCAGCAGGGGCCATCTTCTCCCCCTCCTCTTCCCTCTCGAGGCCCATTCACCCTTTGCTGTCTCACTTCCCACTCATCTGACATTCACCTCCTTGCTAGAGCCTCCATCACCATTCTGTTCACTAAACTGATATTTGAACGAATGAGAATGATATGAAGTCAGAGGATGAGGCAGTATTCACTCTAATGAGTACGCATATATACTAGTGTGTGTGTGAAATGTGTGCACTGTGTGGGTTTAGTACTTGTTTCTGAGTGTATGTGTGTACCTTTATGTATTTGTGGGCCCTGAGTCAAGATTATCATATCGACAGTGTTTCTCTTTTTACATTCTATTTATTTATCTAGTTTCAGATAGATATTCTTAGCCTGTGTATACTTTTTAACTGTGTATGTTTGCGTGTGGGTGGATGATCATTAATGCAGAGTATGAGATGGTACTCCTTTGGTTTCCTTGTTTTTTCTCTGGTTTTCATCTGTCGTTTTTGTTTGGTTGTTTCTTTTCAGTTTCTAGAGTTCTAGCTTCTGCATTTAAGATAAGATAAGATAAGATAATCCTTTATTAGTCCCTCAGTGGGGAAATTACAGGATTACAGCAGCATTGCTCACAAGTAATAAAATGAAGATAAAAAATCAAGTAGTATAAATAAACTAAACAGTAACAAAAAAGTTCTCTGCATTTGACCCATCCCTATGTAGGGAGCAGTGGGCTGCCAATGACAGGCGCCCGGGGAGCAGGTAGAGGTTCAGTGTCTTGCTCAGGTACACTTCGGCATAGCACACGCCGCAGCGAAGGATCGAACCGGTGACCTCGCGGTTACGGGACAACCCTCGCTACCCGATGCGCCACGGTCGCCCCAGATAAACAGGAAGTCTGGTCAGTCATTTGTTCCTCAATGGGGCTTAATGTGTTTGTTCTCACCTTCTTGTCACCCACACAAACACAAATCCCCAGATTAGAACGAATAACAGTTTTTTTTCCTATATTTGTTTCTGGAATGATGGTAATTTATTTGAGTGACAGCTACCATGGTGAGATTGTTTGTTAGTATAGAGAGCGGATAACAAGGTGGGCTGGAAATTGCAATCAGCAAAGTAGAACACACACACACACACACAGACACACTTGTGTTTTCATGACTTTTGCAGACATTACAGTCACTTACATCCATTTCCTGGAGACATTTAACCCCGACTCTTTTTCTGAACACCGATTTCTACACAGCGATCTGACAGATAACATTTATATTAATGCACAAATGGAAGGAGCTGACAGGATTGCATTTCAAATGAATCAATTGATTGATGGAAGACGTCTGTTTTTTTCAGTGAGTCATTTCATTGTTATTTTTTTTTTTATTGATATGTTGGCACCGGGACCAGCCTTCAACCGGGAGCTACAAGACGACAGGGTTAGCTTTAACTCGCTAGCGACACAGAGAAGCGTATCACCAGGCTGCTTAGCTTGTTAGCCTTCGTTAGTTTGCTAGTTTCAAGCTAGGTGCCCATTTTTGGCTTAGGCTGTGTTGTTACTGCCATGATGGCAGCAGAAACAGGTCATGTAGACAGTTTCATACTCATCAGCATCAAAAGTAAATGACACAGGTGATATGTAATTGAGGCCCCATTACCCAGGGTTACCTGTAACCATAACTTATGAGACAACAATTCTTTCAAACGCTGGTCACCAGGCGGGCACACACCTTGGCGTGTTTCTTTATACTTTGAATGTGTGCGTGTAGGTGAGCATGTGGCCTGAACCAGATTTGACTTCTTTAGCATAGAAACTATTTTTGCTCAGCAATCTCGCTGTAGGTGCACGTCAACTGTCCCCGCACTGTCTCTGCAACCACAGCTGTCTCGTTCACCAGTGCCTCAGGGGGTTGTTAAGGAAGCATCTCCTGGGAAACTGGAGGAAAGAGGTGGGAAGGAGGTAGGGTAGGGTCCCAGAGAGTTCAGAGATGTTTTCTAAAAGTGGAGTCAATCAGGAAAAAGACACCAGAGGGACAGAAGGGAGACATTGTTTGTTGTCAGAAATGTGAGATACATATATGGAGATACTGAAAATGTCTTTAAAACGTTATATCGGTCAATGTTGAAGAACAATGTGAAATCTGCACAGTGCCAGCAGGAAGCCCGGTGTATAAATAACCGCACACGGAGCATATTATGTCTGACATTGCATGAAAGAAATCTACAAAAGGCACAAACACGGCCGAGGTTAAGTACAGTGACGCAAATTAGCGGTGGTGATGCCTAGCAGGGAGCTAGGGGCTGTGTTGGCTCCCACCTGTCACTCAAAGGAGCCAGGTCCTTAATCATGCATAATTCAAAGCCCTAATATACAGTTGCCATTAACATGGAAATTAACCATGAAGACCTTTTTACAGCTGTTTATTTCAGCTGTAAAGTTGGACAAATAAACATGAGGGTCTTTTTGGAATGACTCCGCTTTCGGAGGCGGCCATTTGATGGAATGCAGCTTTTGGCACTTCTGCATTGGCTTCATTTTTCAGCCCTTTGCTCTGGCTCAATTTCATCGCTACTGCCGCTAACTGAAGGTCGAGCATCGTCAAATCTGAACTCCACAGGACGTGAATTTCAGCAAACTGAAATTAAATCGCAAGGATTTAATTTGAATTGTGAGAACTGTGGAGCTAGGAACGTTTAATATTTAGTGAGGATAACAGCTTCAGAACAACTGAATTCAAATTCATAGTATCACATACAGTTTCAAGTTCATTGGGATTTAGCTCTTAGAGCTTACGAATAATAACTGATAACAAGAAAATCAATTAACTGAACTAATTGACTAAGTGTCTCTGAAAGTTTATTTCAGTATTGTACTGCCATAAACTGAAAACACTGTATGCGGGGAAAGTAATCCAAAAACGTTTTTGTGTTGGATTGCAGTTTTCTGAATGTTAAACTACGAAATAAATAATCTTGTTGATGTCTAATTGGTTATTCTGTGAAATCTTAGATACAACCTACACATTTGTAAATAATCCACTGTGATTCCTTTGATGTATTAATGTAATTATGTCATTTTCTTCATGCATATAACAGAACACTTGTATGACATATTGGTCAAATTAAAGATAGTAAATATAACTACATCCAGTCATTATTGCATGTGGCTAGTTGTGGCAGAGGGCGAGTGAACAGGAGAGAGTGAGACTTGTGTGCGTGTGGATGTATTTAAGTGTCACTATATCTCTTCTACCTTGTTAGTGAATCTGGCAAGTGTGGATGAAGGAGGTGGTGGCTGGTGACAAGAGATACAGCGTGTTGATATAATTAAAAACACATTTTGAGGGTTATTGCTTTTTCACCTGATTTAATCTAAATGTGGCAGCTTGTTGCTGAGGGACAAACGGGAGAATATGTGAAAAGAAAAAGAGAGAGAGAGAGAAAGAGAGAGAGAGATGACAACAGAGACTGAGAGTCATGTAATAATTAAAACCCCTTTGAAGGCGACCCTTTGAAGAGCTCTTTTCTCAACACCCAGCCACTGCGCAGCTAAAAAAGCACTTCTCTTTAAAGTCGTAACGTTGATGATGATGATCTCAGACCCCTCCGGTCTTTTGACAGTTTGTTTGTGAGAGAAAATGAGCTCGATGCTCCCTCGCAGGATGCTGACTTATCTAATTCCTCTCTTTGAAGTCATGGCGTTTGTTTGTGTTCGGGGTGGTGGAGGAGGCTTCAACGCTGCCAACCCTATGAGAAACGAAAACGTTGCCTGTTTGGTTTCTTCCCAGGAACTTTAATCAATTCATTAATTAGCCACACTTATACCGTCAATTAGGTGCTGATGGTGATTTGATGAGTTCTGATTCTTGTCTTCTTCTGAATGCTCAAAGGGAAGGGAAAGGAGAAGTGTTGAGAGAGAGCGATTGAAAGACAGTGGAAGAGGAAAGTGAGTGAGTTTGGAAGGAGTAAAGAGTACATATTGCTGTACGACAAGTATACACTGCACAGAGAAGGAGTCGGGTTCCGTTTGAAGCCTAACTTCCCCGCCCCATCTGTGTATCAGTGAGACGGTGTGTGTGTAAGACTTGTATCACTGAGAGAATACTTCAACTATTGCACCAACCGGCAGCCTGACAAGTTGTAAGGCCGTCAGTGTAACAGCATGTAATTACAGTCTGCATGGTACAGTGATGTATGCGTAGGTGTCTGCACTTTCATCTGAATGCATGTGTGCTTCAAAGTCCAATTAAAAGGTTTAAGACCGGAGAGAAAATCTTGACTAACCCTCTGCCAAGAGAAAAAAAAACATATCGAGAAATCCTGTTAAAACACAACATAATTAAAAGCTGTAAAAGTTATATTTAGCGGGGAAGAAAATGCAAATGGTGTTTTGGTCGGGCAGCTCGTGTAAATACCTTGTTTATCCTCTGACTTTCCATGCTATAAGTGCACACTACACATATAGGGGTACTGAGGATACTTGTTGCCATGGAGACAGTGTTGTGGTGTTACCGGGCGGAAGCCCTCAACTGACAGCAGCTCTTCAGATCTCTGCGAGAGGAAACTTTCAGACTTGCCGAGGAAGTTGACTGCTGTCTCTTGAGGAGTAGGAGTGAAGAGTAAAGCTGCTTTCAGACAACAGCAGGGCTTCGAGAGGATAACGCGCATTCCGTATGTTCGGTAAATTCCTGTGTCTTTAAAACATGTGTGTCCAGTACAAAGTAGGAATAGGGCAAATTGTCAGTTTTAAAATTAAAAGTCCTGCAAAAAAAACAAAAACCTGTGTACCTCAGGCTACCACGAGTAATTGAATTATTTCCAATAGACTTTAGCTTTTCCATTAAATTGGCACAATTAAGAATGCCATTTTCTACAACGGCACACCAGACAATTTAATAGCAACACTTTCCAACAGACTCACTAAAGCTTATTAAAATGCACATTGAACTAGCTCTCCTCTTGCTTGTTTTGACTCCCCTCTGGGTTTGCTGTTACTCTCTGTTATCTAATGCGCTGAACTCTTCCACCATGTATACACATATTTCCTTGAGCATCCTTTTTCTTTTACTATTTCACCCCAAAGCAAGCTTTGTCAGCAAACCAATTATTACAAATGTATGTCCTCAGCACATCTTAATGAGATTATGCGTTGACACGTAAAATAAATAAATAAATGTCCTCGTTGCAGCTGTTGAAAGCGGAACACGAGTTGGACTTTCGAGAAGTTTCAAGTCTTCAATGTGTTTCAATGCAACGTACAGACGTCTGGCAAAAAAAAAAGAAGTTTGGAGAAAACAGATAAAATTACATCTCCTCCTGCCTCTATTTCACACCCACGCCCACATGCACAGTTGCAGATTCTTTCTAAAGATCCCCTCGCCGTTTGTGAGTATGTATTTTTCATCAGAAAAATAGATCAGAGCTGAATCTCTTCTCAAAATGAGTTCCCCTGCAAACAGAAGTGGTAATAACATATGTGGGAGATGGCACTTCTCAATCTTGCACTCCTCAAGCTGTCACGCCACAGCATTATCCAGTATTATCAGTCAACGTATCATTTTATTTATGCCCTTTTTGTTCCCTTAACAGGCTCTGCATCCCCCCTCCCTCTCCTCTCTAGTCATGCTGCTGCGATTGCTGTAAATCTTAGTTATTACCTTTCAGGGCACACACCGGCTTATCCGCAGGCTGGATCATGCTGATGGTGGCGTCAGCGGCATGGTGTTGGGTTGGGGGTGGAATCAGGGAAATACTTTGCTGAATTATCCTGCAATGAGTTTCCTGAAGTACCTTTTCTCATCAGTGGCATGATTATTGTCGGTAGATGTAGAGGGTATATTGGCGGGCCCTAGAAGATGTTTCAGAGATTGGTTCAAATAAAAGTAAATTCGTTCTTTAAACACGCCGAGGACTGATGTTGTACACGACACATTCCGACGCCTTCACGAGTTAACAAAGGAACACAGTTGTTCATTTGTTTTAAGGTCCATGAGGACTTTCTAACAACTAGATTTTGTTCCCAAAAAATGTATCACTGAATTACATGTAACGTTGATTGCAAGTATCATTCACAAATATTACTCAACAGAAACATTTAAACAAAGATCCTATTTCATCAGTCACACAAAAACCTGACCTCCACAGAGTGGCAAAGGAAATGTAAGTGGCATCAACTGCATGTGCGGTGGGGCAGCCTTATGGCGCTGCATCATGTTTTATCCACTAGAAGGGCACCTTAGAGGACACTTCATTAGATTTTCTCCACATGCAAACCTGAGAGGTCCCTGCATCACGTTTTCTGCATTTTAAGGGAAGCCATCAGTGCACCGCATCCCGCTTTCTCCACTGGAAGAGCACCCGGGAGGGCCTTGCATCACATTTTCTTTCACTTTGTGCCACTGCAGACATCGTCCACACATGTCGAGAACAGATCTGCTGTACAGAGGCAGCCAGGCAGCATCATCAGAGGAGAGGAAAGGACAGAGAGACGTAATCTCTCCTTTTTAAGTCGTTCAAGAGGGACACGGAGAGACGTGACCGTGTTGTCTTATTCTCTCCTATCTTATACGACTGTTTCCTCTAAAATCACACACGCACAATAAAAAAAACATGCATGTTGTCGCAGACACATGCGCACACTTTGATCCACGAACACACGTACACACACATGCAAGCCCAAATGTGCGCACGCAAAGACAAGGCAGTGATGCAACAAAACAGCAACGACTGAAGCAGCACTCTGAGGATAATTGCTGTAGCGGTGGTGTGGATGCCTGGAGGAAATGTTTGTGGACTGCATGGTGAGAGGGGAGGTTTGGTCCACAGCGAGGTGGCATCATGCCCTCAACAGACAGACAGCAGGAGAGTTTCTTCAAGGTCCGTCGCGGCTCAGCAGGACGCCACAGAGGTCAGGTAAGACAGGGACACCAGACCCTGCAGTGGAATCAGACCAGACGTCGGGTCTGCTGAGGAACAACGCACCAGTAGCTGTGATTCATTCAACAGATTAACGGTGAGATGTCAAGTTGGAGAAGCTGAATGGGAATTGAAAAGCTCAATAAAACTGCAAGAGACATTTTGGAAAGTTCATCAACGCTTATTTTCAACAGTTCATGAATGGCATGTGCTCCGAATAGGCGCCGGGTTGGAGCACCTGTAAAGGTCGCTAAATGCCCAAATGCACACACCGATGCATACTGCCCGTTACAGTGATGAAGCAGTGAATTAGTGGCGTGACACTGCAAAGTTTAGAACTAAGATGGAAGCACCGGGTTTGAAAACAGAACAAAAAGGCCAGAGAGGGCAAGAAGCGTTTGTTTGTTGGCTGGTGCGTAAGTCAGACTGTCAACAAGAAGCTCTTTATCAGGACATCAGAAAGGACGAAGACGCTCCTGGAAAAGTTGCAGCTGTCTCTGAATTGCTGTCTGTAAAATATGGCCACCATGACCCCCCAACAAATGCCAGTCCTGCTGTCACCATCCAAATGCCAATTGCGTTTCTTCGATTTGTTTTCTTCCGATGGAAATAAACATTAGCTGTTACAAAAGAAGAATAACAACTAGACACACAGTACTAGTGCACCTTTGAAAGGTTCTTTCTCTTGTGAACGTTCTTTTATTCTGAAAGCCTATTTGTTTTTATTTTAGTTTTCCAGAGGAAGTGTAGAAGGGCGTGTGATCTCTGCTGGGTCGAAATCACTGCAAACATAAGTTACGCCACCGTCATCAAATGTGCAAGCTCAGCTTACGGCAAAGGGAAGTGGTCTCACTTCAATACATACCTACACAACAGGTAAATAACATTTAGTGGAGAAAAATATTGATTTGCAATGTTTGGATTTTACCCATACAACAGTGGTTTATGGGACCCCAAAAGATGAGGAAGTACATTCAATTACACGGGTTATATCTGACTTAAAGGTTACTTCTGTATTTTTCAACATGGACTCTTAAGTGACTAATGGGGCAACAACTGGCCCAGTATTGAGGGAGAACGCTGTAGCCGGCCGCTTTAAAACGGGTACTGAGGGCAAGTAAGCCGGGTCAATGTCATGCAACATCAAATAAAAGTGCTTGTTTTTGCCACTGACGGGCTCAGACTGTTATTTTCGGTGTCTGACAACATTATGGGAAAGACCCGACACAGAAATAAAACCTTCTTCAACTTTCACCTGATCCAGTCTGTTGGCTATTGTGTCCGAGTCCCGCTCAACGAAAAGTCTTGTTGTGACATCTGGATATACTCGGGCTGAAATTATTAAGGACGGCCATCGATTTCAAACACCTCAACCACATTGTCGAAATCATCTAAATATTCAGCCGTGACATAGAACATTTTTCAGAAAACACTACGCTACATATTTCTCCAAAAAAAACAACTAACTCTGCCCACCCAGCTGGCAGTGACAAGTCACCTCGCGAGATTTCAGAACTTGACTTCTCCTTGAACGAGACTCTTTCCATAATGTAGTCACTTATAATAACAATCTGTCATGCCTGTCTGTCGAGCCTGTCATGGCAAAAAGCAGCCGTTTTGGTGGAACGTTAATGGCGGTGCCGCAGCTTACCCCAATAGATTCCATTGCAGCCCGAGGGTGGCTACGGTCTACAGCGCTCCTGCTCAATACTGGACCGGAATGAGTTTGTTAACAGTCAGTTAGACACAAAAAAAATGGGATAATAGGGTGCAGGTTGAACAAATACTGAAGTCATCTTTTAATCAAGCCAGATTCATATAACTGTAAAGCAATTCACAGACTAAAAAGGGGAACAGAGTGTACATTAGAAGTGACAAGCGGTCTATTTCAAACCTTTAATGAACATGCACTCATTTTACAAGATGCACGGCTGATTGTTGTGTAGCCTCTTGAGGCAGCAGAGAGAATATTCTAAAAGTCACTTTGTCTTTTGTACTACAGCTGCCCTCTGTCTAATATACACATTGATTTTGCTTCATTTGCCAATACTTATCCCTCCCCTGGAGGCGGCATTTGTTCTGCTTATTTCCTCCACAACCATAAAAGGTCAACAGTTCAGGGGAAACAGATGGGAAATTCTATTCCTAGCGCCGACGATGATACCACATCTCGGCCCTTGTAACAAAAAATAAATAAATGGTCTCACCCCGGGCCAATCAATAAGCTGAAGTTGGTTATTACTGCGACTGTGTACTGTTACTCACTTGAAGAAAGTACGTTATTTACAAGCATAAAGAGGGCAGGTGTTGCTTGCTGTAATTACCTCTCATCTCTTACACAGCGGCGATACGCATTACTATTTTGCTGACGGTAGTCCTTATTAAAGTAACTCTCTACAGAAAACAGGAAGGCGTTCTTTGCAACCTTTGAGTCCCTTCCATTGCCTGCATGTCGTGTCAGATTCCAACACACGATTCAACAAGCCAGCAGCCATCTTGACTGTAATTATATTCAGTATGTTCGGTATATTGCTGATTACAAGATCAGCTTGTGTTCTGGTAAGATCAGCGTGCACACAACGGTTCAGTCTCCCAACGATACGAAGCAAAAAATAGACAAGAATGGGAAGTCTAAGAGGGAATATTTTTATTACACTCGTCAAAACTGGTCTATGTGCGGCACCATTCCTCTGTCTGCCCACGCATAGAAGGGTTACATGGTTTCAATGCTGCAGCCCACTCACTGTTTCAGCGGGCAGTCCACCAGTGAAAGAATTACAAATGTATGTATTCTCTAAATGACCTTAGCTTCTCACATCCAGCAAAGAAAAAGTTCCAGCGCTCGCAGCCGGCCTCCT
Source organism: Lycodopsis pacificus (assembly GCA_028022725.1). NCBI lineage: Eukaryota > Metazoa > Chordata > Actinopteri > Perciformes > Zoarcidae > Lycodopsis > Lycodopsis pacificus. The sequence continues at coordinate 11,710,456 of CM051693.1, forward strand.
GTAAACTCGGTTCACGTAATGCTATTTCACATTAGTGGTTTAAGTGTGGGGAGAAGTGAATGTTTATTCAATACAGCAAAAAGTGAACTGTGTGAGACTGAACGCAGAGCTTTTCTTTAACACTCACATCTTAGGTCTCATGTTGGTCAGTTTTGACTATTTGTCTTTGAATAATAACTCATCCAAGAGGCTTTAGAGACCCAACGATCACTTTTTAGATACATAGAAAATAAAATACACACACCAGAGAGTCCAAAGGGTGTAAACATGCAGTCTGAGAGAGAAAAGCCCAAGACCTGCGTTACCTGATTGGATTAATTCCATGTGTATACTATAAATCTACACATGAATAATTTAGCCTTATTAATTTAAAACTGGTCGCACCGTGAATCTGAGTCCGACTGAGCTCCAGCAGGAATTTACCAGCTGAGGATTAGCATCTTTATGTTCGAAAAAAGCTGCATTTATGTGACAAGCACCTGGGAAGATTTAATTAGTTGAGATTTTACACGTAGTTAAGAAGCTTTCCTACTAAGTAACGAATAAACTTTAGCTCTCTGCCGCCGTGTTCAAGTGTCACCACGTAAACCATCTCCCTGACCCGCTGCTTCACTTCCCGTCCTCTCAACACCCACTCTACTCTGTGTGTGTTTGACTTCAGGTGTCTCTGCCTTCACCTGCGACACACTTTTTATAAATAAAATGCAATACAACGGATTAAAAACAGCAGAGCACAGTCACAGGTATATATAGCCACACAGAATATTCAAATCACCAAAAAGGGGACCATGAAGAAAAAGACAAAAATACAGAGACATGCCAAACACCTTCATTTTCCAGTGTAAGAAAGAATAATTTATTTTCTATTCAACTAGTAGAGTTTATGATAGGAGTCGATAAAAAACAACAACAACACACAAAAAAAGAAACTCCACCATGCACTCTAGACTCAATATTGACGCCTCCTCCTCCTCCTCCTCCTCCTCCTCCTCCTCCTCCTCCTCCTCCTCCTCCTCCTCCTCCTCCTCCTCTTCAAGTATCTCGTCGACTCCTCTTCTTCTAACCCATCGCTTCTCGGCCATCCGCTGACTGTCTGTTCTGTCACTTAATAAGGAAGCTGAGAGACAGAGGAGGATTACAGGGAGTGAGGAGGAGGACAGCAGAGAAACAAGGAAGATAATAGGGAGAGAAGACACAAAGGGATGAAAACAATATAGGGTTTTTAGTCGTGGCTTGTGTTGCACAACAACACCTTTTTAGCAGAGGCTCCAACAAAGTGAAAACCATGAGGCTGTTGGTGAATGTCCTGGTAGATACCGAAGGTTCAAACTGTTCCTGGAGGCATCTAATGAGGCAAAAGAGCTCAAAAGCTATCTGAAGACACTGATACTGACTGATTTTTTTTTATTGTTGCTAAACAGACGTAAATGTTTCTTTGTCTCTCATAAAACAACCAACACCACACTGGCCTGATTTGTAGTAATTAAAAATGCATCAAACAGTTCCTCTCAAGCTGTATTCTCATTATAAGAGCCATCCACAACTTTACTGCTCTACAAATCTGTCTTCTGTATAGTTGAATTGATTAATGAGCAGCAGGAATCACAGCCGGTAGAATTAGGAAAACATTCAGTTAATATGCACCTGTGACATAAAGCATGACCAGTTTTATACCACAACTAAACGTTCCATCAAAGGGCACTAGACAGCAATCATCGGACGTTAAGCCCCTCCACTGAGCTGGCACAATGCCATGTGATCCTCTTTCAAGCCACAGGTCGCAGCAGAGTTAAAGCCCCCCCCCCATAAATGATCTGCCCCGGTGAAGTGCCCCCGACAACACGAATCCCCTCCAGCTGCAGAGGCGACTTCCTGCAGCTGGAGGTTGTTCTTGCGTTTGTGCTGTAATATCCCACGGCTGCACCAGCAGCGATGAATTGGACCTCAGACTCTGAGGAGTGGTTTCTGTCGCACATTAAATCTTTTTTTTCTTTTTATGTAGTGGTGACCTTTAGCTCAAAGTGGGACCAAATTGCTGCTGTTCTGGCTCGCTCAGCTGAAACACATTGACTGTGTGATGCCCTGCAGAGAAACGCCCATGATAGTTCCATGAGTTCTAATCAGGCTTAAGAAGAGAAGACACGTGAATGTATGTATCGAGCGCACCGCAACAACACCAGACTGAAGGCTCTTAGCTGGCGGATTGGTCTTCGGAGGAGGAACCTCGGCGCTGTGGCCTGTACATTTTTGAAGGGAGTGTTTCCAATCGAACAGCTGTCTGAGGATCGATGCAATAATGGGAATGGATGGATCCGCTTCTGGCCTGGATTGTTTTTTTTCACCGTGTCTGCAATAACTTTGTAGCGATTTTACGTCAACTTTCAGTGATTTTTAAGATTCATTGTATGTCGTGTTTGAATAACTGTTGAGTAAGTTGGATGAAACTTGTGCGTGAGCATCTGTCCAGCATGCTACTGTACAGTTGCTATAGTTACCTGTAGGGGTATCCATGGTACTTGGACCTGAAGATGGAGAGCAGGAAGCTGAAGAAAAACACCACCAGGCCAAGGCCAACCAGGCAGATGACTGGACACACACACACACACACACACACACACACACACACACACACACACACACACACACACACATAAATTGTCATTAAGTTAAAATTACAGCACACTAAGAAACTGCGTCATGGTCTATGCAACGTTCTGTAACGTAAAACTTATTACAATCTCACTCGATGCTTTTGAGTTTCCATAATTTACAACTTTTTGCAAATCCTGCAGACTTATATATATGCATACTAATTATTAGACAATGGCCCGTGAGAAGGTTTGATTCTTGGCTAAAGGCAACCATTTAAATCATGTCACGCACATTATAACCAGTGATGCAACTCCCTGTTTGATCTCTGTTCAAATTGAATGTGCCAGCAGGGTTTAGACATGGTACACACTGAAAGCATCTTCTTCTCTTCATGTTGGTGGATCTCACACACACACACACACACACACACACACACACACACACACACACACACACACACACACACACACACACACACACACACACACACACACACACACACACAGCCAAATGATGAAAACATTTATATTTGACATTTGCTATAATGCTGATGGAAGGGACGTCTCAAACATTACCCGGGGCTCTTTATCAGGACAAAACCTTATTAAATATTTACTTTCTTTAAACAATCCATTACATGTATGTGCCACTGCCTCTTTCTCATCATCAACCCTGCTGTGCTGCAGAAAATTGTGTTTGCAACTAGTATCATCTTATTTCCTCAGTGGCTATGCTGAAGTGAAATATACATAGGCATGATCTTTAATCTGCAGGGGAATTGTGAGTGTGTGTGTGTGTGTGTGGGTGCATGAGTGTGACACCCTCATGTAGCGGCTAATGCTTGAGAGGGACTGTGTTAAATTAAACTGTCACCGCCGACTGATATTGTTAATCAGGGATTAGGATGAGGACCTCTCCTGGAGACTAAATAGTGAGATATGTGCTGGTTCTCGCTCTGTGTGTGTGTGTGTGTGTGTGTGTGTGTGTGTGTGTGTGTGTGTGCGTGCGTGTGTGTGTGTGTAAGGATGAGAGAGAGCAAAAAGGCAACGTCAGAACAAAAGATTTGGCTTGGAAGTGTATCACAGATTCTCAGTTTAACTTTGTGTGTATGGGCCGTCATTCATATTTGGGGCTACAATGGTTTACGTCTTCTGTGTGTGTGTGTGTGTGTGTGTGTGTGTTGTCCTGTGATCTGTTTTGGATGTGTGTATGAGACTACATTTGCTCTCCCTGCTCAGTGTCAGTTCCAACATGACTGTTCTACTTTCTTCCTTTCACTTTATACACAAATCATACATTTACAATCCCACATAGGAATCATTACACACACACACACACACACACACACACACACACACACACACACACACACACACACACACACACACACACACACACACACACACACACACACACACACACACACACACACACACACACACACCTCAGCGGCTGTATTGTGTTTGAGAGAGGGGCAGCAATTGATATGACATTCAAGTCCTAATGCATCTACAACAGGCACACACACACTTACACTCTCAAATACACAGGAGGCCCACTTAGCAATCAGCGTGTGTGTGTGTGTGTGCGCTGTATTTTCCTTCTATTCTTGTGAGGATCAAAGGGCATCAGCCAAGAGAGTAAATTGCTAAAAGCATTTTTGTCATTTTTGACTTTGAATTGAAAATGTTGATAGGTGAGAGGACAGATCTGGGGTTAAATACAGGTTACACTGATGACTTATTCAAGACAATGTCCTGAAAACGATTGTATCACCAACCTGTGTGTGTGTGTGTGAGACATTGACCGAGTGACTTGATTGAGAGCACTGCATATGTCAGAGTGCGTCTCCAGGGAGAGCCCCTGTGGCCCCGCGCTCCCCGAGCTGCCACATCTACAGACGTGCCTGCGAGGACGTGAGCGACAGAACGTCTGTGTCTTCAGTGAGCGTAGCGGGATGTATTTCCCATAGCTCATCAGTTATGACTGAGAGGTATCTTAGTATGCTTCCGTGGATAATGACACACACACACACACGCGCGCGCTAAGCACGCTAATGAAAGTGATTTATGACATTGGCCAAATGACAAGTTGTTTAAGCCCAATGATTTCCCTCAGTGACAAAGGTGGTAATCCGTCTTTTGACTCAATTCAAATCATGATATATTGGCACGGTAGAAATGAACGTACCTTTCCCCAGCACGGGGGAGCCAATAAACATATTAAGTTAAGCCTAGCTCATTAGGAGGACACATATGAGCAGATATTAGGATGCTAAATGGCTCTTCAGTTCATTCTGTGGTTCGCAACTGGCTTCAAGACACATTAACTGACTCAGCCTCTGGTTACGACCACCCACAATTATCTTTGATGCTAAAAACTGCGACAGAAAAGCCGGCTGCTTCTTTTGTTTGGATTATTAATGTCCACACTACCCAATTACAAGTGAACCAGGGCTTGTAGATTCATGTTTTAATGGACTCAAGTTCTTGGTAACATGTCTTCTTTAATGTTCCAACCAGACAAACAAACACACTAGTATCACACATACTGCACATTGAAGTGAGGCACATCTACATGTGCAGGCTGTGAAAACTGATTTCCCCCCTTTGGCTCGCTCTATTCAAGAAATAATTCCACATTGATAGTAAACTGTTTTTTCCCTTGGGCACTTAAATATCACTTATCACACAAACTAAGAGCTAAATGAGGAGATACTTTGAGTCTTTGCATTTTGGGGTCATGTCCTACAGTTGGCTGGATTTAATTTGGACTCCTGTTAGATTTCATTAGGGATGTCACGCAACCAATAATCTAGTAGTCGATACAGATACCAGTCAAATTCCACGGTTCTCGATACCCGATTCTATAGTATGGTAAAAAACAAATACGGTAAATCCCATAGCTTCAATATAATCCCTGATGATCTGCATTAAATGCCTCGCCAAGAACAACATTTTACAAGATTACATTTAAACGTTATCATTTACCTTGACCCAATACTAACTTTTACTGAATAGAGCTTGAATGCCTCATAATGTACCTCAATGCAACCTCCGTACATAGAAACGAGTACCATCACATCTTCTGATTTCGACTTGGCTTTAAAGTAGCCTCTACTGCATTTTGTTCCTTCACAGACGCATCCTTCCCGCTCCGTCCTCGCCCTCCTTGATATTTCGCTCCTATTCCCTTTCACCTTCCTTCCGTCTATCACCCCCCCCCCCCTCTTCCACTGATATAGCATATGTTGTGATTTTGTAACTCCATTTACTAGTCCAGTAACTCCCTTGGCTGAGAAGCCACATGTGCGCTGTGATTTCTTGGACAGATGCCCGTGGAAGCAGCAGATAACTTCATGTAGCTGCACTCAGCAGTATGGAAGCTGTATGCCAGGGATTCAACACCCACGTTCAGTGATTACACTACAATTCAAGCCTAATCCTCTCTCTGTTACTGACAGGCGACTATTCGCTGTGCTGCTTCATAATGCACTGATTTAATGTGTGTGTCAACTCAATGACAGCAGTGTGTGGGATATAGAACTGTGTACGTCATGCAGAGGCTCGTGTCTGGATGTCGTGTGTGCTTTTACGTAACCGGTTTCTGTCGGCATCAGTATGCATGTGCTGCGGTAAAATATGATCTGCGTGATGTCTTCGCTTCAGTTTATTTAAAGTAGCAGGTGGAAATTGCACAAACGCAAGAGGTTCAAAGTAGTTGATACAATAAGAAAAATACTGCCGATAAAAAGAGAAGGGACGGACGGGGCAAGAGGAAGGCGGAGACGGAGGATAATTGGATGAAAAGGGAAAAGGAGAGAGAGAGACCTGTTGGAAACGATTGAGCTGACAAGAGAGTTGATAAACGAGTCGTCTTCGATGTACACGTGATATGTCACCCTAACACAGGTGACAATTCTGCGAGCACGTATGCATGCGTGTCGGTGTGAGGAGGTAGGGAAGTGTTCTTTTCTTTTTTTTTGGCCCGATACTGAGAAACAAGTCTTGAGGTAGTTATAAAGTCATTATCATTTTAATTGCCAAGCTTTAACATCTCAAGGAGAACTCATGGGTAAAGTAGAACAAAAAGTTATTAATCTTGCCTTCAGATTTATTTTTTGTGCGAGCGCATAAGTTTGCGGCCTCACAGAGGCATTGAAAGGCTTCTGGAGTTCCTTTTTTCATCACACCCAGTCTAATTAAAATCCACTTGTGTGTAACAGTGTCTCTGTGTTTGAGGTAATTATCATTACGGGCCATCTAATATCTAACTCCCCTCTTCATAATCTAGAGATTATGCAGAATCTACGCTTGGGCAGCAAAGGAAAACGGTTGAAAGCATGAATGCCATTAGTGTGGTTAAGTGGCCTATTTCTAATAATGAACTGGGTTGCATGCGCAACACTCAGGGTTGCCTGTAAATGGCAGCGCATGTCGACGGTCCCACATGAAGTATTTTAAAGTCATGACACTTAACACAGTTCCAGAAATATCTGGTCTTTAATTGTGCATGACCACAAGTGGGATTTGAACGAGACCTTTACAAAAGAGCATTTGACTGCAGGTAATGTGGTCATCCAGGGATGTATCAGCCACATTGATCATATACTGTATATACATATCTTCCACCTGCTCTGGCATGTGTGGTATGTGGACTCAGAAGAGCTGATCTGCTGCCTCTACTCTGGTGGTCCTCCACCTGTTGAGATGATTCGTATTTGGTATATTCATTCCAGAGTAATGTGTGGTAACAGTTACACAAATCACTTTTTCCTGGTTGAGCTGAAGCGCAGCCTTGGTAAATGTTTTAGAATCTCTTTAATCCCTTTAATAAGAAGAACACTATTTAAATGTGAGGTATGACTAAAAGTTGACTCACTTAGAGTTCAGAGTTTCTGAGCTTCGTGACCTCCACACTGACTCGTTATGGACTTCTTGCGAAAGTGAATCAGATGTTAATCTCATGCAGATTGTGAGTACAAAATGGGTTTGATTTGCACCCATCAAATGATTTTGATGTGGTATTTATGTAGAATAAGAACAATTTGGATGATCAGAACATCGTGAGAGGCCGTTGGGAGCGTGCGATAACATTTTAATTATCTCAAGATTTTTCTTGACTAATTACAAGCAATCTAAATCATTTTCCTGACAGAGCATATCAGGTTCATTTCGACTATGCCACATAAATCTACTTCGTACATCAACCATCAAGCATTCACAAAGCACATCTAAATGCTGAAAACTAAAATAGTGTAGTTATGCATTCAGAGGTACCTATGGTGTCAAGAATAGACACTTTGTATGAAGACGGGAGGGCGAGGTGGACGAACATGCCTGAGCTGGAAAAGGACGCCGCCCTCACAGGGGGGGGATCATCGGACTTCTGTGAGTAATGATAACTTCTCGGGCGTTGTGGCACATGTCAATGATGAATACGAAGGCAAATCACTGTCAATATCGGCAAGCAGAGATGAGTCATGCGCCAGGAGACGCTCCTCGCTCTCAAAGCATGGTCTTCTCCTCGCAGGCTTCAATTTCACTTGCGCGAGCAGAGATACTCTGCCCCGAGTGATGTGAAAGCGCTCGCAAAAGTAGTTTGCGTGCACAGCTGTTTGAGTTGCAGAAATATTTCCTTGTTTTTTTTTTCATATCTGCATGGAATATTGTGGCCTATTTCGAAATTCAACAGGCAGGTGCAACACTTTTTTTTTTGTTGTTAATTATTATTTGTATCAGTGCTTTTAAGAACTGTTGCATTCTTATCTGATATCTATTTTGAATGGCCTTTAATAGGCTTGGTTTGTATTATTATCGTTTGTTAGTGCATGTAAGAAAAAAGCCTTTCAAGCTGGCTGGAATCTGTGTTCTAAGTTAAAATGATGCCATCAAAAAATAGTATTTGAATTTAAATATATTTCTTTTGAGTTGATTCTACATTCATTCCATGATTTTACATGTAATTGCCTATTACACGCTTCAGTCTTAAGGAGAACAAAAGCGGTTAATGAGTTCATGTTTGTCCATCGATCGACGGCCCGAGTTTTTCTCAGTTATAATAACAAGATACAAAATAAGAATTCATGTTTGACAGGATCTGTGTTTCTTATACAAGAATGTTAACCTCTCAAACACCAGTGCTACACCTCTCTAAACATGGTGATGAATACACTTTGGGTGTTGCGAGGATAAATCACCTACCTGTTAGTTACAAGGTGGCAGTAACATCAATGACACACACACACACACACACACACACACACACACACACACACACACACACACACACACACACACACACACACACACACACACACACACACACACACACACACACAGTTACGTTGCTGAGAATTGCTTCACTCAGAACTGAAGCTTGAATCGGGAAACAAAAAGTACTACTCACTTCTCCTCTTGCCAACATCTCCCTTGGAGGTGGCAGCCTCATTTAGCAGCACCATCCCCATGGTGATTGCAGCATCTGGGACACAAGGTCGTCAAGGAAACAGCACACTAGCATGCGGGAGTGGGAGAAGCTGGAAGTACACACTGACCCAGGAAGAAGTGCTGGACACACATGTTCCCACACAGATACGCGCACATGTGCATGGGCGCACTGAAACAGATTAGCCAGAAGATGACGGCATCGAGTTCATATAAACGAATCGAAGGAGTCCAGACAATAGGCTTACAATAAACACTTTTCAATTGAAGCTCACAAGCATCATGTTTGGTTGAGACATCGTCAGAGAGGAGTTCATTAAACTGAAAACGTTGAGGGCCATAGTTGATGGTGTACTGCATTACATTGTATGCTGTGATAGACGACCACAGTGTAATCCGGAGAGACTTGGTTCATAGGTCACTGGCCCTTTCCCTGTTATTCCCAATACAGCTTTATAAAAAAGAACATGTGTTTTGTTGAATGAATCACAAAGCGTTTTGTGAGAGGGCACGAGATCACGAGGCAACATCTGGCAACACAAAACTAAAAATACTCTTTTATTATTACTGAATTGAATCGGCAGCGGTACAACCTCACCATTGGAAGAAAAAACAATTCTTCTTCTTTTTTTTTAAACCCACACAGTGTGGTGATGTCAAGTCAACTCTGCAAACATGGCCCTGATGCTCTGATGTAGTGTAAATTGTGAGTACTACAGTTTGTAAAGAGGAAAACTTCCCATCGGCAGTGACTGTTGCAGATAAAGCTGACCGTGGAGAGGTGGAGAACATATTCCCTCTGCAAGCTTTTCTTCTATTTGCTTTATGCTGAGCTTGGTGGGGCTACACTGTAAAGCCCATTGAGACACCGTGTGCGTAGTACGATCATCGCTCGATGCACTTGTAGTGTTTAGCTATTGTTTAAGTTTTTGACCTGTTGAAAGTGTGACATTTGTTTTTATGAACATATCTTTTTTTTTTTTTTTACAGAATCAAGCAGTGCTGCATTTGACACTTCAACGCTTTGTCTACAATCACTGCAAAGCACAGCCTCCGGTGGCTTATAATTACAGATTCCTTTCTTCAGCGTGTGGGCTGCATACCAATCATCATGACTGAAGAAATCCTGAAGGGGTGCGCACACAAAAGCTGCCACATGGGAAGATACAGAGCGGAAATCAGGCGTCGGCTTGTATGCGAAAGACATGATATGACAGAAACACGAGAGATATCTCCACAGACAGCGATGTGTACGGCGGCCCGGGTGCTTGCAGGAAGCTTTGCCACAGTTTGGAAGTTATAATAACAAATGGATAATTAGCAATGTATAGAGTAAGATCATGAAACTGCACTGGATGTTTTGTTCCGCCATCTGCATTTATTGTATCTGTCGTGGTGCACCCGAATCACTCTGGGAAATAGTCACACTACAACCACATGCATATCATTAGCATAAAATATCCGTTATCCTGCGAGGCTGATTAAAGTCAAACATTAATATTTAAGTTTGGTACAATTTTAGGACAGGACTGGCTTATGTGCACATGACCAAAACAAAAAGCTCCAAAAGCTTTGATACTAGTTTTCCTTGTCAACGCAATCCCAACCAGATGCTTCCACTTTACTTCATTGAAACGGCTCCGAGTCAGAGATATCATCAGAATACCAAATTGGCGCGAAGCAAAAAATGATTTGCAAGAAATAAAATCGAGTTTGTTGACACGGAATATTTTAAGACCTGCAAGTCACAGAGAGCAGCTTCCGCTGTGAAGATACTTCACACGTACGCTCAGAGGCTGAGAGGATAGAGACATCCTGAGAGAGAATCCCCACCTGTGTGTCTTCACCTAATCAGTGGCCATGGCGGCCTGAACCGCAATGCTTTGTGTTGGGTTGACACACTTCATTGATCCTGTCCCATCTGACTATTGTGGGGAGGTCATATGGTAGCAACAGTCAGAATGAGAGAAATACATTCATCTGTTTCTATTTCATCCTAAAATGTTATAGATATGCAACTTCACGTAGTACCCGAGTGTGTGTGTGTGTGTGTTCCTCTGTATGAGGAATTTTACAAGGTTACATCCACGGGGAAACAGTCATAAAATGTGTTTAAACAACCTGCACAGACAACAAGCGTAGGCGTGTTAGCGTTACAGCAGGTGTGAATGTGTGTTTCATTTAGATGAAACAACAACAAATAAAATAAAATAAACCGTGTTAGCGTGGACAGAGCAAATATTGCTCTGCAGCAGGTGCAACCTTGGACCTGCTATTTCCCACGGGGGGGCAAGCACAACAGCTAGGAATGAACGGTATCATTACCCACACAGATACAGAAGCACCAGTGCAAGAACACACAGGTCTACAAGCCGACAGAGAAGAAGACAATCAGAGAACAGAAACATTCGCCCTGCCAAAAGCACACAGACGCAAGTTAAAAGAGGACAATCCCTGGTCTTTGGATTGCCTGTTTGTTCAGTGCAGCAGGCAGCCGCCCTGAGAACGCACACAGATGACAAAGCAATCGTGTGCTCAGACACATATACACATATAAGGTGGCTTCCAATGTGGTGTGAATCAGCAGATGGAGAATTAAAAGGAATTTGGTGCCTCGATGAGCTGTTGGACATTTCACAGATAGTTAAACTGCTCGGGATGATTAGCATTTACCGTGTTTCATTTTATGTCAACACATGAAACGTTGAAACACAAACGCGTTGGGGGGAAAGGATACTCAGAAGAAGGATGATGTGAGACTCAGCCACAAACTGAGCCTGACTGCTGCCGTGAATATAACTCTGTGGAGGAGAGAAAGAAAGGGGAAAGAGAGACAGACATATCAGATTACCACTGTTCATTTCAACTGAAAATAAGTCACACTGGGTTGCACCCTCAGTCAAATTTCTGAATTAAAGAAATAAAGAACAATCTGGTAATTCCGGTGAGCTGAATGGTGAAGAATAGTATTGTGCAGTAGGCAACATCGAACAGGGAAGTTGGAAACAGTGAGGAGAGAAAAGGGATTTGGAAAATCTTCAATAAAAAAGAAAGTCATAACCTTTTTTCAAAAAAGGTTATGACTTTTTTTTTCTCTTGCTCTTGCTTGAATATTAGGTTACAGAAAGAGTAACCTCCCATACTGTGACTTATGAACCTGGCTTGAAATATGGCCCTTTTTATATTTTGAGTGTAATAACTGTCCCCAATATATGCAAACCTGGACTTTGTTGTTGCCAAAACGGCATCCACTTCCTGGCTTGTCATCTTTTGCTTTAATGTACACTGAAGATCTAGAGTGGCCAGTACTTTTTGCTCCAAGGATATGTCTTGTATTCAGCAGTGCAACAAGATTCTTTTGTGTGTGTGTGTGTGTGTGTGTCTGTGTGAGAGAGAGGGTGAGAGTGTGTTTGACGGAACCACACATGGTTTTCTCACATATTCTCACGTATTGTGAGTCATAGAGATTTCTCCCCTGTAGTGCGTAGGTGTAGTAGAGGTGCTGCCTTTTCACTGAGTGGGCAAAGAGGTCAATCTAATCTTACAGGAACACTCACATATAGACTATTATTTCAACCCCCATCCACTGCCCAACCTCTAAATGGAGACTCCCACTGTTAAACCTGCAGGTACTGTACAACCATTTCCATTATGCGTCTGTCCAGCATTAATGCTGCTTCAAAATCTTTGAAAAAAAAAAAGAAAAAAACGCAGAGAAAGTCAGCCAAAGAGATCTCATAACCGCTGCTTTGTTACGGAAAAAAGGGATAGCGTGAAACATAATGTATACAGATTTCTATTCATATGGAGAGTCACGCTCATTCAGCGGGAGTCAGTGATGCCGCAGGTTGTCATTTGTCATTTGTTGATTGGTTGCCAATTGTCAAGAGTGCGGGTGTTCAGTAATACGAGCCGGTCTGAGGGCAGACGCCAACGAAGCAAAAGTGGAGGAAGAAAGGCGTGTTGCTGAGGGGGAGCAACCATGATTGTTCAGTGTGTGAGGGGAAACGGGCCGCGTGAAAAGAGAAAAAGAGAAAATCTCTCGTACCAACAATTTCCGTTGGCACGAACAAGTGATTGAAGATCATTTATTTCCAGACCTGCTGTATGAGTGTACAGATACTCCATCATATGGAATTTTGAGACCAAATGCTAATAATGTGTGCGGATAAATCACAGGGAAATGAAGCCCTCTATCTCTATGATCCTATCCACTACAAATCCAAAACTTTTGGTATTTTACCTTTTCTTTTCTCCCCCTATTTTACTACCATAGAGCTCTTAAACCTCTTCATGCTTATTTGCAGGGACTAATGATGCAACCACAGCACATACTCTGTTGAGATTTAATTGAAGATAAACTTGATGCAAGTATCAACATTAGTGATGAAAGAAATTACTAAAAAACAATGGGGTTGTTTTCTTGTATTGTCAGTCATACTCATGGAGGATAGTGTAGGTGTTTGTCACTATCACATTAAGGTTCATGGGTTTTTGCAAAAGGAGTTGATTTGAGTGAGTCCATACTTCTTTTGAGAGTTGAAACTTGGGATAGGATTCAAATTAAAATTCGTATTCGGGAACAGTTTGGACAGGGACGCCAATTTAGTGTTCCTAAATCTATACATTAACCCTTGATGCTTGACTGCAACAATGTATTTGTATGTAAATATATTCCAACTAGCCAGTCTGACGCGTCCCATTGAGGTGTCAATTTGCTCTGCATGGATCTCTGTTCCAGTCAGCACCCATTGTCTCTACCTTTGAAGAAAGTCTCCCGCACAACGGCCAAAGCTCAAAGCCTGCACAAGCAAGCGTCTCTGATAGGACGTCAGAGGCCCAATGCGTGTGAGTGAGCGAGTGAGTGAGAGAGAGAGAGAGAGAGGAAGACAGAGTGGAAGACAGAGTGGAAGTCTTGTGGAAATGAGACGAATAGGAGAGCGAGAGGAAGGAAGTCTTTCGGTGTGTTTCACATTGTTGAATCCCAGCAGATTATTAGCGTCTAGGTTTACGGCACATCTCGGGTCTGTTTTTCCACTCGACTGCCCCAGTGTTCATTTCTTTCCCTATCAGACAGGAATAAGGATGGGAAGATGAATGGAGGATGACAAAGGAGGCGGAGTAAAGGGTGGACGGCTTATTCTTGCTTCAGTGGAGATAAATGAAGAATCTTTGCACTTGAAAGCAGACATAAAGGCGACAAAAGGCTCAATGCTGCAACAGATCCTTTTGTCTTCGACACAAAACTGTTGCTCTGCATTAAGGAGGGATTTGGAATGGTTATCGAGATGCTTTCATTATTGACTGACAAACCAAAGCTCCTGTATTAACACAATGAACAAAAGTTAGTTTGGGTTGCGTTGCACTTTCCTGAAGTTGGTGAGAGATTGCTTTTTGCGTTCCTTTTCCTTTTCATAGTTTCATGCGTTGCTTGAAACTATTTCAAGACAGCAATAAGGTGAACAACCTGAGAAAGGGCTCTCACTTTAAATGCTGTCATGGTATAAAGGAGGACTTGCAACTTGCAAGTTTATATTCTTCAACAGCCGAGGCACTCGTAATGCACCACTACTCCTCATACACAGTCATTTGTGTCTACGCAGTGACCAAGTCCCTAAATTGTATGTGGATGCTATGTAGGAACATTATGCCAGCAAGCCAAAACACAAAATGTTTCTTAGCTTGTTTCCACATTGATTTAAGGCCTTTTCAACATCTCTAGCCTCAACACAGTTGAATTGAAACCTACAATTCTTGCTCTCCGTTATTTCCTTATCGGTTCACAATGGGTAGACTCGGTACCAACTAGGCTCTACCTAGCTTTATCTGAGCCTATATTGAATTAGTAGCCAGTTTATAAAGTATATCGAGCCACATCCAGTGCACTCAAACACAACAACTGTGCAATAAATCCAACCTTTAGACTTTACAGAGGTATAGGCAAAGTCTGAGAAACGCCCAAGTCAACAGCTACATCTCCGCTTCTATTTCCTCGACTCATTATGCAGAATTCAAATGATGTATTAATGGTATCGTTGGATAACAATTATTGATGCATTAATGTGTTCATCATTTTAATGTTGCAGCTGGTGAAGATGGGGCTAATAAACTACTTTATATATTTAAAAGATATTTATTGCTTAGTCATTAATCCTATAGTTTATTAGTTGATTTATATTTTGTATTAAAAGTCTACGTCTGCAAAGAAGCCGTACTAGTTTCTTGTCAAAATGTATCAATGATGTTATCCAAGATTCAAAGTGCATGGGTGTCTTTGTATAATGTTCAATAACTGTGCGGGGAAAAAAAGATGTGAATACAGAGCAATGAAAGAAGTACTTTTCACAGCTGTGCCACACGACAAAAGGTGAATTATGTAAACCTTAATTAGATGAGACAAGCTCAGTCCCCTTTTCAGGAGCTCGTTGAACAGTCACTCTGGGGAAAAAATGCTAAATCAAGTACAATATGATTAGATGAGGGAAGTCACATAAC
Source organism: Lycodopsis pacificus (assembly GCA_028022725.1). Taxonomy (NCBI): domain Eukaryota; kingdom Metazoa; phylum Chordata; class Actinopteri; order Perciformes; family Zoarcidae; genus Lycodopsis; species Lycodopsis pacificus. The sequence continues at coordinate 11,725,989 of CM051693.1, forward strand.
TCCTGAAAAAAAGCTTGGAAAAATAATACAGATTAATAAAACACAACTGCATCAGTATCCAAGGGTGGATTTCTTTTCATTACTAAAATTGAACAAACATAACTTTATACTTTTCTTTCAAGACACTGCTTTCTGCATGCTATATAAACACAAACTGCAGGTAGAGGCTGTGAGCACCAGCAGTGTTTGGGGGGGATGAAAGATTCCTCAATCCATGGCCAGGCACTTCCAATTAATCTGATGGATTAGAATGCAGGAGCTCTATTCATTAGTGTGCAGAGCTGAGTGTGTGTGTGTGTGTGTGTGTGTGTGTGTGTGTGTGTGTGTGTGTGTGTTTCAGTGTATGGAGCTTTGTATACCAAAAACCAGTAAGTAAATGCGTGTTTGTGAATGAGACTATTTAGAGAGAATTAGTCTTTGTGAAAGAAGTGTGTGCTCATTAGAAAGTTGTAAGACATCGCGGCGGTCTGGAAGTATAAAGCAGCCACAGCTCGTTAAGCTAACATGGAGATGAATGGAACACAAAAGTCACACTCCATAACCCTGGAACACACAGGTTACCTACACAGACCAACGGAGACACTTGTGAATGTGCTTTGGTGCTGAATACAGCCGGACATTAAGCCACAAACCATCTATTTTATATGTATTTGAATTACAATGGACTGAGACAAATGAGGTTTATTCGGAGAATCAAAAAGAAAACCTTTACTGATGTACAACTACAAAACAGCTGTGTTTGACACTTTAACGGCTGTTTAAGGCAAATTATAGAACTGTGGCTAACTGTGGAGCGAGCTGGGCCGTCCTTCAATCAGAGGGTCGGCGGTTCGATCCCCGGCTCCGCTAGTCGCATGTCGATGAGTCCTTGAGCAAGACACTTAGGGCCCAGACTTGCTCCCGTAGATGTGCCTACGGTGTATGAATGTGATAGAATCTGAATTGTGAGTCGCTTTGGGTAAAAGCATCTGCTAAATGACTGTAATGTAATATGAAGGGTCAAACACGGTGATTGCGAGTCAGTCACACTATTGCAGGTGCAACTGAAAGGCCGGAGCAGGAAGACCGCCTGCCGGTTCCCAGTCGGCTACAAACAGCAACACAGAGAGAGAGTTGTGTGTAGAATCCACCATTCTAATGCACATTTGACGTCATCATCCAGATGGAAGGAGGAAAATGCAAACCGTATTTTGGATCTTCAATTTCATAGCATAAAAGATGTTTATTAATTCACAGCCTATTGGGACTTGCTGCCTTTCGGGAAAGTGTTTGTTGTGTGTTCGTACAGAGTAACGCAGAAGTGGTGGATATATTCCGTACTTTTTATAATGAAAATAGTTTACTAAAGTTGCCAGTGGGCAAAATGCTTCCTCAGTCCCCAGCAGAAGTGTTTTGTCTGTCTTTGACACTCTCACTACTATTAAATGCTGTTCCACGTCACCATTTGTGATGTAGTTTTAAAACACAGCATGCTGACATATACTTCTTTCTTTCCAATTTTAAATAGCCTCACTCCGGCTCACCTTCATAAATTCAGGCAGGTTCATGCTGTGGAGCTGTCTGGTACAACTTTAATCTGCTACCGGTCCAATTAATCTGATGGATTAGTGTTTTAAAGAGACCCATCTCTGTCTTTTGGTCGTTAAAAAAACAGGGAATCTTTCGTATATGCGAAAGAATCTGACCAACTGGTAAATAAAAGATATGTGTTAGGAATGTAATGGTCATTTATACATTTGACCACTTATTAAGGCTACCATTAACTACTGCTATGAATTTCCAATATAAATCACAGTACAAACACACTGCATTCCAGGGCAAATCATTAATTTCCTTAAAAGCATGTTTAATGCAGGTTGTCCAAGGCAATTGTGAAAACAATTACTATTCTATCCACCTTTTTATTTCCCACATCCTGGGGTATAATACGCTGAACGCACTGAATACCTGAAAGAAAAGGTCTATGCAAAATGTAATCTTAGTCATGAGATGATTCCTCCAGAGGGTCTCAAGAAAACAAATGGTAAGCGGTTAGCTCAGTCAAAAATCTAAATACCAACATTAGAAATCTAAAATATGTCGAGACCTTTACCTCCCCCCCGAGGATAATTTACCTTCGTATTTGTTTCATTAGCTCTCAGATCAAGATCTCGGGGATATAAGTGTTTCCATTATTTCTAATACAAGAACAAAGATGTGAGCGTGTCTGTGTTCATGGACTCATTTGAATACATTGACATTAAAAAGCCTTGTTTATATAAGACCTGCATGAGACAGCCCATTTGTCAGACTTTGAAGCACATTAGGTGTCTGCACCAATGCAGGCGTGTAATATTAATTTGCATATACGCATGCATACACACAGAGGAGGGCCATAGGCATCCCACATGTTTATTATTGTATTAAAATGAGGTTGAGAACAGGCTTTCACAAGTGGCCGTCAATGATTCCCTCAATGAGTCACATCCTAGTGTGCTACATGTCACGGAAAAACATACGTGACAAGAACGTTAAGTACCAATAAATATGTAATAGTTGGCATTATTGGGGAGTTATGTTGAGGCTGATAACACAAAGTATATGAGCAATGAGCATACCTTGTCCCTTCTTCTCTTCTCTTGACCATGCTATCGCTAAAAACAGACTGCTGTAGCGTTAGCTGTTAATAGCTGTGGGGCAGATAACCTTTATAAATAGCTATATTCATCCTTTTCCATCCCGTATCTCCATCTCATGTATATGTGTGGGCATAGTGTGTGTGAGTGTGTTTTGTTTGGTAAAAGGTCAGGAGGCACTCAGACAGGAAGAGGGATAAATGAAAAGTCAACAAAGCAGAGAGGAGCAGAGAGGAGGAAGAGTACGTAACAGAGAGGAAGAGAGATGGAGTGGAGACATGTGCGTCATTTATACAAACAGAGGATCGGTACGAGTGTGTGTGTTGGTTACAATGATATAGGCGATCGAGGAAGTGAACCTTGCAAGGTACTCTGGGTAAGAGTGCCGGCTGAATACCTACGACGTAGAACGAGAGCAAGAGGAAGTGAAAACCAAAGGAGAGAATGACTGTTTGCTTGAATCAGACCTGTGAATTACACACAACACTAAAACTGATGCGTGATAGAGCGAAGTCACGAGTCGACTGAAAATGTCGAAAAAAGGATTTGGAGATCATTTTAGAGTGGACGAAAAGGAAATTCATTATTTATGATTGATGACTGGTTCTCGGTATTAAGAAGAAGAAGAAGAAGAAGAAACATTCCTTTATTAGTCCCACAGTGGGGAAATGATTCTCTGCATTTGACCCATCCCTGTATATATATAGGGAGCAGTACAAGTTCAATACGTCTTAGTGAAAAGAGAAAAGAGCTGCAACACAACGATTAAATGTCTAACCACACTGGAGAGCATGTGGGGGGGGGGGGGGGGGGGGGGGATTCATCCGGTACAGCAGAGGGACTATGGGCAGGTTCACTGAACCCTTCATCTAAACAAATATGGTCGATTTCAGGGATTCAGGTGATGCTTTAAAATCTCATTATATACTCAGTGTTTATGCAGTTCAATGTTTGCACAGTCCATGGAGAGTTCAGTTTAATTACCCAGGAGTCAATTAAAAGCATTTAAAACCTGTTTTTCTTTCCTTTGAAACAAAAACAAAAACATTTCAGTGGAACAGCAGTGGATTCGCTCTTGAGGGGGAAAGTGAATCTTACCATCGTTATGCAAACAACACACAGATGTATGACATCACCAGGTGACTACAGCCACCAGCTTGGTGCATTAAACAAATCCATCGTTGGATTTGGCAGAAATTCCTTCAGTTAGACTTCGGGTTGCAAAGGATTGACAATTTTCAGAAAAGTTTTCAAGGGACGTTAAGCTCGGAAATGTTGCACGATTTCATTATAAAATGTGTGCTTTTCAATGTACAACTTATTTGACGGGAAGAATACACATAGAAAGCTATACTAGGTTGTATGGCGTGTTTTGTTATTTGAATGAATTGTAAGCACTGCTTTCAGCAGACAGAATCAAAGGGCTTCAGTCTCTGGAGGACTTGAACTTGTTTCGACAGCAGCAGCTGACTCTGCTGACCAGGAGAGCGGATCACACTCTAATTCTTGGATCTTTACACGCTTCCAGTGTGTCAAATAATTGATTTTGAAATACTAGTGTTACTTTTTAAAGCACTGGATGGTTTAGGGCCGAAAATACATTCATGAGCTGCTGCTGCTCCGTTATGAATCATCACGGTCAACTTTGACCAAGGAATGTGTGCTGTTGACCAATGGCAAGCAGTCTTTGAACTCTGCTCTGGAGTAAGAACTGCTCCACAAAAGAGGAATGGTTTGTATACAGTCATGAGACAGGAGTCAAAGGTACAAATGCGTCCTTAAAATAAAGTCTGAACATGCCGTCCCATTAAGTGACCGAGATAACAAGCTTGCAAACCAACAGGCTGCTTGCTCCGGACATATTTCTTTATTATAGGGTTTGAATAAATGGTTATACCATTGTTTATTACAGTTTTCTGCTAAAAACAATGGTTCCGGAGAGGTCAATGTCTACTAGTCTAGAGAAAGATCCAGCCTAAAGGACCATTTATTTCTCTGCTTCACTACACTGTTCAATTCTCTCCATACCGGCTCAAAAAAACACTCAGATAAACACACAAGCATTGTCTGACTCAATCAAATCCACACACACACACACACACACACACTCACGCGCACGTGTGCAGGTAAAGCAAAATCTAACGCAGCACTCACACTGACCAGCATCGACCACACAATGATGCCATCTGCAAGCCAAAAGTCAAATATTTGCAGAGAGCCAATAAAAATGACAGCTGTTTTTTTTTTTTTTTTTAATCTGAAAGATTAGCAATAATGTAGAGAGGGCTGCTGCCAACAGCCGCCAAAAGCCTTCAACCAAATCATGTGAAATCAGCTGGAAATATGATAATGTCATCAGTCAATAGTGTGGAAATATGTAAGTGGTTGGTGAAGGTAAAAAGAGGAAACGCTGGCGGAAATGCTTCAAAATGTAAAAAGTACCATTTGCTTCCTTTAGATCTCCTTCCTTTTCAGCTGAGGCAGTTTGTTTATATTAAAACTTTTATCATGAGAAAACTCGTAACCTTTACTTTCCTCCCCTGACTTTCTTTTGTTTTTTCCTTAAACCTCCTCTCCCTTCTTTTCAAAAGCTTTTCAGCCATGTGTGTGACTTTGAATTGTTTGATTTGTTGTGTACATGACTGTGTTTGTAGTATTTTGAGTGGGTTAGTCATATGCAGGAGTTTGGCTTAATTGTGTGCGCATGTATGTAGTTAGCGCTTGGCCCGTGTGCGTATGTGTACGAGCACACGCATTTTGTCAAAGCACTGTATCTATCGCCCATTTTTTTTTGTGTGTGTGGAAGTGTTTGAGCAAAAATGAGCGAGCAGTATTTTCTTGGCTGCACAGTGAGACGCTCACGACAATTTCATCTGCTTCGTCGTGCCATTCATCAGTTGACAAATCCTTTCAATATAGTCTACCTGGCCTCGCTCGCTCATCATTTTAAAGGAATTACAGTGTCTGGGGAGAGAGGGGGAGAAAGAGAGAGAGAGGAGGAGAGTGGGAGAGAGAGAGAGGAGGAGAGTGGGAGAGAGGAGGAGGAGAGTGGGAGATTAGAGAGCGAGGTGAGAGGAAGTAACACGAAAAGAGGATGGAAGTAGAACAGCAAAGATAAGGCTGGTATCTATTCAATATCATCTGCCCAGTTCAAGCTATTCACTGTTGAAGGGCGGAGAGGGAAAAAGAAGGATTTAAACCATAGGAGGGAGGACGAAGGTGGAAGAAAAGGTGTGAAGGGAGGAAGGACACAAGACAGGTATGACAGCCATTTACACAAAGATCTAAAGAGGCCATCTCTGCAGCTACTTTGGTTGAGTGGCTGCAAAACAGAAACCTGCCCTTCAAGATGAAGAAAATGTGGTTGGGTTAAAGCATGTAAGTCAGTGGAGTTATCAATGAGGCTACTGCTGCTGAAGAGGAATGATTAAGGTTCGGCTATAAGGCCTGGGAGGACGGGCCTGTAGGGGGCTTAACAGGAAGTTATAGCATAATAAAGCCAGCCCTCAATGGGTTTGCATACTATCATTTCCCATAATAGGTTCACATACACTCAGTGGTCTAGTTATGTACACCAGTACAATCTAATGCAATCCAATACGACAGCTTTGCAATGACATCTATCTTTACAAACTCATAATGTCCATTTTTTGGAAACGTATGAATGTATTGGATTGCTGTTAGACTGTACAAGTGGACCAAATAAAGCATATGGGAGGATACGTCTTACAAACAATTGTGAAAAGAGTTTGTATGATCTTACAATATGCACACATTTAAAATGTAATATGCATCTCTCTCAGTTTAATGTAATATTCATTTAAAAAAAAGTTCCGTTCATTAGCTTCCGCTTATCCGGGGCCAGCAGGCTTGGGGGGGTGTTCCGGACGCCCCTCTTCCCAGCAGCGCTTTCCAGCTCCTCCTGGGGAACCCCGAGGTGTTCCCAGGCCAGACGAGATATGTAATCTCTCCAGCATGTTCCGGGTCTTACTAGTTGGACATAATTGGAAAACCTCTCAAGGGAGGCGTCCAGGAGGCATTCTGATCAGACGCCTGAACCACCTCAGCTGGCTCCTTTCGACGAGGAGGAGCAGCGGCTCGACTCCGAGACAAGGGACAACCCTGGCGGAGGCCAACACGCACAGACAATGTGCTCGTCTTTGTGCCGAGTATCCGGACACAGCTCTCATACAAGGACAGTATGGTACCCAAGGTCTCCAAGTTCACAAAACACATGTAGACTGGATGGGCAAACTCCCATGACCCATCCAACAGACTTGCGAGGGTAGAGAGCTGGTCCACTGTTCCACGGCCAGGACGGAATACGCATTCCTCCTCCTCCATCTGAGGTTCGACAATCGGTCGGAGCCTCCTTTTCGGCACCGTGGAATAAACTTTCTCGGGGAGGCTGAGCCGTGTGATACCCCGATCGTTTTAAAATTAGGAACCACCACCCCGGTCTGCTGTAGCAGACCTCCACGCGACACTGAAGAGACGTGTCAGCCAAGACAGCCCAACAATGTCTTGTATTGTTGATATCATTGCTAATAGTCATTAAACAATAATATTTCCCAGGTTATTAGGGGTTAATCTTTGCTGTCTGTTCTGCAAATAGAGAAAGCTAAAGTGTCTGCTGTTTATTAGCATAATGAGCCTGGATCCACACTTAAGTGACTTATCTTCTGAAAGCGAGACACGCAAATAGAGTTCAAATATTCAAATAAGCAATGACATCAGTAATAGGATTCCTGGAAGGTACTTGAAAGTGGCTCAGGGTATGTTTGAGGCAAGCCACTAAGATAACAAATCACTTTTCATCAAGACTTTAGCGTGCAGTGTCTTTCAGAATTGTCTTAAATAATGTGACAAATTGTGGTTATACTTTGGACGCACTCTTTTCATATATTTGAGAAACGTCTTTTGCGTTTTTTTAAAGTCCCAAACACCTCCCAAAGTCCTCAGATGCCGATGGGTATTGCTCCCCACAGTTAGGGGGTTCATTCTCTGTCTTTATCTAAAACGCTGTCTCGACACTTCACTGTGTCACAAGCTTTAATGGTGCTCTCATCGCTCTGCTCAGCTCACACTAAGCCAAGAAGAAGAGAGGCGGCATGCAGGAAGGAAAGCAGTTGACTGCACTTCATTCTTATGACGACTATAACATGGAATGAAGACAGACAGAGGTGTGAAAGCGAGTGGAAGAAGGGAGGGCATAGAAAAGAAGGGGAAGCAGTGGGAAGGAATCTGGAGAGCAGATTGAAGAAGGAAGATGCAGGACTTTCTCAGATGTAGTGTGACGAGTGCGATCGGTCTTCTTTGTGTATTTGTATGACGTGACAACAGTCAAAGACAAAAAAAATGATGCCTCTTTTTAAAATCAATTAGGATTTAAGTACCGTAATTTCCAGCATATAAGCCGCTACTTTTTTTCACACGCTTTGAAACTGCGGCTTTTACAACGATGCGGCTAATTGATGGATTTTCATGGGTGTGACGGTTCCCTGCCATGTTCCTGGTGTGTGTGTGTGTCCCTTTAACGGCAGGAACCCGGAGATTAAGCTCCGCCTTCCTGGCAACGTGGGTCTCTCTCCTATCACCCCGTGGAGGAGCGAGGACGGCTCGCGCCAAGCACCATTTGTCGCTGTTTTATAACAAATTATCCAGCGACAAATGGTGCTTGGTGCGAGCCGTCCTCGCTCCTCCACGGGGTGATAGGAGAGAGACCCACGTTGCCAGGAAGGCGGAGCTTTATCCTGGAGCACTGGCCCAGGTGTCTCCCGTTACGTTTCAGATCACCCATTTTGCGCTTGGTGCACGCACCCTCGTCATGGAAAAGGCTTTCAAGTTAAAAGCGACCCGTCTGGCTGTCGAAGAAGGAAATAGAGCTGCTGCACGTACGCTCGGCATCAATGAATCGATGGTGAGACGCTGGAGACGGCAGCATGAAGAACTGACTCGCTGCAAAAAGACGACAAAAGCTCTGGATATTACCGGCATTTATTTAATTAAGTTTAAAAAAATCTTTCCTGTAACATCTTGCCACGTTAATATCTCATGTTTCAACGGGGACACCTGCGGCTTATAGACAATTTTTTATGTACAATTTCTTTTTTCTTTTAAAAATGAGCAGGCGCGGCCTATATATAGGTGCACTCTATAGTCCAGAAATTACGGTAGTCAGAATTTCTATCTCCAGCAACATCAGATGTAGATGGTCCTCCTGGCAGAATAAAAGTGGTTCAGAAGCAAAGAGGTGGCAAAGAGAGGGGAGTGGAGAGAGAGAGAGGGGAATAACAGGGGATGAGAGAGATGGGGTGAAGGCTGGGAGCTACATAGGATGAGGGTGTAACCTATTTGTTGTCAAACAGGCTGAAAAATGACAGAGAGCCAGCAGAGCCTGAAAAACAGAGTGCCCTGTACACAGAACAAGAGAGGGGGAACATGCTGTATGGAATAGAGGATGGGAGAAGGGGCAAGGGGGGGTTGTGATGCTTTTCTTTTGACTCTGTTGTGTGTTTGTGTATGTGTGCTGCCTACAGGGAATACCAATCCTTTTCAGTCTCTGCAGGAGCGGACTTGACTTTTCCTACGACCTACACATCACTCACTGTGGAAGGCTTTGTTTGAGTGTGTGTGCAAATGCACACGTCGCATTTTAGACGTCATAATATTGGAGACACATAACCACGTTTCTTTATGGCAAAACTTCACTCTATACCTCTATCCCTCTCTCACTCGTCCCATCCCCTTCCCTCTTTTTCTCATATTGTTGTTTCAATTTCACACGTGAGCGAGCAAACCTAAATGACCAGAAGAGAGAAAGACGGAGAGAAAGAAAGGCAAGAAGAAAGAAAGAGAAAAAGAGTGAAAGACCGAAAAAAACTTTATCTGCCCCCCTCTATCTCTCTCTCTCTCTTTCTGCTTAGTTTCAAGATGCCTCTGACATGTCTTTAAGGTGATATTAACACACAATGACTGCCCCCAGCTGTCCAGTAACACACTGGTCCAGTGTGTGTGTGTGTGTGTCTTACAGCCTTACAGATATTCCTACTGTTGATCTCATACAGCCTCACTCACCACACTGTAAAACAGATCAACGTTAACCCTTTCAATGTTGTTTTTGCTGAAAACACACAAAGCAATTGTAAAGAAGAAAAAAGAATGACAGAACCCAAGAAAGAAGAAAGGAACTCAGCAACCAAGGAACGAATGGAAGGAAGGAAAGAAAGGGAGGGGACAACAAAGATGGGAGGATGGCTGGAGGACAGAAAGAAGGAATGAGAGAAAATAAAGTGATAGAAGGATGCGACTCATACCACTTGTCCATTCTGGGGATTTTTGTGGGCGTAGGGAGGACCTCTGATGTGATTCCACATCTGGCCGGATGTCATCGCAAAAACTACACACTATCACGGGGAGAGAGAGAGAGAGAGAGAGAGAGAGAGAGAGAGAGAGAGAGAGAGATAGACAACAAAGACAGACAGGAGAGTGTGAGAATTAAGCATGGAAAAGCTTGTAACATCATCCTGATTCTTCACGTACTGAGACATGAAAATGTAAGTGTTGTTAGAACAGGCAGAAAGTTATATTAATGAGGTGAGATTCCTCATTGGTTTCACTAAACTTACAGCATGTCCCCGTCTTGTAAAGGTGGATATTTTTGGCAGAGTATCTACAGTATTGAACTTCTCACAGTGGGATTAAAAGGTTCCCACCTAAAACCCATTGTGTTTGTGCGCGTGTTTGTGCATCATACCAGTGCAGCCATAGCCCATCCAGTCTTGTTGTATATGAATTCCAAGTTGTTCCTCCTCAGATACAACAGACCTCCAACCAGTGACACCAGCAGAGCCAAAGCGATCGTGCCTGAATAATTAGGAGGACGGAAGACACGGATCTGGAGGGACGGAGAGAGAGACGAGGAGCAAATCAATTTTACATTCCTTCAGTCACTGTATATATCACAGTCAGATTGTATAAATCTATACTTATATTTGATCATCTCAATGCAGCGGAGATTGTTGAATAAACATCCTTCATTCATGTTTTCATGCTGTTCAGGGTATATAAGAAGTTATAAAATAATGATAGTAAAAGTACACTGACAAATAAATGCAAGAGTAAAATGGTCTGATAGACAGAACACAACACCGATTGTGTCACCGATGAAAATGTGTGTACCATCTCCTGCTGCCAAGTGTTATTGAATAAAAACTTCACATACATACTGTACGAGTCAGCAGCCTTAGCCTGAGACTTGGTATGTGTGTATGAGAACATATGAGACCGTGAGACACGTACAGATGCATCTCCAATGTTTCTGACTCTGGCAGTGGCCAGGGTGTCTCCAAAAGTCGCATACAAGTAGAATAAATACCCTCAGGTGGCAGCAACTTAAGCATCCAACGCCCTCCTGTGATACACAGAGTTCCTATGACATGCTCAACATTGCATCTGCCCTCACTAAGACCAAGGATGCCTGCAGACCTGTTTGGTACACACACACACACACAGAAAGGCACTAATGGGTTTGCCCGTTTGGAACAGTACTCCCAAAGATTTAGCATTGCAGCAGCACTCCCCAAGGCCTGCAGACAGACTATGATGTTTAAACTTGGTGGAGTTACCTTTAAGGGCTGTGTGAAAGCTGTCCATCACACGGTGTTACAGACTACCCAACCCTGCCAAGACCACCTTAAAAGGCGGGTCTCTAACCCCCTACGAGCAGAATCTGATGCAGTCCATTTGAGGTGCAACAGACTTAATCTATTTGTGTTATTTTAACTTTTAATTTATTTTAAATATTGATCCTTGACAGTCAGGGGAACTGTCAAGGATCAATATTATAACTGATCTGTATAAGCAGTGTACATATTTATGCAGAATGCACTATTGCACAAGAAAACACAACTCTGGAATTTTCTTAATTTATTGAATTTCCCTTTAGAGCTTAACTATTGAATATAATTATTCCTTGAATACGTTTGCTATTTGTTTAAAAGAAACATATATATATTTTGAAATCCCCGATACTGGGGCCCGGCGTCTGAGTCAACTGAGTTGCCAGGATTGACGTACACTAGTGGAAACCCTGGGGATGGCTTTTTCAAATTCTTTGTATTATTTGAGCCGAAGAAATATAGACTATTAGCAATACAGCAGTGAATAAAAGTAATAAAGCAAAACTCTGTATGTATGAGGACTGGTCAGTAAGCTGTAACAATAACATGACAGCACACACATTAAGTCACTTTTAGTCTCTATAATGGATGCAGATGAATATACATGCCCAGATACCTCTAGACATACATACAGTACATATTGATCATACACCTACACACAGCTCAGGACAGAGATGGAGTCTCATTCCCAAGAAAGAGCTGATAAACACTTGGTACCTACAGGGGGATACTCGGCAGCCACAGAGTAACTTGTGTGGTCATCGGGCCGTGGTTCATGTTCACTATATTGGGGTTGTGTGTACCAACCGTGCATGTTTTGGCAAATGAGTGCGCGTTTCCTGCAAATGATGCTTGCGTGAATGTGTGCGTGGTACCTGAACATCTGTGCGGTCTGCAATCCACTTGGCCAGCTGCTCGGAAGCAAAGCCGATCCTTTGCAGGTCAAACGTATCGGCCCTCTTGGGCTTCCCCTTAGCCGGGAAATGCATGAAGGTTGGAGCACTGTTCATGTTCAACTAGAGGGAAAGAGGGAAACGAGGGCGGGGCACGTCAAGTTAATGTTATCTCTGAAAGCAGCACATCGTCGCTCATCATAACGTAGCTAGTGTCACAGGTTCACCTCGAGACTGATTATCATCGTATGGCTCAAGGTTTTCACCCTCTTTTGGTAATGCCTCCTTTGCTGAGGCCCTTTTTTATAATTAACTTTCTTTGATTTACTCCAAATATGACCTGCTTTGTTCAATATAAGAGGGTGAATGGCAGAACATGTCTTTCAGTTAAGAGTGCCTGTTATTTCCTGGACTTGCTACTTATCTATATAAGTAGTGCCAGTGTGTAAGAACTTCATTTTTATTTAGATTATTTGTTTACATTCTGATTAGCGCATTAAACAGCTGTTTGTATGTATGTATTACTTTGCGCCTGGAATGATGCAATTCTTTTGCTGCCGGCCTAACACAGTCATATTTGAACATTCAGCAGCCGGCTAACAATCCAATAAATAGTCCGTCACAGTTGTGACAGAAATGTTGACACAGTATGGATTCCAGCAGTGTGCCATTACGAACCTAGACCCAACACACACACACACACACACGCGCACACACACACACACACACACACACACACACACACACACACACACACACACACACACACACACACACACACACACACACACACACACACACACACACACACACACACACACACACACACACACACACACACAGCTTTGTTAGTGAGTGAGGGATCTACAACTAAAAATCAGGGATGCACACATATCTATGACTTATAATGTAATGGAAATGATGTATTATCATGCAGTTATTCAGTTGTTTAAAACACCCTACCAACGTCTGACCGGCTACATGGCGGCGCTATGCAACTGTATTTGTAGGAATATAGAAGTATTGGGTCCCGATGTTGCAAATACTGGATATCAAAAAGGCTCGGCACAAGATTGGTGACAAATAATAACCCTCAAAGATCATAAGACATAACAAACTGCATCAGAGTATTGCTTTTCAGTCTTTTCATATGCTTCTCTGTGTTTTTTACCTAATTACACGACAGTAAATGGGGGTGTGTTAGCTATCACAGCTAATAATTGAATAGCGAGGATATCTCCAATAATTCATTTGCAAAAATATATTCTTCTGTACAATTGCTTTACTGTGTCACCTGTTCTTTCCTCTTCTACTCACACACCCAGCTAAATAAAGACAACTAGTAGAACGTGCTCTTCCTTCCACTCTCCCTCCCTCCACGTTTCCATTCGGTTTAACTTCAAATCCCAGGACTCCCTGCAACAATCAACAATGATAAAATCAACTAGTTCACTCCTCCGTTGTTCCCAGGACACCCGGGACAAAATGGAGAAGAGGAGAAAAGGATGGAAACGAGAAGAGAAAAGGATATGCATGTAAATGTGAGAATATGTAAACAAACATACACATATATATGTGCATGAATTAAAATACAAAAGTGTGCATTCATGCTAACACACATGGAAACACTAAGAGGAAAGAGAAAGAGGCTGGGAATGTAATTCACTTTCTATTAAACTTCACTCTTCTTTTTTTTTCTCATGACAGGAACATAAGTGGACAGAATTGTGAAAAGCAGAAAGCCTTTTTGCAAGAAAGTCAGAGGGAAAGATTTAATAATTAAACCAATAAAAGGGAAAAATGGCCAGCAAACTCTGAAGTAGGAAGAAGAAAGAGAAATGTGTTTAAAGGAGCATGTGGTACCATGTGTTAACGCTGCCTTCATTGGGTTCCTTGGTCTAAAATAAATCAAGATAAAAGGAAAAGAAGCAAAACAAGGCTATTTCTAACTGAGCACATCTATTTAAAGCTCTAAGAGTATAGAGTGTAGGATAAAAGGGACAACTGGGAATTTACCTCTGTATTTTCTATCTTTTTTCCTGTATTTAGGTAAAGTACTTGCAGACAGCAGCCATTCGCTGGTGTTGAAGATCTTTTAACGTATCTTAACATTTCTGATATCATAGAAGTCACAACAGAAGAAAAACACTGAGGAACAAAGTTTTGTAGTTACAAAAAGCATTTCTTTCTTGTCTTTGTCCTTCGGTTTTGTGGGAGAGCCCAGCCGTTGTCTGCATTTTGGTTTTACAGCTCAAACACAACCTAAATGATTGTATGTATATCCACAGATTGACAAGTGTCAAAATCTCCTGTAGACCATCAACGTCACCGCACAGCAGAGTCTGTAATCTGTGTCACTGGATCGAAAGTTAAACAATAAAATGATTTTTTTAATGATTTCTCAGGATATTTAACCCTGTTTAAAGCAATAGTCGTATTATAATTATTGTAGATGTGTTTCAATTCAGTCATCAATCATGTTCCTCACAGTGGACCACATCTACAGTCCAATACAATTAATACGTTCTAGTTCATGGTAAAGTAGAATAAAACTACAAAAATAAGTATGTGTGACTATACAGATCTAACTTTTTACACACCTATATAATAAATAAGAAGCGAATAAAAATAAATTAACCAGATTTGAAATTTTGGACCAATTCTTTCAAACCATTAAATGCAGTTTACTGGGCCTTAGAGTTTGCACTAAAAAAAATCAAAAGAAGAGGTAAAAAAAAAAAGCAGAACAGAACATGATGGGATATTTTCTTGTGTGCGTGGAATGGAAGCAGCTCCCTATATAACACACATTACTCTTCAAAGCCTCTGCTTGCGAGTGGTGTGTATATTTTGAGTTGTTGTTATGGAGTTTTATTACCTATGGTTTGCAGCTGGCAAATTACCTCCAGCAGTCGGATAAATCCAATGATAAAAATAATCCTCTACCCACAGTAATTAGCCTTTGGTGTCAAATATGTTTTTTCTCGGTCTTGTAGCTTCGTCAGATAAACACAAAAAAAAATAACAAGCCAGCAGATTTTAAACAACAAGCGACAAGGGACAGTGGTGTTTTCAGAGGCTTCCACACTGCTGTGTGAACGTGTTTCATTAAAGCCATGGGGGTGATGATGAGGGACCGGCGTAACGTTAGACAACAAAGGGGGGGGGGGCGTTGTGTGCAAGCGAGCGGGGCGAGGAGGGGATGGAGGGTGAAAAGGGAAGGATACAATTCCCAACTGGCAGTGGCTTTCGGTAAATACATTGGGAAGTGATAAATGACTTACCTGTTGGAAAACATCCGCTCCCTCATCGTAGTCCACTACCGTGAAGAAGAGCTTGTTGGAAAACGCAGATGAGTAACGCCACGAGTTTGCCAGGACCTGGTACTCCTCGTTCGCCTGCCTTTAAGAGAGAGAGAGTGAGAGTGAGAGTGAGAGTGAGAGTGAGAGAGTGAGAGAGAGAATGAGGAACAAAGAAACATGAAACGATGACAGGAGTAAGAAACAGAAAGTGTACACTTCCACAAACCTCATTTTTCATTTTATTTCTATTATGTTCAAACGCAGCCCAATGAAGGCGTTATGTTTTTTTTACCAGCCATGGTCAGTCCAGTCCACGCCCTTATCCTCCTACATGACAAGATAAACACAGAAATGCCAAGAGGCCGTCTCCCTTTTCTATTAGCTCCCTCCTTCCCTCGTCTCTGACATTAGATACATGTCTCCTTCCATCTGCTAAAGTTCACTTTGACATAGTGTCTTGTGTCAACTGCCTCGTGTGCTGGCTTTAATTAGTTAGGAAATTGTCTGTCAGGATGTGTTATGTGCGGCGGTGTTACATTGTTATCTTTGGGGCTAATGTTACGTCTCTTTGAAGTATCTACCGTCTCAAAAAGTCAGCGGAGATGAAGTTGAAAATCAGGCCAGCAGTGAGTAGAGTGGGGCTCGTCTCTCTTCCCTATCTTATCTGTGAACACCAATTTGCTGGAGTTGTCAACGTGTCACTGAGATATGGTTTTAACTGTCCTAAGAGTCCATGTTATTTATTTCTTTGTTCTTTATTTACCTTTATGTACCTAGGTTCTCATCCCTTAAAGCTACAGTAACTCTAAACTGTACATAGGTTCCTATCCCATAAAGCTACAGTAACTCTAAACTGTACCTAGGTTCTCATCCCTTAAAGCTACAGTAACTCTAAACTGTACATAAGTTCCTGTCCCATAAAGCTACAGTGACTCTAGTTTTCTCGTGAGCAGTTACTAAGCAACAAAGATCCAGCATCACACTAGTGAACACATCTTGGCCCCACAGAAACCTCCTAAAATGAACCTATAAACTAGTAAGTAAAGACATATGTAGAGTAGCTACCTTCCGGTTAAAGAGAAGCCTGTTTTTATCCAGTCTAAAACTCTTTATATTCTTTGATAAGGGGTGAGTCCCCTCTGAGTCTCTGTTCTGGTGCTGACGTCTTTTTTCTGCACCCCTTGTGGTCACGTGACCATTTCAACGCCATGTGTCATGTGTCAAAATACTGGCCATCGATATGCTTACAAATTGCAGAGTTAGAAAAACTATGCGCTATGGAACTGGGACAAAGCTGAAGAGTGATGTGGGTCTGAGGACCTCAGTGATTAGCTGTCTTTTCACTGCCCGAACGTCCTCTTAATTAACGCAGACACTCAGGTCACCGTCTAACATCCATCCGTTACTCTAACTCTTCCTCACAGAGACAGAGAGAGAGAGAAACAAACAAGCTGAATTAAACAAAGGAATAAGGGAGAATGAGAATGGGTTTTATATAAATAAGGATAGTTTTTTGTTATGAGGGAGAGAAATTGCTTCGAAGATAAATAGATGAACCAGGAACGCGTGTGTGTGTGTGTGTGTCGTGTATGTAATTATTATTATTATTGTACCAAGAAAGGAAATTTGAATTTAAAAGCATGGCGTTAGTAAGATATCACGTTCACGAGACTGGAGCGGATGGATGGACGGACTGACTTTAGGACATAATGCTTCCGTGTGTGCACAAAAAGAGAGAGCCGGACACAAAGACGGGGGGGCATTCAAACATTACTCGAGACCAGACTGCAGGATTTATACCACGCATGCCAATGTGATGAACGTCAATTAGGCAAGCCTAGTTTCCACATTAGTCTATTTTTTGATTCAGGAATAAACAACTCAAACCTGGGTTTACGAAGTAATAATACAAAGCAATAATGAAAATAGAGGAACTGATTTGTGGGATAATACAAGAAAATTCTGCAGACCACCCGCCGCCTTTAGTTGCAACTCCGTCCATTTACAGTAACAAAGCACTAAACGAGGGCATAAATGTGAGTGCAACAAGGAAAACAACAGTAAAAATGCAATGAAAAACAATCACAGCAAGGCAGGAACATAAAATATAAAAACGCTGACTGCAATTCACATTACCCCGAGAAAAGCTTTACAAAAATAACAACTTTGGTTTCCTCTGTGTGCATGCTGTGTGCAATCCAAATAGGGGACTCTGTATATTTTCACCCGTGTATGAGGTAGTGTGCATATGATCATATACAGTAAATACAGAGTACATCTAAATAAAAAAAAAAAAAAAGAGAATAGATTTACTCCTGTGTTTACTCTTGCTCATCATGCTGCAGTCTTGGTAATAGCATGAATCCAGTATGTGAGACATGATGATCGCAGAAAACCTCGACTCCAAAGTAGCTTTCAGGACCATGGACAGAGTCCAGTGCTGTGTGCAGAGCTGTCCATGGTCCTGAAATACTGGGATCGTCAGGGAGTTCAAGCTGTTGGGTTCAAATTGGAATTTATTTAAACTTTAGACTAAAAGATTAAATCAAACCACTAATCTTGTATTAGCATTTTTGGGCTAGTCCCTGACCCCGCCCCATTGCATTTCTGCTGCAAACATGATTCAAGTCTGGTTTTGTAAATAGAAATCAAATTGAAAGCTTGCTGTCGGGGTTGTGGTCTTGTTGTCCTTGTTCTGTTGAATTTATTCATAGCCTTTGGTAATACAGCCAGCTGGAGTCCCTTTGATCCAAACGTCAACGTGATCCACAGGTTTATGTTATGTAATGTTGTTTTCTGTGTTTCCCCAAGGTTTATAAATCTATATGTGCATGTGGAAGAAGGGTACATACATTATCAGATGAGTTCTACTACATGTTATGCTTGTGTGTATGCGTTTTGTGGACGTGTGACTTGAGAGCTCACAGACTCTTCCACTGTACGTGAACTTCAGAGCACTGAGAAACTACAGAGGCTGTAAAGGTAGGAGGAGCCATGCAGATCATGACCTAAACAAGGTGCGCCGGGTCGAGTGTGTGTGTGTGTGTGTGTGTGTGTGTGTGTGTGTGTGTGTGTGTGTGTGTGTGTGTGTGTGTGTGTGTGTATACCTGCAGACAGAACACTGCCTTTGAGGCTGCAGGGCAGTGAACATGACGATGACAGAGTAGTTCCTGGGCGGGGCCTTGACGAAGCGACGGAATTTGTCCCCGTTCATCCGGACGACCGAACGCCGAGAGGACCACTCCATCATCTGGTCAACCTTCTCCGACAGCATGTTCTGAACACACAGACAAGGAAAAGGGAAGCAAGGACATTCAATCCACATTAGGGTTTTCAGATTCAAACAGAAACCCTATCCCAGTGCATCCAACAACGCTAAGCGACAGCAGATTCAAAATAAAGGCGTTTGAATTATTTAAAATGTTAAAAACACTTCCATCCAGTTGCAGAATAGAACTGCAACCGGATGGGATGGGAAGTGCATTTACTCAAGCACTGCACTTCAGTGCATTCTGGAGCTACTTGTACTTTAATGAGTATTCTTCTTTGTATCATACAAACCATATAAAATAGGATGCATTGTAAGATTTCTATTTAATATTGTGTAAATGTTATATGATAATGTATAATGCTTATACATTAATGCATTAGTAGTACAAAATATATATACACACACACACACTTTTACTTTTGATATGTAGATTTTGATGCCAATACTTTTGTACTGTTACTTGAATTCAGAGTATATACTGTGGTACTGCTTCTTTTACTTCTTTGGTAAAAGATATAAATACTTCTTCCACCACCGCTCCTGTCATAGCGGGAACAAGCCTGTTTAAAGAAACTGCAAAGACATTCTGGTACAGTCGTATAAAATGACCCATTGGTAGCATCCGCTGATATCACCTTGGTTTAAAAACGGGCAACGTCTCCTAAAGTCTGACATTCAAAACATCCAACGACCAGCCAGGAGCCGTACTGTATCTGCTAAATGCTTTGAAAGTCAAACACTGACACACAGCAACGTGTTACTGAATCCACATTTTAACAGGTTTGACTTCTGGCCTTTTTTGGACTAATGGGATCCAAACAAAGAATCTGGAATACAACAAACCTAACCATTATTTACAGAAGAAGGAGCCCCGACTTAGCAGTCTAGGTGTGTGTGCGTATGTACAGTTCTTGGCTGTGTTTGTGTGTGAATTTTTGGAGTCTGCTGCTGATTAAATCCAGTCGGGCTTAGCTGAAAGGTCACAACAGAGTCAATGTCGGAACACAGCGCCAAAGGTACAACAACAACAACAACACGCCGCATACAGCAGCTGGTGCTTGAGTAACATTCGTACGCTCAACTGCTTATAAGAGCAAACTCATATGGTGGGGTGCAGTGTGTGTGTGCGTGTGTGTGTGTGTCTTCAGACGGGCTGTGTGATTGTGTTGCTGTTAGTCCTCAGCAGGACACCGCTTAAATAAACTTGCCTTGCCTTGCCTTGCCTAGTACCTTCTGACTTGAGCTCTGAACTCATGACTGAGGAAATACTGAGAGGGCTGATGAGACACTTGTTGTTTTCCTTCTGCTGATCACACTGTACAGCAACTCTGCATATTTCAAATTGACCATAAAACCTTTTGTGAACTAGACTGAGCTACATCCATTTTATTTGTTTTACTAAAAGAGCACTGTAGTCCGATATTAATTGCATGCTTTGGGTTAATAAATTCCACTCCTGTAGGATTATTAGTATAATTGACTTTTGTCTGATGGATCTGCTCTAAGCAGCTTTCCTACCCAATCAGAACGGCAGTTTATCTTGGAAAAGACAAAATGCATCAACGCCCTCCGGCTCAAACAGAACGAATGAAGCATGAATACCTGCCTTTAATCGTGGTTTCATTAGCTAATGGTTTATGAATGACTTTAAATGTCAAAGCATATTATTTCTTGCAGCGCAGCAGAGAGGATTGACAGGCTTTCTGTGGCAGCATTCTTTCAAATCTCCAGTCGGCTATGAGTTTACACCGGGTATGAGGACTAACTCATTATGGCGGCAGCGTCCAAGGCCGCTCCATGTACAGACAATCCCTCCCATCCCTCTCTCTACCCAGGAGTTTGCTAGTATTGGCTCAAGTAGGCAGTAGCTAAATAATTTAGAACTGCGTCTCACTCCTACTGCTAATCAGGCACAAAATATCTCTCTCTCTCTATCTCACACACACACACACACATGCACAAACATTAGGTAATAGGCTGGGCTTCAGACACGAAGCACAGCTGAAGACTAAATCTCTCAAGTAAACTGCCTGGAGACAAGGTCGACAAAGACAAACAAAAACCAAAAAGTGGAAGAGATAAAGAAGAGAGAGAGAGAGACAGAGACAGAGACAGAGAGAGAGAGAGAGAGAAAGACACACAATAGTAAGTAACGTGTTTCTGCTGTACTGCTTGTTCACTTCAGACAATGTAATACACACTCCAGTGTTAATGAGCCATGTATAATGAGAGGTGAGATGCGCTCAGAGAAACAGCACACAGGGAATACAACAAACACACACACACACACGGGTCTGCATGTCCAGAGGAGGTTCAAAGTGCTTCTTGTACACCTTTGCTTTTTTTTTGCCTTTAATTTATCCAGCAAGCTTTTACCCGTGTGCATTCAGCCCCAACAGGAGAGCTGTCAGTCCTGGATGCCAATCATACCAGCAGTAATGATGCACTTCCTTACTCATGTTCCGCGCGCGCGCGCGCGCGCGCACGCACACACACACACACACACACACACACACACACACACACACACACACACTATAGGAGAATACTAAAGAGAGAATACTTTCTATTAGGCAAACAAACATACACGAACACAGAATGGGCAAAAACGACATCAGCGTAAATGATATAGATAGTCAGTCTGTGACAATCAGCTGTCTGTGGTCAGTTATTTAATTATTGCTAAATTTGACACTTTGAAGTCGCCAAACTCAGGTAAACCTTGGTGGTAACTACACCCCATCACTCCAGTGTAGCTCTGCTCTCTATAGAGTGTTGGGGAGCTACACATCATTCCTTACTGCACATACCACCCTTCTCCAACAATACTCCACATTACTCCTTTCCCTTGATGTTCCATGGTTCCTCATTCAAAGAATACTCTCAGGAGTTTACTAAATTTTGAACTCCTCCACTACATTCTACTGACGTTCAGACTACCTTTGAACACAAAGATAACTGTCACAACAGCCTGCTGCACTCCTTCAGTCTACATATCCAGCAATGAGTCAATACTTTGGACTGAGACACACCTCAGTGTTACATGTGAACCAACAACATTCTTCAGAGGAGGCGTGACAAAGCTCCACCCCTCACCTAACTCACCTGAGACAAAGCAGGAAACAGTTTGTCTTCCTCCCTCACTAAAGAGAGACACGCAGACTGAAAACAGACGATCAGATTCACCTTCAGACCAAACTAACAACTTCCTCTGAGTGAGTTCAGCTCCAGGAGAGAAAAGAGGAAAACTACAACACTGCTGCTTCAACCTGCTGACGCTCCACACACTGAATGTGAGTTTGACTAAAAACAGTGAAGTTAGTAGAGGAGGGAGGGGAGCCATGACTGATGTACTTTCTGTGTTTTCAGCTTCACTCACAGACTAAATGGCTTCCAGATCAGAGGAGGATCTCTGCTGTCCGGTCTGTCATGAAGTCTTTAGAGATCCTGTTGTTCTGTCATGTAGCCACAGCTTCTGTAAAGACTGTCTGAAGAGCTGGTGGACAAAGAAACCAACTCAGGAGTGTCCAGTTTGTAAGAGGAGATATTCAAAGGATCCACCTCCTAACCTGGCGTTAAAGAACCTGTGTGAGTCCTTCTTACTGGAGAGAGATCAGAGAGCTTCAGAGCCTCTCTGCAGTCTGCACTCTGAGAAACTCAAACTCTTCTGTCTGGACCATCAGCAGCCAGTGTGTGTCGGCTGCAGAGATTCAGAGAAACACAGCGACCACAGATTCAGACCCATCGATGAAGCTGCTCGACAACACAAGAAGAACCTTCAGGAAACTCTGGAGCCCTTAAAGGAGAAGTTAAAGGTTTATGAAGAAGTTAAAGTGAAGTCTGATCAAACAGCAGAACACATGAAGGTCCAGGCCCGACGCACAGAGAGGCAGATTAAGGAGCAGTTTAAGAAGCTTCACCAGTTTCTAGAGGAGGAAGAGGAGGCCAGGATGGCTGCACTGAGGGAGGAAGAGGAGCAGAAGAGTCAGATGATGAAGGAGAAGATGGAGGCTCTGAGCAGAGAGATAGCAGCTCTTTCAGACACAGTCAGAGCCACAGAGGACGAGCTGAGAGCTGAAGACGTCTCATTCCTGAACAACTACAAGGCTGCAGTGGAAAGAGTCCAGCAGCGCCCCCTGCTGGAGGATCCACAGCTGCTCTCAGGAGCTCTGATAGACGAGGCCAAACACCTGGGCAACCTGACCTTCAACATCTGGAACAAGATGAAGGACATGGTCTCATACACTCCTCTGATTCTGGACCCAAACACTGCTGATCCAGTCCTCCTCCTGTCTGAAGATCTGACCAGTGTGAGACGAGGAGAGAAACAGCAGCTTCCTGATAATCCAGAGAGGTTTGATAAATACTGGTCTGTTCTGGGCTCTGAGGGATTAAACTCAGGGACTCACAGCTGGGATGTTGAGGTAGGAGACAGTACAGTCTGGTTTCTGGGTGTGTTAGCAGAGTCTGTGAAGAGGAAGGGAGACATAATGTCTGGATTATGGATAATAGTGTTCTATAAAGACAAATACTCAGCATGTTCACCATCAGGTCCACCTTCTGATCTCAAAGTGCAGAAGAAGCTCCAGAGGATCAGAGTGAATCTGGACTGGAACAGAGGAAAGCTGTCGTTCTCTGATCCTGATACTAACACACACATACACACCTTCACACACACTTTCACTGAGAGGATGTTTCCATACATTTTCACTGCTGATAAAGTGAATGTATTACCAATGAAGGTGTGTGTGACAGTGGAACAGAGCAGTTAGAGATAAAGATCATAAATATATTCATGCTGTTGATGTTTTAAACTGTGGAGTGCCTGTTTTCAAGTAAAAGCTTCGTCATTTGAGGAGAGGTGGGTCTTGAAATGTACAATTATACCATTGATGTTTAAAAAGTATCTAGTTATCCCAAGTTTGGGAGTATCATTTGGCATTATACTACATGTTCTCTATGTCTTATGCTCAAACTGCATTAGAGTGTGCATTGATTGCCCCTGCTAGTACAGTACGTGTAATAATGGTTTGTGCCATTGATACGAATGACTTACTGCATACTACTGACAGGTGTTACGTCTCGATCTGATTAGTCCTTTAATCTAGTGCTGAATGAACACCAAAAACAGGTTGAATTTTGCATCACCAGCAAACATTAAAGAACAAAAAGAAAACTTTGAATTTAAATCTGACTTCTTAAAACAGAGGGAAATGGAAATAAAAGACCGTCTCAAATAACAGCTCACTCTTTGTTGGACTTAACGACCGCTATTGGAGAGCTCACACTGATCACTATTGTCTGTAGACACAAATGATAAAAACACTCCTAAGGAACAATGCATGCACAGAGCTATTTAAACACCTTATGTTAGACCTTCAAGTGACTCCCACACATCAGTGTTATGGCTCCCTACTTGACGTGAGCCACACACACAAACATGTACAATACTAGCACTCCAAACAGCCTAGGACCATTAAAAACATTTATTCTCTACCCCGCTGAGCATAGAGGGCCCTACTATGAATCACATCTAGGGTGTGTGTGTAGGTGTGTGAGAATAAGATGCAGAAATGGTGTGCAGATATCCTGCTTCATCCATCTGATTTTCTGTTGCTCCCTCTATGTCATAACCACACACACACACACACACACACACACACACACACACACACACACACACACACACACACACACACACTATAGGTCATGCAGCAGACTGTATCATTAGCACTGAACTGTGGTCTCTGCAGATCTCTGTTCTTTTCTCATGATGTAATTTTCCTGTTGGCGTCTTTTCAGGAACTCCGTGTCCTTTCCACATTTCTCGCAAGTCACTGAGAACCTGAGAAGCGCATAGCATCGCTAAACGAAGAATAAAAGGCTGAGCGAATGAAAAATACTTTTTAAGAGAAACATTCTCGCTGGCAGAGCATCCTCAGACTGAGAGGAGATGATGAGAAGAGGAAAAAAGCACTCCGAGGAGAGTGAAAGGAAAAAAAGAAATAGAAACTGATACGAGCAGATAGAGGAGAAGAAATGATGAGGAGAGTGAAAATAAGAGACCGGGAGATGACACATGGAGTGTAAGGCAGAAGTGACTCATGCACTGATGACCACACGGCAAGAGGTTACGAAAGAAGACGGTTCGTTTATCAGGCGGCCAGTTGTTCAATCAAGCGGACACTCTGCCGGCCGGCCGGCCCAAAAGACTGTCAACCCATCAGTCCCGCAGCCAGTTGGGGTAACCGGTCAGTCAGTTCATTTATTTAGTTAGCGAATCAGCTGAATGGAAATTCGTTAAGTTCATGTCAGTCAGTCACTGAATCAGTGTATTAAGCAGGCACTCAGGTGGTTAGTCAGTTTGTCTATTAATCAGCTGAGTCGCTCAACCGAGTAATTAGTCAACGAAGTCCTTTAAAAGCTGACCTGCATTAGAGCCGGAGCAGACACACACACACACACACACATTAGGCTTCCTGACACATCACAATCGAGTGTATGAAACGTCTACGCAGACACAAAAGCCAAACTTATTTGCAGAGCTGACGCACCATGCACGCACATGCACTAAATGAGGGGCGGGCCCGGCGATGTCAACAAAGCGAGGAGGAGGAGACTTCATCGTCTCCTCAGGTAGACATAACTCAGGTAGACACTAAATCTCTATAGCAAATAGTTGATTGCGGTAGTAACGCTCGGCATCCCGTATAGTCTTGTAGTTACTAGATGGGGAGAGTTTTCCCCCGCCAGAGGTTTGATCTGCGAACCTTCCCCATGAAAAGCAAACAGTATTTGTTCAACGCACAATCCCCAGCTCTGAGCGGTCTAACCAGAGGTCTATTGTGAGTGAATGGGCCTCGGCTTTGGCCATCATGCTCCTACACTTCCTCCAATTCTCCATTGAAAGGGGGATTACTGGAAATTGGCTTGGTGTAACAAGGAACAAAGACTCATCTCTCAACCTCTCTCTATCTCTCTCTCTCTCAGAGTAGTACACACACACAAAGAAGTACAAAAAACGTATAGCACGTTCATTTCTAGTCCTTTTGATGCCTTTGTGAATTTCTGTGCTGATCTAAGACGAAGAACACTTGCACACGTGCACGCTAGGGCTGCGTATTGGCAAGCACGTCATGACACGATATTTCGCGATATATTGCAATACAGTTTTTTACAGAAAATGTAAAAATAGAGCTGAAAAAAAACAACTTGCCGTGTACCGCCTGGACAGTCTAATACTAGTGGTGCAATGGGTCATAAAGCTCACGGTTCGGATCGGATCAGCACAAAAGAAAAAAGGGAGCAAATATAACTGTGATAGATCTGACGCTGTTTTTTCCGAATATCATATTTATATTTATACTATAGTCATATTTTAAAAGGGAGTGGACATGAAGATGACAGAGAGCAGCAATGAAGATGGACATGTGACAAACGTGCTTTTTGCCTCAGTTTGTTTGCTAGCAGACCACACACACACACACACACACACACACACACACACACACACACACACACACACACACACACACACACACACACACACACACACACACACACACACACACACAGGTAATAAGGGAATCCTGTTAATAAAGGGTGGCAGAGAACAGTTCATATGGTGTGATGAAAGCACATCTTTTGAGAGTGTGTCTGTTTGAGTCACTTTGCCTGTCAGAGCCATTGTCTTCATCTCTCACCTCCATTGAATCAGACCAGCATGCTTTTATATTGCCAGCTCCATATTTGTCAGCCCATAATCTGTGATTTCCAGAAATATCATGACTTGTCGGTGGAGGGGTTGAGGGTGGGGATTTGTCAGTTTATCTTCCCAATAACAATTATTTGAAATAAACGCATTTCCCCCGTCTTTGTCCACCTGTCACCCTCTAGTGATTTGATTTTTTTTTATCTTTCCCCCATTAGTGCCAGAGGTTGTGTCTCCCTCCGTCATACTTATAAAATATGCCTCTTTTCTTTTTGCTTACAGGTTCCAGCCCCCCCCATGGCATTTTAAATCTTCTGTCATTCCCTTTCCCTTAGGGTGCCTGTTAAGTATTTTGTCATTGTTGGTTTTGGGTGTGTGCGAGTTTCATCAAGTTAACTTTCTTCAGACGGTTTTTAGGAGGCGTAATAAGACTAATGTTAAAGCTGTGGAAGCGATTAAAACACAATAGGGTTTGGTTGTG
This sequence comes from Lycodopsis pacificus, assembly GCA_028022725.1. NCBI lineage: Eukaryota > Metazoa > Chordata > Actinopteri > Perciformes > Zoarcidae > Lycodopsis > Lycodopsis pacificus. Next base: position 11,752,943 of record CM051693.1, read on the forward strand.
GGTGGCTACGTTAAATTCCCCCCATTCATCACATTATAAGACAATTTAATTAAGACCACAAACTAAATTAAGTCCTTCAAATTGTCTGCACTGGAGGCCATTCTGAGCTTTAAGATCATGTTGTAACGTAAAATTACATCTTTTTTTTTTACAAGCTAGAGTTGCTGATCGCTAGTGGGTTTTCTGTTTTTGACTTTTATTGGTTATTTCCATCTGTAAGGCCTGTTGTGGAGGAAGGAGAAACATATGGGATATTTTAACAAACACTTTATGAAGTGGTCTAACTAAACCCAGTCATTTAAACCGTCAACAAACTGAGTATAGCCGATTCTACGTACATTCGATCAGCCACAGAGCAGCAGTAGAATGCAGCGGGTGATTGGTTATTCACTCTGCTTGACCTCTGCTCACCCCTTCTTTCCCCTTTATTTGGCTTTTCCCCGTCTTTGCAGATATCATTTCTCTGGGGAAGCACAGAGCTCCAATTGGGTTACGGAGTATCAGCGCAGGTTGATTTTGTTATGAAGGCATCCTAATAAAAAAACTGGGGATGGACACACAGGGCCAGTCCTATTGTAAAAAAACAATAGCGAGTCAACTTGAGCACTCGGGGAGCATATGGTCACTATAGTCAAAATGAAGCCAAGGGATGAAAGGATGGAGGGAGGAGAAGAAAGTAAATGAAAAAAAAAACGGATGGTGAGGAAGGATGAATAAAGGAGGAGAAACCTGGGCAAGTAAGAAGTAAGAGAGAGAGACAAATAGAGAAGCAGAAAGCAAAGGGACACAGTCGATGATAATTGAAGACAGTCGACATTAAAACAGCAGAATATTGCGACAGAGCTCTGACTGACACGCAGCTCGTGTTATTGTTTCAGGTTTGCGATCGTATATGCCTTATACTATTTAATATTTGGGCAGTAATACCGTACACGGCTAAACATGATCGTGGGCGCAAATAGGTAAAAAAAAAGAAATCATGTCAACAATGAGTTGATGCTAGTTTCCCCCGGTGCCGACTGGCCAATGACGATTTTACCGCGTGACAGTTAACCGGAGAAGCATCAATATTACATTTGTAATCTGTAATGATCCCAACACCCAAAGCATAAAGGTTTCCTTACTTTGTTTTTTCCCTTTTTAGTAGCATGAGCATGTGATAAAGGGAGCGTAAGCTTATCTGGCAAAATGCAAGGCAAAACAAATCTGTGTGTAAATTAGTTTGCTCGAGGTTTTACATTCGTTGGGGGGATTTCAGAAAAGCTTACAGCAGTCAACATCAGGTGAAACTTTGATTAAAAAAAAAATTGCATCACAGGATTTATAAAAAAAAAATAAAATGCTTATTCAAATCCCCTGAGGGATTGGGCAGGACAATCTATGCATGGCAGAGAGGTACTGTATCAGATGATTTTTTTTTCTGTACGGCAAAAATCGGTGGTACCCTTGAGCCAGGCACCAGGCAGGTATAGGCAACGTTAGGTAGGCCATGTCTCTAATTCACAAGGCTGGTTCAGTGGGCACACATTGATGCGATTAACTGCCTTTAAACCCAGAGGAAGAAATATTAAGAAATGCGCCGAAGGTAGTTGACTTTCAAGAGCAATTTTTCTAATTCAGGTCAAAACAAAAACAATCACACTTTAGAAAGCACCGAGAGCAACCCGCGTTGCACTTTTCTGCCCTTGGTAACAGCAAAGGAACAAAACAATCAAAAGCAACTTCAGTTAGAAAGACAAATCTATTTACCTGCTTGAAAACCAGAAGGAATGTTTAAGAAAAACCGAGTGGAGATAACATAAATGGAGCCCTAGAGTTGTGTTGGCTGCAGCAAAGAGCCATTCTCTTGAATTCTGAAAAGAACACAGAGCCAATACGTGGGCTCCTCCATCTCCCCGACACATGAGTGATTCACCCCGATGTAGGGGACACGGTGCCATTAAGTCTCCCCGTGCCTTATTCTCTTTACTCCAGCTCACTCTCACTCTTCCTCTGAAAGAAAGAAATGTTGTTACTCAAGGTCGTTCATGCAAAGTGTTCAGCTTCAAACACGCGTGTTGTGTTATGACATCAATTGATTCCGGCACAAAGAGTCCAAATAGTATATTCAGCTTGCTTAGTGATTTTGAAAGCCCGAGTCAGCTGTGGGTGGTCTAATGGTTTAATTAAGCACTGAGAGGCACAGCTTGATGTACCGCCACATACTTTTCAAACTACCTTGCATCAAATTAGACAGAAAAATATACTCAAAGATTTCAGTCGAGGGTGTTAGGGGCAATGAAAGGTTGTGTGTGTGTGTGTGTGTGTGTGTGTGTAAAAGCTTTTTTTAGCAATTAAAAGGTATAATTAGCATATGATGCCGTAAGAGTGTGCAGTGGGAGGCGCTGAGGAGGAAAGTTAGTCGCAAAGACAAATTCTGTAACCCATAATGAAATATGAGGTGTGAGGTAATACTCGGGCGAACATTACCTCAATACTGGAGTAATCTGACACACACTGAGGGGCTGAGCTTATTACACTGCTAATCTTTTAGCACTGTAAAACCAAGCAGCCTGCTAAATAATCCCCATCAGCAGCCAAGTAGCAAAGTCAGTTTTCACTCTGAGCTAAAATTAGTTGGGTTTTTTTTGAGACACATAAAATATTATAATTCATCTGAACGCTTCACAAGCTTTGCACCGGTCAGTTCATTGTGAAGGATTTTATTGTGAAGGATTTATAGCTTCCTGTCGCCTTAAACAGCAACTGTAGCGACTGCAAATGCACCAAAAGTAGACTTGAGATACGGACAGTTTTCCTGAGCTTTGATTGTCAGCGGATAACAAAACAAAAACACCAGCCACAGAGAGTTTGAGAGATGAAAAAAAGGGGATGTGATAGAAACGCAGCCGACAATCGTTCACGCTGCTCAATCATCCCTTACTTACATTAGGCTAAGTGACAGGTATCCACAGGGAAGACATTTTCCTGTACGAGGGGCTCACATTTCATCATAAAAGGCAAACATTTCCAATTCTCTTACTTCTCGTTTTCAATAATCACCCTTGCCTAACTGCTGGGGAGCGTTGTCCGATGAAACACAACAGTGGAAAAAAGTATCCTGTCACATCCCTATTTCCAGTTGCTGAGGACACACTGACAACAATAATTAGTGTTAAAAAAGGAGGGATGTTTAAGATGAGAAAAGACAGAGAGAGACACACACACAAAGGTGTAAACTGCTGGCTCGCGTGTGAAGCAAAAGACTGGGACGACGTGGGAGTGAGGGGTCTGGGTTCAGAAAAGGTCCTGACGTCGTGAGTCTGTCTTGACTACCAGCTCAGCTGCCTTCCTCTTCTCTGCTCCCCGGGTGTGCCGTGTGTCACTGCTGTGGTGACCTTTAGCTCTGAACCCTCCATCTACTCCTCTCTCTCTCTCTCTCTCTCCACAAGTCTTTTTAGCTTTATGCACCTGCAGACTGTGCCCATCTGCCTGCCCTGCAGTGATCATATTTAATGGTCAGAGTCAGGGTCAAGTGCAGAATACCCATATGAGCATATTAGAAATACAGGTGTAATTGGCCTAGTATGCAACCCCATTAGCCTTTGGAAGGAACACTAGTGTTAGCGCCTAATAACTGTGAGCCTAATGTGTTCCTAATTAGCCTTATAAGCCATTCACATTCGTTATCGGCTTCTGCTAGGTGAGCATTCAGTCTCACCAGGCCTATTACACAATAGCAGGTTTTGAATGAACTTCTTAAGGGGAAAAACAAAAACAAAAAAAGTATACCTGACTTTATAGTGCAATGGAAACACTATCCACATGGGTTGGTACCTTAAAATAGAAATTCACCTTCAACTTCAACTAAGGATGCACTAGTACCACTTCATTACAGTCCAAACAAGTACTTATATTTAGATACTTGCCAGATACGAGTACCTAATAGTACCAACTGAGTACTAACATTGACTTTGAAAACATGTTTTATTTTCATCATAATGTTAAACGATTCATGCTGTTAAACAGTTAAAGGAAATATTAAAATGTATTTTGAAAATATCCTGAGCAAAACTCAGGAGTCTAGTCACTCTGTTTCTTTCATTTCTTTTTGTGTCTCCCGAAAGCTTTTTTTAGGAAATAAAAACTTACTTGCGATTATGGTTTTATTCATTCTATTCAGATGCAAACTTGGCGACCCCCGTCTTAAGCTTTTGGTCCGACACAAAGTGCTATATTAGTCCAATGACTCACACACTCACCCCCCCCCCCCCCCCATAGAGAAAAAGTATTACTAATTTTAATATGCAGAGGAAAGACTGATTACTCATATAGTTGCCCTTAATATAAAATTCTACCTTAGGTAAATATTCTGAGTGGTGTGCAAATGTGTGGGAAAAGTAGGGCGGTCAAGCCAACAGTTATTTCCCATGAGCAATGAATTAGACAGAGGAGGAGGTGACACTGTTCTATTTGAAGGCTGCATTTATGCATCGTCCTTGGTCTTTTGATACGATTTTTTGTTGAAACTTATTGTTAAAAAAATAAGAGCTCAGAGAAGACAAGCTTTTGGACCTGAATGGGTTGGCATACTGACTAAAGAGCTCATTTCAGAAGGAGCCAGCAATAAAGCCACCAGAGTAACTGTCCAGAACCTTTTTTGTTTCACTGCCTGAAAAGAATTGCGTGCTTTAAAGCTTCACCCACGTGTCCAAGTTGCCCTGAATGCAGCCTCGCTGGCTGTGATGACAGTAATGAAACTTCTTCTAGCCCAAGCGAGCTCCAGCCGCCTCGCCCGCCGCCAAAAGTGGTGTCGGTCTCGCGAGGGAAATGGTGAGCTAGTTGCACTAATCATGGCGTGCTCTGAGCTTGGCTGCTGAGACTAATTGGCGGGTCAATAATCTGAACAGCTGGGGAAAGGGAAGTGACCGCCAGTTGAAACTAGGGGTGCAACAATCATTACAAAGCAAGCTCCTCATTGAAAGACATGATCTGGCAGCCACAGTTCAAAGAACCTTCTCTTACTCTCCGTGTTTATCTGCGACTACAGTGGAATCAGGCAAGGCTTTTCCAGCTGGGGGGTTGTTATGGTATTCAATAAAAAAATGATTTTGCCATAATTTTACAGGAACCATAGTCCAAAATCAAAAGTTGTATTATTTCCTGCTCACAGCAGCCAATTATGTGCCCCATAGTCTCCCAAACGGTTGGGCTTGTGGACTCACCTCTCTGATAGGTTGACTCACTGTGGGTAGAAGCCTGCCATTGGCCGAGTATTGCGGGCGCTATGCTCCTCCCCTTTCACGCTCTAGTCTACGCTATCTATTTTACAAAGGCACCGTGGTCGCATTCCAGGGCTTAGTGGTGGCCAAGGTTTAAAAAAATAAATAAAAACAAGCCAGAGCATTCCCCCCCCCCCCTATATCAGTATGATGATGATGGCTGCAGCCAGACCATTCTGCAGCAGCAGGAGAAAGATAGGCCTGGCTATGAAAGGCTATTTCTGTGATGACTCAATCAATGACAAATGATGGGTCGTGACTACACTTTGATGTTGATTCCAGATGACCCTCGCCAAGCATAGAAGATTAAAAAGTGTTTCCATTTAAAATCATTCATCAAAATGCTTCCCTTCCTTTCATTATGTGACTCCCTCTCTCTCTCTCCTCTGCTGGATTGATAGGTGAACGTGATGATGGGCTTGTTAGGAGGCGTTGAGGAAAAACTACTTTGCCACTCAATTTGATACGTTAAGCTTCCATACTGAGGTAATGATGGGAGTGTGTGCCCGTGTCTATCTGACGATATGAAGAGTTTCTAGTGATAGCACAGCTGCTGATTCCCTCGCTGCATGAGACTTGCAATCTAAAATAACAGGAATTCAGTCATTACAGGACACGTCTCGGTGAGTGAAATAAGCAAGGAGTAACTTATAGACATAAGATTACACTAGTTTTTGCCAGAAAAAAAAAAAAAAGAATGCATAGCTGCTGACCTTTGGGTAAAAATAGCAATGTCCATTGTGGTTACTGTCACTCCAATGACATCAAGCATCTTTACGAAAGAGTAAAAACAGCCGTTGAGTAAAAAGAATGGGAAAGAGACCAGGCCTGACATGAAATGGCATTTTGCATTTATCCTGACTATGGCTTTATGCTAAACTGCTTCAGTTCATCATGTTATATTACCTATTTGATGTGTGTGTGTGTATTTAATAACTTATTTCTGGGGCATAAATAACCCCGTCAGTTAGACAGAGTTGTAATTGATAATGAATCTCAATGCAATCGAGCGGAGGAGGAGGACGAGGAGCACTTTTCCAACTTTTTCTTTCGCTTTCAGGTGGATTTTTCGGCCTTGATAATCCACGGAGCCTAAAGGTTAAAGCTTAGGGTTAAAGCTTAGTGCCCCCCCAACCTTCTCCATCTGCAGCCATGACGCTGCTCTGTGGTCCAACATCTCCCGGGTGTGACCGCGTTCGTCGGAGCGAATGAGAAGCGGGAGGAGAGCCAGAGAGACCGCGGTGATGATTTGACTTTCCCTGGAGAAATGAAAGCTTTCAAAAAAAAGCTATGTTAACATAATTCATAACCAGTCTGATTAACTCTAGGTGTCGCTTTACCGAACAAGGACTTACTCTGGCCACAAGAGCGCTATCCTAGGGTCAAACAAGGCAAGGCGGAAATCTGCCTCGCTCCCTTTCTGTCTCCCACTTTTCTCGTCTGTACAACTCTCATGACAAGTGTTTTCAAAAAGGCAGTCTCTCTACCATGCAGAGAACACACACACACACACACACACACACACACACACACACACACACACACACACACACACACACACAGTCTTTAGCTCTGTGCAGAGTGTTAACAGGCTTTCTGCCAGTGAAGCAGAAAGACTAAGAGTTTAATAAGACAGAATCATCAGATATCTGTGACAGGCAACATGTACACACAGCTCCACTGTATGCCTTTCAATCTAACAACCTAGTACACAGTGGAGACTTTGTGTAAGCATGTGCATATGTATTAAACGCGTATACTTGTGTGTTTGTGAGTGCGTCTTTGTGCAGCTGTGCGCGCGCGAGTTTGTGTGGCCTGCGAACCGTCACAGCGACACAGGTCTGTCTGGGAGGATAAGAGTGAGACGTCTTATCAGCCATAAGCCAGACACACACACACACACACACACACACACAGTGGTATTATATGCCACCTCATATCATCAGCCATACAGCAAGGTCTGTCACACAGTGGGGGGGGGGGGGGGAAGGGTGTGGAGGCGAACAAGGAGGGGAAAGTTGAGAGATGAATAAAGAAAATGGAATGAGAAGAGCAATGACAAGGGAAAAATATATGCAAATGAGAGATTACAGCATTTCTCTCTGGAGATAAGGAGTGATACAAAAAAAGAGATTTCAGAGAAGAGGTATATTAGCCATTTGCAGTTTGACAGAAGGTCCAGGAACCAAAAGGTCTTACTATCTCACTATTAGTTGTCCTGAAGTCACACAGAAGGCAATGGGTGAGTCAATGGCTGACTAAGAGACTACTAGCCGTGTTCATGACATAAGATGGATGGCAGAAATTGGAAAAGATCCCTCAAGACGGTTAAAAATACCGAGCATCGACAATAATGAGGCATGGACGATTAGATGCAGTGACGGAACCATAATCGGGAGTTCGGTTTCACTTCAGCTCAGAGTGACTCTTGACTGCGTGTTGCTGTCATTTACAGTCGCAATTTATTTTCTCCCGTCCTCTCTGTTGGTATTTCGTGGAGGCGGAGCTTTGCACAAACACACAAGAGGATTCAAACGATTGGCAGTCCGCTAAGTCGTTGCTTTCGTTACCAATATAATAGGCTCCGTTTCAACAACACTGGGCGGTAGAAACGTGCACGCAGGCCGACATTCAACCTTGGTGCTGTTGCTGTTGCATTTGACTTCAACCAAGTTAGGAGTAGGAGAGCTACGACTAAGGAAAGGTCTGCTAGCTGCTAGGCTATTTGATGCAGCGTAAGATGCCACCGGCAGGGTGATGTACAGATATTGGTATTGAAAAATATGCAGCTTTTTATTTTATAGACTACTGTAGTCTGAGTTCAGATTTATCTGACTGTCTGTATTAATTGATTGAAAAAGTAGCTGTGCGCAGTAGAATAGAAAATTGAGGATGCGATACATTGAGGTGCATTTGAATTGTTTACAGGCGAATCATCCTCGAATTGAATCGTGTTGTTGATAGTGACAAACTAACATATGAGTGAATAGGGAACTGTACCAAGTGACAATGAAGAGTATATGACGGACTGACTGAATGGCGTTTATGTGAGGGACTGACTGCGTAAATACATGAAAGGCCTATTTAGTAGGTTAATTGACTGCCTGATTGAAAAAATGACTGCCTCAAAGGCTAACCAAGCAAAAGAGAGAAAGTCATTTCAGAAAGAGCAAGTGCCTATACATCTGATGAATGGCATTGAGAACTTAATGTTCACAACAACAAGGTAACACGCTGCTCTTCACTCAGATTTAAGAGGGCCGGCCCACAAATTAGCCTCAGAAATGTCAGGAAAATGGCAAAGAGTTAGCGGGAAGGGACAAGGGAAAGGGAAGAAGAAACCAAAGAGAACAAGGAAAGGTCCTGATGTACGAGGAAAATTAGAGAACAAGGTCAAAGAAAAAGAGAGAAATCATTTCGTGACACCACATGATTATAGAAATGTCAAAAAAGGGGGTTGCATTAAGAAGGGAATTTGAAGGAAAAAAATGCCGGGGATTGGAAAGGGGTGGACAAGGGGATCGAAAGTGGCAGATGGAAAACCTTTTGCGACTCAGAAAATTTGTTACAGAAGTGTGGGAAAGGGGAGAAAAAAAAAGGAGGAGAGGGAGGAATAACAGCGGAGGAAAATGACTTGGGAACACAGGCCATCATTCATTGGGAAAGCAGGGTGACACTTCTGCATCAATAATTCAGATGACTACGGCTAATGAGCGAGATCCAAACAAATCACCCCTGAATTTCATGGGAGAACATTGAAACATTTCCCTGCACTAAATATGGCAACATTATATAGCTGCAGTCTGGGCTGTAATGGCAACACACAGGGGAAGGGGAGTTGGATACAGTATCCGTCTCTCCTGAACCTTTGAATTTACACATTTATTTTCATCAGGAAAACAGGACAGCATGGAGCATTGGCACGCATGCATAAAAGAGGAAAACCGAAGGAAAAGACACCAAAGCCGTTGACAGCGGTATAGTGGCTGGAGTGCAGGAGACACATAGAAATGTAAAGACAAACCCAGCTAGCACTATTGGGCAGGACTAAGTCTTCATCAAAGTATGGTGTCTGGCATTGGATGGATGACGGTAATTACACACACACATGCTGGCACACACACAATAAACAACTTCCTTCTTCCCAACTCCACAGCATGGGACAATATTTAAACTACAATCCCCAGACAGCATGATAACAGGCCCGTATTCATACAGCCTGGTTGGTTAATGGTGAAAATAGGTGTGCAAAAGCTCATACAGTACCTGTCTGTACCGTAAAATCCATGGGCAAAGACTACGTAAACTGTGAGCTCAGGTTTATTCTACAATGAACAGGTCAGACAGGAAAAAAACCAAGACTCAATACTGCTTTCACAGGTTTAAGCTTCATAAGCCCCAGTCTAACCTCAGCAAGTGACTCGGGTTATGCCCTGAAGGGCCTACCCGGTAGTTTATTGCGCCTCTGTGTGCAGAGGTAGGCTCTTATTATTCTGATCCACTTATTAGACTGCTCCCTGGGTGTGGTAGCAAGCCCACTACTTTGAAATCTCTATCTCTCTGTAGACATATAACTCTCTAGATATATAATTCTCTTTGCCTCAGACCTGCTGCCCTGGACCTTTTTTCCCCCTATCATTTCCTCCCCTGACTCCATGGGCCTAGGTATAGGAAGTGCTTACATTGGTTCTTTCTTTGTGCTGTAGTCAGCCTTAAGACAGAAACACAACACAAGCTAGATATAATATCTAGCAGGGCTGGGGTGATGAACGAGGGAGTATTGAAGGGATATAAATATCCTTTCTCTCTCCATGACAATTTTTTCCACTCCCTAAAGGGGCACATAGCAGGATTTTAAGGGGCAGGGGTACATCATTGCATTTTTTATTTATTAATTTATTTCTCCAGGTCTGTCACAATCTTGATCAACTTCTCCTTTCCTCAGACTTTTTTTTTTTTTTCATTATCTCTTTATCTATGCACCCCACTGTGCAAGTAACCTGATTAGGAAAATAAGTGAAATTAAAATGTACTTCTTAAACAATAAACCTTCTCGGGCATGAATAACAGAGGCCAAAAAGTGCCACTATCAGCGCTCTGGGGTCCGGTTCCAACAGTAAAACAATTCTCCATCGGCATGATACACAGCGTTGTTGCAAGGAGTTGTGCTGTACTGTGCAAATCTGAAATTCCACCGCAAACTTATGGAGCAAGACAGCTGACCCACTCTGCCCAAATGTGACTGTGCACTTCCTTAAATGGACCTAACATTCAGTCAAACGATATGCCAAAGATGTGATTGCATGCAGACAAGAGGCGATCTTACACTTCCTGCGTTAGATTCGAGGTCTTGCCTATTTTTTCCACATGCTGCGCACGGTTGACAGAAAAAATAGACAGTGGAAATGATCTAAGACAGCACATCATCACACCAGCAACTCTGCATTAATACGGTTTCAATTTCTATGTCTGTAGAACATTTCACAGACATAAAAGTTAACATTTATTTGAAAGTATTACTTTTTCCGTCACTGCGTTTTACAAAACCTTGTCCTGCAAATATTTTAGAACAAGATCCTTTGTGTTGACAGATGAAGAGATTCTGTCGACAGAAAACGCCACAGGGCTTTTATTTTGAAAGTGCCGAGTTAAGAATAAATATATAATTTTTTTCCATGTTTGTGATATATTGTACAGATATAGAAATAGAGACTGTAGTACCGGTACTGTGAATTTACTGTTAAAAGATCATTTTCACACTATTTTTACTGAGAACCATGCATGTCATTTGGAAAAATGAGGCGACACCTCCAATCTGATGACAACCCACAATTTGCCAGAACTTCCTAAAACTGTCGCAAAACTCTCACAAGAGAATCGTAAATTGTGGGGTAACAGCTAAGACCTGCTAAAAACACCAAGATTTATCTTGCTGGTTGCCATTCATCCCTGAATAAAACTCAAACAGTCCAATGTGTGTTAAACACGGGACTGTTACCAATCCAAAACATGCCCTGGTCTGCGATGTAGCTGTCCTTTCAACCACAACGTGTAAGTTACTGGAGAAGCAAGGAGAGGAAATGACACAAGGACAAACAAACAAACAAACACTGCTTTGAAAACTGACTTAAGATTTAAGTAACGATCATAACGAACTGATTTGAATGTTTGGATGATTCAGGACAGCCTTAATGGACTGAAACATTTAACCTTCAGCCAAGTCCGACATTTTACAGCTGAAGCTTGGAGTGGCCAGGGCGAGCCGAAGGGCAGTGGGGGAGCGCACAGGTTAGTGAGATGAATGCAAAAAATTGCTGCTTCACCATTTTGTCCATTTCAAGCTAAATAAGATCTGCCTCCGCCTCCTCCACCTCCACCTCCTCTGCCATGGCCCCAGGCAGGCAACCGGGAAAGAACATTTCTCACATTATAACCCCTCAATATCTCTCCTGTGGCTCAGTGAAAGCAAGTCTGTGTGTGTGTGTGTGTCACAGAAAACGGTGGTCAACTGAGTGAGAGGACGCGTGCTTCTTCAGATCTTGCAACAAGTACCGTCTCAGGTTTGTAAAGTAATCAAGATTCAAGTTTATATTTTTACATTTAACCATTATGGCCATTACCTACATCAACCTTAGTCAGCTTGTTGTGAATAACATAAAACATAACGTATATTAAGTGACTCAAATCCGGGCACGTTTGCAATGATGGACTCAAGTGCTCCTGTGAATTTATGTGAATCATCCCTTCTTAAAGAGAATAAACATGTAGAAATGAATCGTGCTTTACATTATCGCTGCAACTGCCTCTAAAGCTGAATGTGAACTTTACAAGAAGTGAGAAATGTGCGCTCATTTTCTTTCTTTACATCTTCACTCCAACGGTTGACACATTCATTATGCATTTCACCAGCCATCAACATTAGTGACAGAAAAAAAAGGAGGTGTTTACAGTGAACTGGAGGGCAAATATGTCAGTCTCAATTATTCATTCAATCTCTCTCTTATTCAAAAGCTTTTTCCAGTGGTTAATCTGTCCATTTATTCATCAGTGTATTATTCCACTCAGTCAGCTCTTTCATCATCCCTTTGTGGACATGTTCAATTATTTGTACATTCATTCAGATATTTGTCCACTTGTCATGTATTTGTACAAGCGTTCCATCATTTATTAGTTCCACACTTTGCCCGCTTAATCAATTTCCTGTTCATATGCTAAGTCAGCTGCAATACCGGTAGGTGCAGATGAGGTGTTGCAACAGCACTGCGACCTGGTTAACAGACCTTGGTCCATAACAAAATATTACAACAAACTAAGTCTGCCCACTAGCCTAAATAGCAACAATTTGAGCCCCAAATTCGAAGCAGTTGAAGCAGAATATATTTACCACCAGGGTTGAAATTTGTCTCCGGATTTGTCTCCGGCTCACCTGCAATTCTTTCTGGACAGCTAGCAAGTTCATCTTAACTACTCCTGACCATACCACTGACACACATTATATTTTTTTTAATTCAGGCTATATTTTCACATCTCTACATGATAGCCAGCTAGACAGCTTGTTCAAAGTCACTCGTGTGAGGTTATTCACCATTATCACAATAATGGAAATACTCCACGATCAACTTATTGAGTGATTGTTACTCATCTGAGTAACAATCACAAATAATTCGTTCATTGCACTTCCGCTGTCAGGGTCACAGTTTCCATTCTCTTCTAGGCTTCCCACACAGCAAATATTAAAACATGTCATGCCAGCTAACATATCACCAATATAGTACATATATGTGTGTTATTACTATTCTCAGAGAGAAAATTAATAATTTAACCAACAAAAGGTCATTTTAATCGATTCAGGTGAACAGACAGTATGTTAGCAGACCAGCCTTTCAGCCCAGTGACTAATGTCGGATCGAGAAAACAAGCCACGAGAGCGACCTTTTCTCTTTCCTTTCAGCTGAAGTATACCAACTCTAAAGTCAATGAAAACACACGTAGGTCTCTTAAACTAAACCAGCACTGGTTACAGCCTGGTTCCTGCAGCGACCTAATTCAACTAGCGGACAGCTATGTTCGCGGTTGATGTGAGATTCTCGTCGCCAGCATCGTCTAATTTCCATATTAAACTCCCGTGAAGTAAAACACAGCACTTCCTGCAAATACAAATTTCAAAATAAAACCCTCGTTGGCGACAACCCAGCAGTGCTTTAAAGTGACGTTTGTGATGCTAAAATATTATAAAAGGGTCACGTAGGATGTTTTATGTGACGTTAGTGCTCCCCCGACCGATTATACTTTTAGACTAGACCGTAGACTAAACATTAGCTAGCTATAGCTTGCTAACGTTATGCCAAACCATGCATAGGTTTGTCATATTATGCAAAAAGCTAAATAAAAAAGCTTAAATACACAGGAAACAGTCCACCACAAAACGTAAAAAAGACAGCTTGTAAGCAGTGCTTCTTTCATTTGACGTTACCTCATTCGTTTACTGTGACCTAGTTATTACACCGTCTCTCTGTCTAAGACGTCCTGTCTATTGGGACTGATGCTCGCTAGCTTAACACACAGCAGTGCATTCCACTTGCACACGCATTACATTAAACAGCACAACAATGGTCGCTGGAATTTTAATTTAAGCGTTTGGAGCGTTACCTCCTTCTTCTTTTGTCCTCCCCCGGGTGGCAGACATAGCAGCAAGAGGAAGAAAACAGACAGGACCGGCAGGTTAACAAGGGATGTAGCCCAAACAGACGCCATGACGGAAGGATGCTCTGACTGAGAGACACGTCTCCGCCAAGTCATTGGATGCTGAGTCTACCAATCAACGGGAAGAGAAGAGCGGAAGCTACTGGGTTTTGTAGTTTTTTTATGCACACAGACATTTAATAGCACACTACACTTTATATTCACATCTGGAGGTCATTCTTTTCATTTAAACTTTGGAGGAAGTATCTATTAGAAATGATTGAAGCTATTATAATTATACCCAGGCCCTTACCAATGAGCTATTTCATTTTAATACACTGCATACACGAATACATACTTTTAAAACACTTGGCATCCTGACCTCAACAGTGTAGCCTACTGAGAAAGGGGCATGCTAGCTTTAATTTAGATTTCTGCAGGAAAGAAATAATGAACAAACAAACAAAAAAGAAAAAGCTATGGAAAGCCCTTTGTCACAGATGATTAGTAAAACTGTTTTAATGTATTAATAGGTCTATATGAATAACTAGAATCAGGCACCACATCCACAGTTGCATGGAAATTGAAATTTCATGTTTATCAGCTGCATCAAAAATGCAGAAATGCTTCGGTTGACTGATCTTGTTTATTAAGCAGTCATTTGTAGCTTTCCAAAGCACATCAGCTATCAAACAAATACTTGTATCAATGTTCATCCAAAGTCACCGGATAAAATGCTCATGCTGTCATTTTTCAGTTTACTTCATTTTGTTATGTATCCATTGGGAATGTGTTTCACTCTCAGAACACTTGCAGAACTGCAGGACGTGTCTCTCACTTTCTCTCTCTCATATATTCTGAGACAGCAGTGAGATCGAGTTAATTGAGGGGGACAAATGATTTATGTGAAATCATTTGGGGGTGACATGTCTCTCTGTCTTCCCATGAAATTACACCTCAGCACTCTTTGTGACTAATGCAATGCAGTTTATTAACCCTCCAATAAACATTACTATCACCTTTGTAAAACTTTTCAATATCAAAAATGACCATGAGATGGAAGAAGTGAATGCAAATGTTTGAGAGGAGAAAGTCTAGTCCCAAACTCTGACACTCTCTCTCTCTCTCTCTCTCTCTCTCTCTCTCTCCCTTACACACACACACACAGACACACAGACACTGCTGAAATGAAATGCATGTTGGAATATTAAAGCCAATGCACCGTGAAACAATAAGTACGTGTTGCAGTCTTGCTCAGCCACAATTCATTCGCTCTAGCAACTCCATCATGGAAACATCCCCAGATTTGTTGTTCTTGATTGCAGAATTTGTCAAATGATTCCCGTGGAATTGCCTTGTATGGTGATTATGGAACTGAAGTTGCTCAACTTTTTAACACAAAGATCACATAAGTTGATAAGCTGTGCCACAATTTGCATCTGGTAAACATTTAGTTTTAGGGACGGCTGCTCAGGTTGTTTTCTGAATTAACTGATTCATTATTTGGTTTGTGCGAAAATAATTAAAACTGCAACACTATTTTTTAAAACCCAACTGAAAATGCTTGTTTTTGTCGAAAACATAAAGATATTCACTTTACTATCTTAGAGGACTGAGAAAAGTAGAACATATTCACATTCAAGAAACAATGGCCAGTGTTTTTTTTGCCAATCTTTGGCAGATATGCTAAAATAAGAAATCCATCTTTGGAATTGTTGCAGATTCATTTTATGTAAATCAACAAATCACATAATAGATTAATCATTTTAAAACATCTCTGAGAATTCTGAGATATCAATAGTAGAAAAGCTCACACTGTTTTTATTCTCCTAAATAAAGATGTAGCCTAAAATAGACATTTTGTATTGTATCCTTCATCAGACCACAAATTGATCAAATACAGGCGGCTCATAAGATGTATGAAGATGTAGCGCTGCGTTTAAGAAAGTGGCGAGACCTGTCATCATGACAGTATTACCAACACACTATTTGTCCGTGCTTCATGAATTTACTGGGGAAACCAGGGCCTCCCTCAATGTCCCTTCATCAAATAGCAAGCTGAGACATTGCTAACTTCCGCGTCTCGTATACGTTATCTCACCTTCGCCGGCTAATGCCAAACAGTAACTTGCAAGTCAAACTGTCAAACATTTATGTTGCATGGCAACGCGAAAAAATGTGACCCTCCCACAGGCTTTTTTGCTCTCTCTGCAGCGAGCAAAGCAAACAGCTGCACTTTGCATTTAAGCAGAAGAATAAAGCTCCTATCTGCTCACAGCCTAGGAGAGTGTCAGAAGAGAGAGACAGCAGGGGGACGGAGAGAGACACAGAAGCCTGTTAAAGTCCTCTGCACAGCTGCATGGTTCTTGAGTGGTGGGCAGGTAAAATGATGCTTCATCATTAAGGAATGAGGAGAGATACATAAAAACGGAGAGCAGTTATGAAAGGTGAAAAGCACATGTGTGAAAACTATCAAATAGGAAATGCTGTTTTTACGTGTGATGAATTAATGTACATTTCCGGAAAGGGAAATTACACTTAGTGCTGATCTTTGTTTTTGATCAACAGTTGTGGAAATTAAGTCCTAAGTGAGAGGGATTCTGTACATTTGCTTTTGGGCATGCAGCAGATATATAAAACCAAGTAGAGATAAAATAAGATAATCCTTTATTAGTCCGGCAGTGGGGAAATTTACAGGAGATGACAGTATGGAAAAGAGAGAAAAAGCTGTTTTAACATGCAGGTGAAAGGCAGGGGAAGGATTTGAGGCAGAGAGAGAGAGAGAGAGAGAGAGGCGATGGGTGATGTCATATTCAGCTGGCACAGGACTGGGTGCCCGTATCTGATGTCAGCCGCTCCCTTATAAAAAATAACGAGTCCTCTGAAAAATGATTAATTGCCCGACAGCACAAAGTTCATAGAAAAGAAAGAGAGGGGGGAGGGGGGGAGGGGGGGAGGTGGGGAGGCGGAGGTCCCTGAGTTACAGAGGAAAATAAAATAGCAAAAGAGCACAAGTGAGAAAGTGAGAGAGAGGTTGGGAGAGTGCCACATCAAAGGAGAAGCCGAGAGAGCGAGGGATATGTCGGGGTAGAGAGGGATTGGAGGCAAAGCAGCAGCAGAGAGACGGCGAGAGGGATGAAGAGAGGAAGTGAGAGAGCGAAGAAAGAAAAGCAGCAAAGAAGAGAGTCAGACAAACCGAGAGGGAGGAGCAGAGAGAACGAGTGAGGCATTCATTAATATGATGTTCGTTATCTCTGACCGACTCCCTCAACAAATGTTCCTCTGTGGTCTTTAGTAATAGGCCTATCTCTCTGTGTGTGTGTGTGTGTACATTACACAAATGTGGGAAAGCATGTGTGACCACTCTCACATATAAGGCAAGTCAATTCAATTGAACACAAGCTTACTGCACTTCACACCAATGTAAAGTGGAGAGGACTTGGAAAGTTGAGAGGCGATTGAAATGCTCCCAATCTGGTATCTTACACCGTTAACGTGGAGGCGTTGAAGTCGCAGCAGGAATCTTCACGCAGGTTGCGCACACAAAAACATAATGTTGACAAGAAAGAAAATACTGTAAATGTGGCTGTAAATCACACACACACATCCATTCGTTTTGGGACGTCCCATTGTCCGCTCACGTCGCATTAAGCCTACACGTCTGAGAAACATGTATTAATTATATTCTTTTAATTTCATACACTGTTTGTGGAAATAAAAAGATAACTGGTGATCCAGCTAAACTCACAGCATTTGCGGCTTCACAGAATATTGATCAATTATAAAATGGATAATAATTCTTGTGTTTACATCCTCAGTGGAGTGATAATCGTATCCCTTCTTTTTACAGCATGGCAGGGTGCTTTCCGCTTGGCCAGCAGAGAATTATTCAGCGAATCCAACCCGTCTTGCCTTGCCTCTCCGTCATCATATGTTAGGAGGACAGCAGTAAAGAGTGTTTGATTGAATTGATGGCAGAGGTCTGCAGATTACACAGCAGTTGTATAAGTGTATATCTCATATTCTATCTTAAACTGTTTGTTTGTTTTTACACAATATTCAGATTTTCTTGGACATGTTATCACTAAAAGCAGGCACCTTGGAGAGAACAATCTGCCATAAACGGAGATGATAACAAATTGTGCTTCAGAACTTGTCACGAACAGAGAATGACAGTGGAGATGGTTGTGGATTTCAGGAAGAACGCAGCCCCACCTGCCCCTATCACTGTGTGTGACTCCCCCGTTGACGTGGTGGAGTCCCTCCGCTTCCTGGGCTCCATCATATCCCAGGACCTCAAGTGGGAGCTTAACATCAGCTCCATCACCAAGAAGGCTCAGCAGAGGATGTACTTCCTGAGGCAGCTGAAGAAGTTCAACCTGCCAAAGACAATGTTGGTGCATTTCTACACTGCCATCATCGAGTTCATCCTCTGCTCCTCCATCACTGTCTGGTACGCGGCAGCCACAGCCAAGGACAAGGGCAGACTGCAGCGCATCATTCGCTCTGCTGAGAGGGTGATTGGCTGCAATCTGCTGTCCCTCCAGGACTTGTTCACTTCAAGGACCCTGAAGCGAGCACGGAAGATTGTAGCCAACCCCGCTCACCCTGGTCATGATCTGTTTGTGCCCCTTCCATCTGGCAGGAGGCTGTGGTCCATCAGAACCAAGACCTCACGCCACACAAACAGTTTCTTCCCGTCCGCAGTCGGGCTCATTAACAGAGCCCGGGTCCCCCACTGACTCTGTCATCCCCAGGACATCCCTGTTTCTTTATTTAAACACACTCATCACTTTTAACTTTCCACTTACACTTCACTTGTTTTACAGTCCTGTTATCTGTTTTGTTGTGCACTTTATTCTACATTTTATATTTTATTGTAAATTTGAATATGTTTCTATTTCTTGCACTATGCTGATTGTGATGTTTAATGTTATTGTTTACTGTTAAATGCTTACGCACCACCCGCCACGACAAATTCCTTGTAGGTGCAAACTTGCTTGCTTATCTCTCTCCTCTTCTCTTTTTGTCACCACACCTCCTCCCTCTCCTTTCCTCCTTTTGCCATTGCACCTGATCTCCTCCCTTCCTCCCCTCCTCCCCTTTCTGCTGCTCTCTTCTCCTCCTTTTGTCACCATACCTCCTCTCATCCTCATTCATGCTTCTCTTTTCCTTCTCTTCTCCCCTATCCACTGTTTTTCTCTCCTTTATAGGTCACCTCTCCTTTCCTTTCCTCGTTTAGGCAGCACACCCCCTCTCCTCCTAGTCTCGCCTCGCATTGCATCCCCATTGCTCTGCTCCTCTCCCCATTCAGAAGGTGTGTTATACAGATAATAAAAAGCCCTGGCGGTCGGCAGGCGGCGACACCTTGTGATGCAGGAGAAGGGTGAAGGCAATTTGCACCATAACACATAGAGTAAGAAAGGATGAGCGAAAGGATGAATCAAGGAAAGTTTCTGTCTGCTTCAAATAAATATTATCTTTCTATCTATTTTTTGCAGGCCTATACCTACAGTCACAATATGATTTTTTTTATATTATATTCGAATAGAGTCATACTGTATTAGTTCAGTGCTTCTACCTTCTGCTGGCACACACACACACACACACACACACACACACACACACACACACACACACACGCACACGCACACGCACACGCACAGAGAGAGAGAGAGAGGCAGCAGCCCCAGACTTTCTGCAACAGCCTCTGCATTTAAATCTCTTTCTTGTCTTCAGTGGCAAAGCAGCATTTTCGATTCATCTACTTGATTAGAACGAGCCTTTACCTCTCCTCTCCCTCCCTCTCCCACTCTCTCTGTCACGCGCACACACACACACACACACACACACACACACCGGTGCGTCAGTCATTGGAATAATATACAGCATAAACCTTCCTTCCTTCTCTCCTCCTCTTAACTCTCGCAGCTCTCCTCATCTCTGCTCTTCGGCATTTCTCCCAGCAACTCTCTCTCTCTCTCTCTCTCTCTCTCTCTCTCTCTCTCTCTCTCTCTCTCTCCCTTTTCTTTCGGTGAGAGCTGATATCTCTGGCGGTTTGCCGCATGGAAGTCGCCCAGGCAAGGCAGAATATCAGCTGTGTGATCCGGACTCCTTCTCTCCAGTTGCCGAGCACTGCACGAGCAGACACAACACCATACTCACATTTACTGGGATTCAACGGGATATAACGGCATTTATCCGCTGACCGACTGACAGTCGAGTCTAGATACCGGCTTCATTCCTGCAGTGGGGGGAATAATTCTTACACAGATGTAACAACAACAACAACAAAAAAGACACACCGGATCGTCAAGTGCGCAGAAGCCACGTCTTGAAACATTACGCACAGCTAATTCTATTCTATTTCTTTATCCTTTTTTCTTCCTATTCCCTCCATCCCCTGCACGGACAAACCAGGGACCGGAGCGGGGGGGGATTTCCACGGTATGGAGTCCTGATTTTACCAATCGACCCACCGGGAGGAATGAAACTGAAAAGATCCGTCGCCGTGGTGGAATATTAATAACCTAATCCTCACAAGAATCCAGCGGATGTTGCCGCAGAGTTTGGGACTCTAGAGAGCATTCCAACTTTTTTTTGGTCTCTGTTTTTAAATCGCTCTCCCTCTTATCTTCCTCGCCAGTGGGACTTCTATTTTCGTGACTGATTCGCAGTGCTACTTCACTTCTCTACCATGGACCGGTCAGCGTCTTTGGATATAGAGGCGCTCAAGGTAAGACGCTCGCAGCCGGGCGGCGCGCACTTGTTTGTTCCACGGGAGAGAGTTGCGATCCTCCGCTGGGCGGGTGGATGGCTGGGTGGCCTGTTGGGTGTCTGGATGTGATGGTTTCGAAGTGCTGGGAGGATGAGTGTTATCACTGGGTGGCGGGCTGGATTGATCCGCAGCAGAGTAGCTGATGGTGACGGGTTGTATGCAGGTGGCTGAATTTTTGGGTTATGTGACCCAATGGCTTCAGGATGCTGGGAGGGCGGCTGGATGGTGAACTTCTCGAGGTGCAATACACGGATGGGGTTTGTGTCTCAGTCAGAGTATACCCAGTTCTAGATTGTTGCAACACGATCCGAGATGATCCCTCCAGGTCTGTCTCCTCCACCACACACATGCACAAAAACCCACACGCTTTCTCTGTTGGTTTGGGAATACAGAGAGAGAGAGAACGTGCATGCAGTCTTCGGAGCGTGGGATGAATTTCAATCCGCTTTTCTTGCACAGAGAGTTGTTGCAGAGAGCTGTTGTGTGAATCGGTGGGACGCTCGATAGACGGGACGGATTTTCCCGACGGGGCGGCATCTTTGTGCAGAGGGTCGTGCGTAAAAAAAATTTAGACAAGAGCCGAGAGTGAAGGATGACGACATCCCTTCTTAAAAGTCTGTTCCTAACTGACATGAATAATGATTCGACCTGGGTGCGCTTGTGCCCGTCGACGGTTTTGTGTGCGTATTCCCGCTGCTTAGTTATTCTCTCTCTCTCCGGGATAGAGTTTTGCCCCCATGCACCTCTCAACCCCCCATCACGTGGATGTCACATCAGTGGGTTGACGAGTAGGTAAAGTGAGCACATGTTTGTGACGCTCAGGTATCTTCGATTCCACCTTAATCTATTTGTCCAAATGATGTTCAGGGAAAGACATGCGCTATAAAGGTGTGTGTGTGTGTGTGTGTCTGTGTGTGTGTGTGAATGGCGTGGGTTATCTTGCACAACCATTCTAAAATCCTTGGAAGGTGTACCAGGGGAGCATTCAACACCTGTTCCCCATTAGTTTGGAAATGTATGCGAATGATTAATTCCCTCACCATTCATCCACTAAAATTGTACGTGTAGATTAAATCGGCATACAAGTAACCTGAACGTTTATGTGCAGTCGTATTTAAGTGCACATTTATGTTGTCACTTTTGAGTGCAATAATGAAAAGGTTTCCAGCAGCAAAACTATATGTATCAAGCTTATTGTTTGTCATAAATAGGTATTTGAGTGAAACCATAATAAAGGTCAGGTCAGTATGAGACAATAAATGCCATGCATGCTGCAAGAATGTCCCATCAGGGAATGTACTGTAGACAGGAAGTGTGAGTGGAAATGTCCATTTTCCATACTGCTGCGGTTACTGATAACCAGTGATTGGCTAAATCAGCAAATCAATGACATTCCCCAGAGGTTTGACATTTCAAATAGCATGATCATATTTATGAGAAGGAGACGGGGAAACTGCACTTATGCAGTGCTCCAAATTGACTTCGACTCAGCTGGCTGGTTCGCAGTTTCCAAAGATGGAAATTGACATTCTGCTTTTCAAAGGGGCCTAAACTGTTCGCCAATGAACTTGACCTGCTGAACTGTGGGAGTATCGATGTTTTTGTCCCATGTGTGAGCTGTCTGGTCCTTCCGGATGTCATGCTTCAGGTGATTGAAATTATAATTGTAACGTATTGTATGTGAGAGAGTATTACACACATGACAGCAGATAGAGGGTAAATGTCTTGCATTTAGTTAAACACAAGTTATCTCCCACGACTATTATATTTCGAGATTCCAGTTGCAATCTCAAAGATCTCTGGATCGTTCTCTATGGGGTGACAAGCAGGTCTGTTTTCGTCTCTCACTTCTCAGAGAGCCAAACAGTGTCACCGCTTGTGATTCATTGGGAATGTCGCCACAGACGCACAGTTCTTAAAACTGTGAATGCGAGGGCTCTCAGTGGGCCATTGGCTCAATAACTTGTGTTACCTCAATCGGCGATAGATAGGAACTTAACAGAAATGGATTTAGGTTAAAGTCTTTGAGATCTTTACTTTAAAGTGAGGCTTTATCTGACATTTTTTCCCTATGAAAGCTGAGTTACTTTTGTCATCTTTGAAAGGTATTCATGCTTCTGTGGTGTAATTCAAAAAACCTTGGCAGGTTGACTATTTGAAAAAGAATATTTCTTATAGTTTAATAAGATGTTGAATCGCTTCTGTATAATATCTCAGAACGCAACTGCCAAACACAACCTTAGAACTGAAAGATCACGATACGTTAACTCCATATTCAGAGCGTTAATGTAGAGTCAAGCAACTATTTGCTCTGTAAAGATAATGTGGAGTAATATAATGTAATGTCTGATGAAGTCTCACTCCCTCTGTCTGTTTAAATCGCAGCTTGTTCTCTGTGCATTGTTTATGTGGCTGCGCGTGCATGTGAGTCCCATTGTGCCCCCCCCCCCCCCCCCCCCCCCCCCCGCTGGCTAGCTAATAACTGCTACGCTGCACTATACGCTCATACGGCTGTTACCGCTGATAACAGCAAAGTGAAGAATATTGCCAACGTCACTTCTTTTTAATACATTAGTATTTAACATGATTGTGCAAAAGTTCTTTCTATAGGCCCCGAGAGCCACCTTTCACCCCCCCCCCCCCCAAGTGACATACTGGGTGGTCACCAATCAAACTTCCACCCGGCCAGTGTCAGTCCATCACTCTGCCCATTGAGTTGAAGGGATTTCTGTCCACTTCCACCAGTCCATCTATCCATCTGCTGGTTGTTTTTTTGCAGAGCTGGTGTCATATCTTTGGCAGTGCTTGGGACATTGGTAGTTGGCAATCAAACATACACACACACACTGTTTCCTGCAGTGTTTTTCCATTTGTAGAGAAGGTCGCAAATGTGTGTGTTTGTGTGGGTTAAGCCGTGTTTATCCGTACTTGTAGTTTTACATTTATTTGGGAGTAAATTAAATCAATGCAGTGTCCGAGCAAGAACAGCAAAACCCGTGCGAGAGAGTGCCTCCAGCTTTCAAATGTTTAAAACGTAAATGGGAGACAAACACGCAGCAATCCACGCTAATGAAAAAACACTTTTTTTTCCAGTCAGATAAAAGTGTGTGCGTACGTACGTGCGCCTAGAAGAGCAATCACAGGAAGTGAACAGCGAACAAGGACAACATTGGGACGTTCGGAAGTCACTGCATTATATCAAATAAATAAGTGTTTGTGTGTCTGAATTTGTCCAAAGACCTATCTGCTTGTAAATCAGCGCAGGTTTCAATATCAGTAGAGCAGTTTAAGTGCTATTGATCTTTAGTAATCGCTGCACCATGAATTATATGCGGTATAATAAAGGCAGTCAGATTAAATTTGACCCTCTAGATCTGAGGCTCTCAACTTGTTACTGGATCAGGCATTGGAAAGCCAGGAGTAGTTAAATTTTCGTAGTGCTAGATCCAAGGTATAATTTAACCCTGATGTAACCAGGCAGAAGAAATCCATACTTAACGGCATCATCTTGTCATATCAGGACACGAAATATTGTGCTGATTAACTAATTCTGACGGTCATCTCGCAACCTATTAAAGCCCTTTCATTCTATTTTTCTTCATCCTAAAATGAAAGACCTAGAATTAGAGTGACACCTCTAAATTATAGTTGGCTTGCTGATAATGTGGCTGCCAGTCTAGAGGTAGTTATCACCTACTTTCACTTATTCACAAGCCGACTAGATTTTCAGAACAGTGCTGAACCTCCAGTTGCTGGTTAGTTACCTTCTAAAGTGGCTGGCAAAGTAAACCAATTTATGGTACAAGCCTCAGCCAGAATGAACCAGCATTTGCATGGTGGCTGCTTTCCCACCCTGTTTGCACTCTTTCACATAACCCCATTTGGTAACCACCAGCCACAGTTTTGCATTTTTGGCCACTGAGCAGCCCAATTGGAGCAATTGGGGGTTCAGTGCCTCTTCCAAGGGCACTTCAGTAGTAGCTGCTGAGGGATGGGAGAACATTACTCATTCATTTAAGCCAGCCAGCCCCAAGCCTGGCTCTCTAACCTTCAGGCAAGCACAATTCCTCATCTGCGTATTAGCAGGCACCAGTTCAGCTAAAGCACCTAACAAGCACAAACATAAACCACGCACAAGCTCAAGACTTAACGTGCTGCTGCAGTGTGAAATACATTATATTTTTGGTGACAGTTATGTTTGTAGAAGCTTCCAGTGTGGCAGCTGCACAAATTGAAAAGCGGGCGAGCCAAACAGACTCCATTGCTGGAGCCTTCCCAAACATCTGCATGTGAGAAGCCATAGCAGACAGGCCATGAGGTACTTAGCATCAATATCAAAGCCCCCAGGGTGCTAAATGATTTGACAGCAGTGTATCGATAGGCAGTATGTGTGAATTTATGGACATTTCTCAACCTTTGGGCTGGGACCACATACGGGATCGCATATGCAAATCGACTGTAGAGAACTTTTAAGAGTGATATATTGATATACGTCTGCGGTAGTTATCGTTGGAAAAGGAATACACTGGAAGGGTTAGAAACTATCAATGTATTTATGAATCATTTGGAGTTCCCTCAGCATGTACGTATGCCATGCGCAAACTCATGGCAACTAAATATGCATTGCAGTGGTGATGAAAGGCCACTGGCCAATATTTAAGTAACAGCGATGTTTTCATTTCAGATGACAACATGGTTGTAATTGTTGTAATTGTGGCAGTAGAGCAGCTGTTAGTAGCCAGCGAGAGCTGGTTACTGGTAATGGTAAGTTAAGTTTATTATAACTGTAGCAACTGCATTCCCTTCATCACCCACGTATCCTCAATGACACAAACATCTCATTAACATTCTTCCCATCCTTACATCAGCTTTCAGCTGATACCTCCTCCATTTTTCATAATAATTCAAATGCAAAGTCTTTGGGTTGCTGTTTTCGAAATGAAAGCTTAAGAAACTGAACATATTCCCAAGTAAGTGAGTTGTTACTGTCACGAGTGTCTTCCTTATAGTCACTGTTGGCCCGGCATCTGAAACTCTGAAAGATGGTCCTTACATAGTTGTCATGCAGAAGTGCATCCTTGTTCACATCCCTAGACTGAACAAATGTAAATCAAACATTCTAGGGGTTGACTCGGATGAAGGAGCGGTGCGAGGAAACACTGAGAGCTTTTGATCTTGTTAATCACACCCCCTTGACAGCTGCAGAATAGCCCGAACTTGCTTTTGGAGTAAAGGACTGTCTCTACCGTCCGGAAACTTTTAGTTGAAGTGGACAAACCAAAATGTCCTTATAGTAGAGGCAAGTTGGACTGGGGAGCCGTCCTTTCCTCTTGGCTTTCTTATGCTTCTCCTTACTCTCTCAACCGTTTGATTCCCTCTACCTTGCACACATCAGTCCATTTTACAGGTAATTAGCCGTTCCTTGCGCATGAATATTCATGTTTGATAGCAGTTTTGTGGTGTTTGCTGAGCAACAGAGTGAAGCAATTGACACTGTTGAACCCCTCTCCCCCGCTTTGCTTGCAAGTGCGTGTTTATGTGTGTGTGTGTGTGTGTGCCTCTCTGTCTTTGTGTGAGCTCCCCATCACTCCACATAATGAAGTGGCTGAAGGTAAACCAAACCAGCTCTGCTGCACTGCATTTAAGAAATGAATACCAACATTTTGGAAAGTATTCGTGGGAGTTTGAGGTCAGCATCTTCTCTCCGTGTTTTCTGCAGAAGTTTCTCTGTGACATATTCAGCTTAGCTTAGCCCAAGAGTAGAAACAGGGGAAAACAGCTAGCCTAGTTCCTTCAAGAGAGCCCTCTAACAGCTCCACCATCATAGGTATGTGTTGTTTGTGTATTGAACATGTGGAAATAAGACAACGTGCCTTAAAGGTCATTATTATTGTGAGTGCATTGGATGTATTTACTGACCAACAACAGATAGGCCTTGTGACCCTCATCCAACATCCCAGAAGTCCTGTCCTGATTGTGAAGTCCCCTGTTTCGCTTTCACTTTCCCATCTTTGAATGAAATCCTAGGATATTCTCTGAGATGTATTTTTTGGATCGCTTTCTTACTAAGGACATCGTGTAACAAGGTCATCATCGGACCTGTGCCTTTCCTCTTTTGGTGGAGGCTTTGCTTATTCCAAACTGAGCTAAAGTGAAGCCGAAACATTACCTGGACCTGTTGTACACTCTCTGTGGACCAAATGCACAAAGCCAATCTGTTCATCCAACTCTTGATAAGGCAGCAAACCGGCTTGTGACGGACACACGTGCACACAGATACATGAACATCACACAAAAGCCACAACGTCTTTTTCAGATATTTGACAAACACTGACAATATAAAGCAATTCATTGTCAGACGGATGCATTAACGTCCTTCCATATAATAATAATAATAATGCATTTTATTTATATAGCGCTTTAAAAGGCACTCAAAGACACTTTACATGTTAAAAACAGAAACAATAGAAGCATTTATAATAAGAACAAAATCTACGACATAACGGTAAGAAAAAATAAAAAAAAATAAAAAAAATAAACACGAAAAGAAAGATAGAAAATATACATGACTGACTTTAGAGGTTAAAAGCAGATTTGAATAGGTAAGTTTTAAGTGCAGTTTTAAAAGTGGCGAGTGACGAAGAATGTCTGAGGTGTTGGGGCAGTGAATTCCAGAGGGAGGGGGCAGCAACGGAGAAGGCTCTGCCAATATGTCTGCCAATACATTACAAACAATTAGTGCAAGCTGACAAAGAGCACTTTCATTTGCATATAGGACCTCTGCACCCATGGCATTCATTTCTCAAATCTTGCCCCCGGCCACAAACTATATTAAATGTCCGTCTGTGAGTGTGCGCGTTTTGTGTGCACAGAATGTTTTATTCGTGGTTCCCATATGTCTCTGTGTTTTCACACAACTCACTGTGGTTGTGTTTAGTTCGTTTAGCTATACTCTAGAAAGGACTGTTGATGTTGGGAGACTGACACCTGTCATTTGCAATTGGTAAATTGAACTCTGAATTTTATTTCCATCAAGATGTTACAGGGATTTGTAACAGGGGGGCATGTATCATCCCATAGCACTGCATTTATAGCTCCTCAAATTTTGACGGTGAGAATTTATTTTCGTGAAATTTGATGGTGACCGGCACAGAATACAGACTCCCAGCTTACTTGGTGGAATGGATTATGGACCAGATGGGTGCTGTGAAGATTCATTGGGGCGCAAGGAGGTGCAGCATAACACAGCGAGTGCAGGGGGACGCAGTGTTGAGAAAACTGGCCTGTGCAGACCACTGACCTACATGCCATCTATTACCGTTATTATTATAACGTCCAAAAGACTTTGGAGGTCAAAGCAAGGGTTAATGAGCTGCACATAGCAAATTAAATTATTTTCAAGATGTGCTGGCACTGCCAGGCTGGTGTTTTACAGAAACCAGTGAGGGCTGCCAGTTAAGCTGTGTGCTCTGCAAGTAAATGGTGTCGGAAGCTAAATAAACTTTGCATGAAATTACACGAAGAGCACCGATTCCATTCAAGCAGAATTTATTCAAGCATCCGGGATTTTTCAGGGACACAGGCATCATCCTCTGAGACACAATTAGTGACATAGAGGCCTTTATTATTGAATTATAGACAGGGAAGGTGTGTGTGTGTATGTGTGTGTGTGTGTGGACGGCACTAGTAGATGTGTACCTGGGGAAGTGGAGGCAGAGTGGACTGCAGAGGTGTTTTGTAAGCAGAGTAAAAACATAAGGGTGGTGAACTTGGCCATGGGGAAGCTCCAGGGTCCACATCACTGTAACACACACACACACACACACACGCACACACACACACACACACACACACACACACACACACACACACACACACACACACACACACACACACACAGCCCTGCAGAGCATCACTTAATGCTGATAATACCTTGTGGGGAGAATTGTATGTGGAAGCATTGACATAAAACCCTCTGCATTCACATACAGATGCAGAATTAAACCCAAACACATGTTTGCCCCAGGCGAATTTACTCTGCAGCTAGGCCCCATGATCACTACTCATGGCCGTAATCTTACACACACACACACACACACACACACACACACACACACACACACACACACACACACACACACACACACACACACACACACACACACACACACACACACACACAGACCAACACACAGGCACATGTCCTAACAGTGACAAATGCTTCACCTCACCACCTGCCACTCAACCTTTCCTGTGTAAGCCTCAGGGGGTGTGTGTGACTGCGTGTGTTTCTATGTATGTGTGCCTTTTATTTCCCATGTTAGCCAGCCTTGACTTAAGGAAACGCTTTGTCCGCTCTGACGTACCGTTGCAGCTACACGGTCCCTCTTGCACTGCAGTCATTGTGACGCTTGGATGTGTGTGCCTGAGAGTGTGTGTGTGTTCCCACAGCTAATGCAGGAGTGTGTCTCTGCGTATGTGCAGTAATTCCACTGCAAATCATATAGCACTACATTCCCTCTGCAGCACATTATAGCTTACGTAATGCCTGCAGTCTTACAGTGTGTTCCTGTCCTATTCACATGATGATTGTTCTGCTTGTTATCTGAACAATTGTCCTGTTTTGACCTTTACTGCTGTCACTCAGTATGCTACTTTTTTCAGCTCAGACAGTGTGTGTGTGTGTGCGTGTCTTTATGTGGGTGGGCTCAGCGTTAGCCCCTAAGTGGCATCTCCTTACTCCCTGTCCCGGCAAAAGCTAAATAGCTCGACACTAATAATGAAGTGGTTTGCACACTTGGAGAGGATATGAGTTTGCTTCCATGGCCTGGGTGAAATGTCTGCTGAGGTGCAGACTGGAGGTGTGTGTTTTATTGCTTTAATGAACCAGTTACCCAAATCTGTCCTTATACCGTGGCATTTGGAGGAAATGTGGATTAAGTTGGCCGATAGTTACATCTGCAGTATGCAGGACTTTGATGTACAATTACTGCCACCTTGCTCACCTAAATCACGACGTAGTGCTGCAGCAGAGAATAGCGGAATGAATAAAAACGTGAGAGCGAAAATACAAGCTGTCACTCGGCTCACAGCAGTGAGCGAGAGCTCCAAAAAGAGGAAGCACGGCTCAGCAACAATACATCTGTTACCTTGAGTCTTTAGTTGGGTGCAGTTTACCTAGATCATACAGCACTCCTGGGAAGTTTCCAATAGTTACACACGCCCTGCTGCCATTTCAATCAGGAGAGACTTGTTTCCTAAGTTAACAATGATTTATTACACATGCGTCAAATATGAAAAGTGCAAAGTCTTTGGCGATTGGACTCCATCCTGAAGTACTGTCACCGAGGGTAGGGATACGGAGGTCCAACAGGCCTAATCCCCCCTGGAGTCCAGACACTGGTGGTGGTGATGAAAGGAGTTGCTGCCATCTGATGATGAATCAGGAGCCTGACTGTGATGCTGACTGGAGGTGACTGGGGTGGAGGAGGGTTGCCACTGCTTAGCTGAAATGACAACTGACAGCAGCAGAGAGGAGAACACTCTTTAAAGTATGACAGCAACGATATGATTGGCTTGAGGAACCGGTGTGCCGAACCTGGTTGGTTACTAAAAGTGCCCGCCCCCAATCAGCTGATAGAGTAATTACAAGGAGAGTAAAGACAGAGATTACTAGTGAGTGTCTTCCTGACTGAACTTGCGCTTGAGCTACATTTGGAGTACAGTAAACACACACTGTTTGTCACTATTCCTATCACTTTATCATGGTATTGAGTACGTTATGTATGTGCTTAATGACGTGGACCGCATGAAAAAAAAGGTTGCTGAAAACAATTTCATGGGCATCATATTTAACGGCATCTTAGTTTCAGATGTCAATGTTTCTCTACAGCTGGGCTGTACTTTACTGAGCTAAATGCTAACACCAGAATGGCAACATGGGCCGGAATGGCATTCGTTTTGCAGGCATTTGGCCATGAACCAAGTACTTGACCTGATTTTGTGGCAGGTGTAGTTAATAGTTATAGAGATATATCTATACAGGTGAAGCAAGAGGAAAAGTTAGGTGATCATCCAAGTCTGTTAGATTCGTCCCACGGGGGACCATGACCATCTGTACAAACTTTCATGTCAACACATCCAATTATTGTTGAGACATTTCAGTCTGGACCAAAGTGGTGGACGGACCAACTGCCATCCCTAAAGCCAAGCCGCTAGCGTGTCTAAAAAACAAACCTTCACTTCATCACAATCAATATAGCTGTATGTGGTGATCTTTCACATATGTGGTGATATTGATAAGCTGTTTAAGGGGCTGTATACAAGATTGGGAGCATTTCTGTTGCCTCTCTACGGCTCTTTTAACATGGAACTGGAAGGGTGTGGGTGCTATGCTTCCATGATGATTCGCCGTATGAGCGCAGTGCAGAGCGGCGGCCGTGAGCTAGCTAGTGGGGCAAGCTCACATGCACGGACCTGCACAGAAAGCATGCACGGCCAGCCCGGCGATGTCAACACAGCACAGAGAAACTCGGATTACAACACACACAGAGAGAGAGTGACTTCATTCTCTGCTCAGATAGACATTACTCCATTCTATCTTTACATAGCAGAGTTGTTTCGTGCTATATCGATGCTCTGAATCCCGTATAGTGCACCTTGAAGCAATATATAATAGTGATCAAGGCTCATAGCAACACTCATCCTTGATATGTCAGATTGATTGATTGCTTGCAGCTGATTTAACAACAGCACGATATATTGCTCTGATTCTGGTATTGACAGTCAAATGCTTGTATCAGCTGGCCTGCCACTGACAGGCTGCATACATTACTATTAATTCTGCAACTTCAAGCTATATTTATTCATTAACAGTCAATGAATACCTTCAACTTCAGGTAAGAGATTTTACATTGCAGGTTTCATCCATACGGGCCTTTCCTCCTGCTTCCCCTTAAAGGTAATACTTGTCCCTGTCCATGAGATTGAAATGATTCGTCTCTATTTCATTTGCAACCTAATTTCCTGCCCCAAGCCTGTTCACTACATATGGAATATTAGACTTTAATATGAGGTGTAGCTCACCATGAAGGGACATTTACATTTGTGGTTACGTGCACTGCCGCAGGCTATGTCCCCCTGTCCAGCAATGACAAGTTAATAGACTGCCTTGCCCCGGGGCTAAACATGGACTTACATCCGTTATTAATCTCAGTCATTTAACTCGCCCCAAATTGCCATGATCGTTTGGAGATTATTGCAACATGACTCAATTTGTCAACAACATTATAAATTGAATTATGCTACAATGACAAGGTAATCATGATGTAATGATTATTACCTGCAATGGCAGGCTAATTATCACCTGTGCTTTTGTCAGTTACACAAATCAATGCCTCTTTATCGTTGCTCTATTGCAGCCACAGGCTGATTAAGCAGTTTTTTAACATGGATTTTGAATGAAAGTGAATGTTTTTAGCTGCAAGGGCACATTTGCTTTCTTATTCATTATTGTGTACTGGCCGTAAACTAAATTTACTTAAAATAGAGGTAGTACTATATTTAATTATAGGGGCTTTTTCTTAAACAAATACAATTATTTGCTTTTTCATTATCACTCCCTGTTTCCTCAACCTCCATGTGGCACTTTATTCCCCCGATAACATTTAGTTTGTCATATCCCGGCAGCAAAGCCTGCGGTCATGTGCCTCAGCCTGGCTATCATTTACAGAGACTGTGGCGGTGATTGGACTGACAGGCTAGTATTCGTCTTTTCACCCACCATCTTGTCCCGTCTGTCACCTTCCGAACCACAGCCTCTGTCACACGAACCCAGCTCAACATCACAGTCAAAGTAAATATTAATGGGGGGGGGGGGGCTTCTTCTTTGCCTCGATGATGATTAACCATGTTCACTGTCAACAAGGAAGACAAGCCAGTCCACTCTAGTCAAGCTTAATTCAGACCAGTATGTTTTTAGAACAGAACTTCACTGCAGCTCAAATTCAGATAGGTTCACTTTACTCCAGACATGTTCAAGTTGAGCTTCACTCATGTTTAATGCAGTTTAGTTACAATTCTGTTAAGTTCAGTCCGGGCAAGGTTAGTTCAGGCCTTGCCGCTTTAGGCCGACGTAATATAGGGTTAGGGTTAGGGTTAGGGGTTAACCCATAAGAAGTTAACTCAAAGTGCTATTTTAAGTTTCTCAAACGTATTACTATTCAGACCTACTTATGTACTTAAGTTAACATAACATAAAATATTTTAGGGGGGGCGACCGTGGCGCACTGGGTACATGAGCAATACATTGAACCCCCGGCTCCCCGGGCGCCTGTCATTGGCAGCCCACTGCTCCCTATATACAGGGATGGGTCAAATGCAAAGGAAAATGTCCCCCTTAAAGGGATAAAGATAGTATACATTCTATTCTGTTCTAAAATATTGAGTTTGATCCTCACGTCTACTCATGTACTTAAGTAAAGAACACTTGAAATATCAAGTTTGAGAAACTTAAAATAGCACTTTCTTATCCTAAGTTGACACAACTTAGTTGAGTATACTCAAAAAAGCCTTTGCAGCTGGTTGCTTAACCTTTTTAAGTATACTCAACTTTTTTTTTTTTAGAGTGGGCCAGTGTAGTTTCAATGGTACTTCAGCTTTATTTGTCATTGAGCAATGAGTACTTTCAGCCGAGCATCGAACAGCATGATCTCTTGAGAGTATACAGTGAAATACAGAGTGACAGGGGGACGACAGGATGTGATTCCTGGTAAAAACAAACAAGTGCCCTGTAGTTCACTGCATCACTGGTCCTTGTACTGTATGTCCCAGCAGTACAGCCTAGCATCTTTACATTATCCCAGCAGCATTTATCTGCACACATGTATCTGCCTTCCTGTCCCTCAGCTCCTTGACGAGTAAATCATCTGTTCTCAGCTGTGACAGCACAATCCTGATGTCTGTCACTTCCACAGGCCAGGCTGGGCCACACACACAAACACACACACATACACATACAGCAGGAACAGGCAATGTCATTACACACACGCCGGCGTCCGCACGCACACGCAAACACTTTTTTGTCAGAGGGGATTCTCGCACCACTCAAGAGCAGAGCAGTGACACCTCATCATGAGTCAAATGAAGCACGAGTGGCAAGGAGTGGAGGACGAGAAGAGGAGAGATGGAGGGATGGATGGAGCGGAACGACGGAGCAATATGGAGGTGGATGAGAGGCGACCGGCGCCAGGCGCCAGATTTCAGGGGCATGAAATAGGCTTTGGGAAACATGGCGGGACAGACAGTGAGGGAGAGAGAAAGAGAGGGTGGGGAGCTGGGGGGGGGGGGGGGGGGTGGGAGTTGTATGGTAGTAAAAAGTCAAGAATAAAATTTGTATTCATTTGCAATTTCGAGGCAATTACACCACAGGTGTTGGTGTTGATGCAACACTCTTAGAACATACTAAAAGGTTCTGTTACCGTAAGATGGAGAAATGGAGTCAGATGCGCTGTGTGCGCCCTTCAGCAAACACTAGCTGATCAGTTAGTGCAGTGGTTCTCAAACTTTTTCTGTCGCGCCCCACTTTGGAGGAAGAAAAATGTTCATGCCCCAACAAAATTGTAACAAAATGGTCTATGTTGAATTTTTATTGAAACAACATTTCGTGACTCCATCTGTGCTTTTTCAAATAATAGAATAAAGAAAATTGCTTTTAATCACTTTTAAGTAAACCAGATTGCTCCATCAGACAAAAACAAATCAAATGTGCAATCACTTTGTTAGAACAATGCAAATAAAGTTATATCTGTGCAAAAAAGAACTACAATTTGGCAAAAAATAGCTAATTGCAATTGGCTGCAATTAACCTGTTTTGCACTAAATATCTTTTCAAGATAACAAAGTGCAACCTGTGAAAAACTAAACAAAATAAGTTTCATACTATCTGCAGCTAGTTTTCAGACATAAAACACAGTTTTTTTTTTTAAATACAAAAATTCTGCATTTCCCCCTGCGCCACACCTGTAATACCGCCGCGCCCCACAGTTTGAGAACCACTGAGTTAGTGTGACATTTTTTTAACCATTTTGTTATTAACGTGACACTGTCAAGGATGCTGTCTAGCTGTCGTTTGTTTCTGTCTTTTTAGTAAGTTGAGTAGATTTCATGCAGGGACACTGTAATTCACTTTAATCGAGAGAGCAAGGGTGAACAAAAAGGAAATAGCGGATACAATCAATTCATATGTGCAGTGAGCCTGACAGCCACGCTGTGAAGAAACAGCAAACAAGACAACGATGGGTTGGTCTCTCTTTCATCTCACATTAACATGCTTTCCACATCATGCTTCACCTTTAATTCACTTGGGTTGCGTTCACACATGACATTAAAATATGCACATGTCACTTCCTTTATAATCTTCCCATCTTGTAAAAGGGCCTAACACATCTCATACTGCTCGTGCATGCACAGATATCCTCACAATCCATTTTGACAAATTTGCTGCCTGTCTGAATTGTGATTTGATTGCATAAAGATTCATATTTTTCACACAGTCCATACGCAAAGTTGGTTTTCAATGTGGCCAAATGCACCTGTGATTACTCCCAGATGTTTGAATCTTAAATGGATTTTAGATGCATAATTATATGCATTTCTGGCGATTCCACTGTGTAATTACGACTACATAAGGGTGACACATAGGTGGAGGAATCGAAAATATAAATTGGCGCAAAAAGGAAAAAAAAAAAAATATTCTTGGAAAGATGCAAAGTGTTGTGTTGGAGAAATAAAGCAGAATGCGACAAGGTCCTTGTCAACGCCTGTCCCCGTCATTTAGAAGTGAGGGAGTGAAGGATAGAGATGGAGTGATGGAGCTGAGTTGCGCCTCAGAGAGCCACAGATGGAGAGTGATGATAATGCAGCGATAGACAGAGGACAGAGAGAGGAGCAGAAAGGGGTGAGAAGGAGGAGAGAAAAAGGTGAGCATGGATTATGGAAAGGTTTAGATCATGAAGATAGGAGGACAGATTGGAGTTTACGACGACCCAGAATGATTGGAATAGTGCATAAATCCAAAATAGTGAAAGCATGGACAACATAACCTGTAAAATCTTTCCCACAATCCCTGGAGATTTGTAAAAAGAAATACTGAGTTGCTTGACAAATTTAGGCCCGCTTCTACCAGGAAGATTGACAGAGGATTGTAAACTGACTTGCATATGCATGTGTCTTGTATCCAGTTGCCCTATTTATTGCTGTTATGAAAATACAGTCTGTTTCCACGTATATTATTTTGATAATGATCAATCCGATGGTTGCCTTTCCAATTGAAGCTGGTATTTGCATTCTTGGGGCGGGAGATTAAAGCCTCGGATTAAATCTTCATTTGAACTGGACAAAGTCATCTTTTATCACTCTTTCGAAGGAGGCAACAGGAATGATAAACACAGCTACGCTTTCCCCCCACTGAGGACAAGGCAAGGGAGTATACTGACCGATGGGAACAGATTGTGCAGCTCTTCTAAGTGAGTGGCTGGCAAACTTCAGAGTGAGGCTTCTACCTAGAAGGCAGAACTCTCTCGCAAATGAGAACACCGAGTACTGAGCGCACACACTCCTGGCTGTGATGTGACCACCAGAGGTGATCTGTCATCACACCCCTTCTCATTTTGATTGTAGATGGAGCTGTGTGGTGTGTGTGTGTGTGTGTGTTTACACCTTGTACTGCATATGTTCTCCCTTTCTAGTTAAGATTACCTGATACAAATTCTGTACATTTTAATAGCATGTCTGGGGTTGTGGATGGATCGTCACGAACATATATCACTGTGAAATTACATCTGACTGACTGGTTTGTGTACAATGCACAGAGCTGGCCGTAAACCGGCAAGAGGCCATGTGTAGCAAACTCAGGGGAAATAAAACAATCAATTGAGACGCATATTCCGAAAGCGCCGTATACGTGTCCAAAGAATGCTCCTGAAACCCGAATAATATCGGCATATCCCACATGCTTTAATCGGAAAAAGCAACATTCGGAAGAACCCCTTCGGAATATGCTGTTTACACGACCCATATCAAATTCAGAATATTGTCATATTCGGACTAACAGTGGAATATTCGTGCATGCAAATATAGTCAGTGTGGACTGTGTGAGTGCAGAGGGGTAACTGTGTGTGTGTTGGAAGGAGTTGGAGGATTACTCTTTCCTTTAGAGATCAATTGATGTACATGGACTTGCATTCATAAAGCACCTTTCTAGCTTTCCGAACTTCCGAACTCAAAGCACTTCACACACATCACAACATTCACACACGTTCACACACCGATGGCAATTTGGGCCTCAGCATCTTGCCCAAGGACCCTTGAACACGAGGACAGGAGGAGCTTGAGATCGAAGCACCGATCTCACGGTTAGTGGAAGACCCGCTCTACCTCCTGACATGATTAGCAAAGCAGGAACACATATGTTGAACCACCATAGTGGTGTGGGATTTGAATTCGATCCACGTGCTTGTTACTTCGATTTGCACTTGTTTGCTCCGAAATAGCTCTTCATATTGTTTGTACCACAACAGAGGACGGGCAGCTCGTCATTCTTGAAATTGAAAAGTGCATTTTGGGAAAATAACTTATAACCCTTTCTTCTTGACATGAAAGACACTTATATTGATATTGTGTTGCTGATGTTATTTCTTTTTTGTTATGTGGGGATCTGCTTGATCTTCCATTCTCTGATTCTCTGATATCCTTACACCTGCTTTTGATGCTTTGCGTGCATTCATCCATGCAGTGTGTGTGCGTGTGTGTGAGATTTCTTTGGGCATATGCCTGTATTTGAATAGCTTGATGTCAGTTGTTTGTTCTTTTTGTATGGGTTGAGCTTTTTCCATCCCTTCTACCCTTTCCATCCCTTCCCAGCATGCCGCAAACAAATGTGAACTTGTAAAGATCACAGGCGTTCCAAATCCAAATCTCCAGTCATCTTTGAGTGTGCAGCACTCTGTCCCAAAGTCAGCCCCGACATCTCTACAAAGAAAGCCTGTTAACGGAGGGATTGTGTCCTCTCAGCGGCAACCAACCACCGCTTGAAATAAAAAAGATTTGCAGCAGAATAACACTTCTTGTTACGAGTTAAAATCCACAGTGATTGTGTTGACAAGCAGCTCACTTGCAGAAAAAGCCAATGTGATTCATACACACACATATATATGTATATTTCTTAGGTTTTTCTGCCAATTACCACCCATCTCACAGACATGAGCGTAGGATGGCGCTTATGGATTTCACATATGAGCCAAGTCTCAGTTTCCATCTCCATATCATCCTCATTTCATTGCATTCCAAATATGTCTAATGATGACAATTTCCGAACAGAGTGGACTAAAAAACAACAGTTGGCACGAGGCTTAGCACATTTTCCAGGTAGAACCTGTTGGTAAATGTTGGCTCAGTCAAGGTAAAGGGTGCCACATATAGCGTGAAACCTAAAAAAAATGGTGACCACAGACAGACAGAATGAAAGCCATGAAGCTACTTATTTAAATACTAATTTAGAGTCTGTAATGCGAGGTTCCCAAGTTTGTACTAGAGCTTGTAAGTGTATGCTGTGAGTGCATTCCTTCAATACGACGTACATATGTTTGAGCCTATTTATGTCCATGCAATGCTCATCAGTCTAAGTTGTAAGTGCACCGCCGTGCGTCTCGCCCTGTTCCCACTGTGACGCTCCGCCACCTTTTCGTCCTTTCATTGCCACTTTCAAACCTATTCCCTTTATTGGAGGCAAAAGAAAAGAGAGTGAAATGGCTTTGATGTGTAATAGATACTCTGCTATTCTTTTTGAGGGGCACCTCCTCAGAAATGATGCTTTTTTTTTGTTCATTCTTTCTTCCTTCCTTTCTGACTTTCTTTCTCTCCTCTCTCGCATACTTTTTGTCTGTATTGATTTTTCCTCAGACATGAAAGCGAATGCAGATAGCGCCGGTATCCGATGGGTTTGATGTGTGTTTGACTTTCAGTCTGCATCTGTGTGTGTGTGTGTGTGTGTGTGTGTCTTGCATCCCTACACTTGTGCCAGATTCCTTTCAAGGACATTATGCATACAACCTTTGTAATTCTACCAAGAAGAGGCAGTCTTTACCGTCTTCCTCCCGTTTGAAAGCGATGTAACAAGAAAGGAAGTGGCTTCTTTGAAAAAGCCAAAAGAGGTTTCTCTTTTTTTTTCACCTTCGCAGTCGTGAAGGGGCATTCATTCAGCGCCATGCTTTACTCGCCTCTCAGAGGCCGAGGTCCGGGAACGAAATAGTGCTGACGACTTCAGATGTGTCTGCGAGGATCGTGTCGGGGGGGGGGGGGGGGGGCTGCCTCTCTGAACAAAATGAAAGAAGAATATCGGCCTGCTCTGATCTGCTTGTATTTGTTGAAAAGCAACTTGTGATTTTTGCTGTGTCTATCGATCTGTCTTTGTCACAGCACAAAGCGCTCACACAAAAAACGCACATCAGCAGCTAAATCTGTTTTGAAAAAGTATGATAACT
This sequence comes from Lycodopsis pacificus, assembly GCA_028022725.1. Taxonomy (NCBI): domain Eukaryota; kingdom Metazoa; phylum Chordata; class Actinopteri; order Perciformes; family Zoarcidae; genus Lycodopsis; species Lycodopsis pacificus. Next base: position 11,792,203 of record CM051693.1, read on the forward strand.
AGCTAACTAGCATGCACATTAAAACCTTATAGATACGTATTTGGAACGCTACATGTACATTACTGTGATCACGTGATCAATTCGCACATCAAGATATATTTTTAAAACTGTTTTGGTTTTCTTTGTGAACTGCTGTTTTGAGGACCTCGAGTTTGACATTTTGGCCGTCGCCGTCTTGGTTTTTGCAACTAAAAGTGACACGAGAGGGTGGAGCTAAGTACACCCCAACGCTGAGTAAGCTATTTTAAGGCAACCAAAAAGGCAACACTTAACTTTCATGAACTGAAATGTTGTGAGATGAAAACACGGACAACTTCCAGACGGGACAACGCTGTGGTCGCGACCCTTTCAATCACAAGATAGTATACCCTGCTTTGTCGGGACCATAATTTACAATCATTCTGTCATGAAGAAGACTTGAAACCAGTAATTGAGACCATAAACTCATGTTTACAATTTTTGCTGAGGAAATCAATCAAGTGAGAAATAGAGTACTTTTCTCAGAGACTGCTATACAATCAGACTTACTTTTGGAACCAAAGGTGATGGCCATTAGAAAGAATGCAAGTTTAAGGCACTTCAGCGTTGGTTTTACTTTTCAGACCTGGTGGTCGCCGCCTGGACCGAGACAAGACAGCAAACTTTATTATTCCTTTCAACCTTGACAAAGGCAGCCAAGACCTGATTGAGTCCTTCCATTCTTACCTTTCACAATAAAATCCCTCGATATATTGTATTCGCAGGCAAGTATTTTGTGTTTTCGTATCATTTATTCTTTACGCCCCCGGTGTGCAAAGGCCTTAAGCTTGGAATATGTTACATCGACACAGAGAGAGATTCACTGCACTCAAGTGAACACACACGCAGAAGCAAAGCTTCCAAAAAATGCCAGGCGTTCTCATAGTGATAATAAAATGAGAGAGAGAGAAAAAATGGAAATAACTTAAAGAGACACGGAGGAAGCATAGATGAAGAGATGGAGGAAGGGAGGGTAAAGATGAGGGAAAGAGAAAGCCCTGCATGCACCGTGAGAGCGCTGTATGCAAACCACGAAACAGTGACACAGTTCTGTGGGATATAACATATGTGTGTGTGTGCGTGTGTGTGTGTGTGTGTGGAGGTGGTCAGGCCGCAGGAACAGTGTCATCCTGTTGCTATGAGACAGCTGGTCTCACCAGAGGGGGCGAGAGAGAGCGAGTGAGAGAAACAAAACAATGGCAGAGAGAGAGAGAGAGAGAGAGAGAGAGAGAGAGAGAGAGAGAGAGAGAGAGAGAGAGAGAGAGAGAGAGAGAGAGAGAGAGAGAGAGAGAGAGAGAGAGAGAGAGAGGTTTTGCAGGACCAGCTGCACACTTTTCGATCCCCTCAGCACAATTTTCTTCGGAGGCCAACTGTGGGTTAGAACTTAACAATTACCATTCAGTAAGAAAGCATTGTGTCTGTAGCATGACAGGTGTCAAGAACAAACAGGCACATTTGAAACCTGACTGCCATCTTTGCCGCAGAACTGTGACACAAATATGTCACTTTCTGTCTTTGTGTCACGGTCACTGTCAGCTTATTTTTATATGACCCAAAACACAGGGTTTGGCAGAACATTTTACAAAAACAAATTCAACAGCATAATATGGTGGCAGCATTAAAAAAAAAAGCCAGTGTCACAATGCATCGTTTTTTCAGGAGTGTCTACCTCATTCATACACCTGATAAATTAGTGCTGTTTAATGCTTTGATTCAAGGATTCCTTTTTAGCATAACTAGCAAGAAACAAGACATGGGAGCCATTCCCTTGTTCTTCCTGTCCACCCACCCACAAAGGATCATGCCTCCACAACCTGCTTCTATCGAGCCCCGCTGTCATCAGTTGTTGTTGCTGTCCTTCTTTCAAGCGTCTGAAGTGGATGGAATGAATACGGATTACACATTCTTGAAGGGACTGATAATAAGAGTTCAAATTTCCAAGTGGAGGGTAAAGAGAGGAGAAATGTTGGACGGGGAGACAAAATTATAAAAGCAGAGAAAAGACGTGAAGGGAGGAGGGAGAGAAACGGGGGGGTTGGAGGGATGGAAGGAAAGTAATTGGGAAGTGAATTTGAGGATTTAAGGAAGAGACAGTGAGGGTGTGTGTTTCAGGGACAGAGAGAGACAGATAGAGAGAGGGAGAGAGAGAGAGGCAGTTAAACTGTTGTGTTTATATCTTCTCTCTCTTTCATCTCGAGCTGAAGGCAACGATATGATGATTGGGATATGATCTATATAGGTTTGGCCTTGAGCAGGGATTGCTGTCTGGTTAGACCGCACACACACATTTACACACACACACACACACACACACACACACACACACACACACACACACACACACGCACACAGAAGGTCTCGCTTTAATCTAGCATGCATTTAGATGAGACAGGCGATTTTGTCTTGTCCTGTAAATATGTCAGCCAGGGCTTCTCTCCTCCTTTTCTCTCATTTACTTTTCCATCCATTCTTGCTCTCCATCCCAAATCTCTCACTCCCTCCATCCTTCGTGGAATTATTATTCTTTTTTTTCTTCGTTGTCTAGTTCACCCTTGAACGCCTTCGCCGCCTTCACCTTCTTTCCTTCTCGTCCAGCCCTTGCTTCTTTTTTTCATTTAATCTCTTCTTCTTCCACCTCCCCTTTCTGCCTTCCTGCCATCCATTTATCTTCCTGCCCCACGCCCCACCCAACCCCGAACACACACACACACACACACACACACACACACACACACACACACACACACACACACACACACACACACACACACACACACACACACACACACACACAGATGTGACAAGAAAGCCAAGCGTGTGCATGTGTGTGTGCGCGCGTGTGTAAGTATAAGCGTGTGTGAGCCAAGATTCTGTCACAGCTTGAGTGGTCTGACTTTTCTTGCTCTGGATCAATGAACACAAAGAATGGTGTCCCACACTGCCCCTAGGAATCTGTGTGTGTGTGTGTGTGTGTGTGTGTGTTTGCTTCTTGTTTGAATTGAACTCCCCAAACAAGTATATCTAACATATTTCCTGTCAACAGTGCGGTAGTTAGAATTGCTGTTGTGGTTATTTTGTGTGTGTGCGCGTCCATATGTGTGTGTGTGAGTGTCGTGTGACCAGTGACCTATGTGGTTTGAGGCCTGTAGCAGTAATCCATGCTGGGGGCAGGAGGAAGGAGTGGGAGGGTGGTCGCTCTGGATCAATATGTCAGCGGTGCACAGTTGTTCTCTGTGTCTCTCCCTCCTTCCATCACCGCTGCCTCATACCACCTTTTCTTCTCTCCGTCGCCATCTTTCCTTTTTTGCACCTATCCTCTAATTTGAAATCTCTCTTCCACATTTCACTTTCTTTCTACTCCTGCTCCTTTCATTTTTCAAATCCTGCTCTCCGTCTGTAAATCATCCCCCCCCTCCCTCCCTCCTTTCCCTTTTTCCCCCTCTCCCCTTTACTTATCTTTCTTCTGTGCCAGCTTCCTTCCCCACATTCCTCTCCCATGGCCACTTGCCATTCCGTAAATCTATTTCTCTCACTCTAAATCACTGTCTTCGTCACCTCTCGCCAGCCTCTGTCTCTCCTCCTTTCCCCTTCTCTCTCTCCCTCTGTCCTCCGATGGCAACAGCCTATGCCTGTGCATTACCAATCTATCATTGCTGTCCTCCGACAAAAAGAAGTATTCCACTTGTCTCTCTCTCTTTTTCTCTCTTTACTTCATTTGCACGACTGTTACGCTGAGTACAAAATTGCAAATGAATGTTCTGTCTCTCATCTTTCCTCTCCTCTCTTCTTCCTAAAACTGGTCCAACAGTCACTGCAGTATTCCGAGTGTTTCTCAAGGGACTTCAGGGGAGTCTAGGGTTAATGGTGAGCTACCTTATGATAACGATGGCATTTCTCATCTCGTCCTAGTATATCAAGATTGCCCGAACAAGAAAAAAATCAAAAGATGGCATTGGTTGCTGTTTAAAATCACTAAAACAGTCCATGTTCACCCAATAAAAACATGTTGTGGGACTTACGACTGTTATATTGTAACTGCATAACATGCACAATACAATAAGACATATGAGATGCATTGACTATTTCTTTTGGCACCATGATATCGCATGTCAAACCCTTGACAAATGAGACCAAATGAATGCATTTAGGTGCACAACAGGCTCTGTTTTTCTTTACTCTCATCAGTCAAACCATCAGAACGTACGCTAGCCTTTCATGTTAGATTCAACGTTATGAGTAGACGACAATTATCAGAGCAATACGAACATTCAGGCGCCCTCTTGTGGCTCAGTTCTTCGGTGGAGCAGGATGTGGAGCAACACTTCTTCTGACTGCAGATTATAGACTTCTTAGTTATAGCCAGCAGAAGGTCAGTGTTTTGATACTACATTGATTCTATAGGGGTATATTTTTGTCTACTTTTTGTCCGCATGGAATAAAACTACTTTTAACTACGAGCGACGAGCCTCATCATTGGACGGCTAACAATGAAAAGTATAGCCTGCAAGCGCATGGTAGTCTACACGAGTCAGAACTCTTTACGTCCTGCAAGAAGAGGTGAAGAAGGACGGTAAAACAAGCTGCCACTGCAGTAGATATAAATGTTGAAGATTCTGCTCATTTATTTTGTAACGCTCATAAAATCTCCTGCAACTCAACTGTGTGTCCCGACCCAGACTTTGGGAATGACTGACATAGACAGTAATGAATAATCAAATACAAGCACATGTAAGCAATATGATAATATTTATGTTAATGCTATGTCATTTGTCTAATTATTTAGTTTTTCACGGTTTTTCCTTGTATGGCTCTTGGCTATCTCTCTTGTTTGAAACCACTGAATTACCGTTACATACCGTCCCCTTTGATTTTTTCACCTCATTTGCTCTGTCTTCACCCCCCTTTACTCCCCCTTTGTTGCACTCCTGCATTCCAAGTGCTTTTGAGGAAAGAGCGAAAAAGCAAAGAAGTTTGATCAAAGGAATATTTGGGATAAGACATGACAACCCAAATCACCGATGACTGGTGCATGCACACGCACCAACGGGTGTAATGCACCCGCACATTTGGCCTCTTTCTGTTGTTGATGGAGGGCGATCCAAAGATTAGCCTGAGGCGCTTTCTCTCCTTCAACATCCCGAGCCTCTAGTCTTCTCTCTCGTTCTCTCCGGGAGACAGATGATTGTGATTATTCCACACCGTACGCTCAGACACTGTGACACTGACATCGGTTACTCAGACACACACGCTCGTCAACACATGACGCCCTGTGTGAGTGTTTGTGTTTGCCATATGACACCATATGATTATCCAGTGTGAGGTCTGGCATCTCTGTGGCTAGACTCTCATCCATTGTGGCTCTCATCTAACTCCTCTGCTCGTCCTCCTCTCTCTCCTGTTGTTCCTCGGGGACAGAGCTGCCTGTGCTTTTTAATTCCAATAAGCCGAAAGCAATGCTTTCTGAATTAATGACTCTCTGACACGCAGCATGATGACAACCGTCCCTTAAAGAGACATGTCCGATTTATAGTTTTGTTTTTAATTAAATAGAAAAACTTCTATTTGTCACTCAGTCAACCATCGATATTAACCACTCTGGAGAGCCACAGTAAGTATAGCAGGTGTTTGCATATTAAACAACATGTAAAAAAGCTATTCCTTTCTGTGCTTTTGGGCTCTAGGTTACTATGAAAGCCGTAATGAATGGCTATCCGTCATCTTGGTCTTGTCTCCAGTCCTCCATTCTGATTAACATTCTGCTCACTTCAGCTACAAAAACACAGCAACCTCCACTCGCAGTATAGACGCTCCAAATACCAACAAAGACCAGCTCGCTGGATGCACAGCACGGCCTGCAGAGAGCTCCTGTCGGATGTCTCCGGGCTCGCTGTTCAACTGTCACTCTCACACTGAGGGTCGTTTTACCATCTCTCTGAAAGGTTACATGTTTTTCCTGCAGTTGCCTTTCCATACTCTGACATAAGGGAGCGTCTTTTGTAGGGCGTGCTATTAGAAGATGAAACCTTCATGATTTGAATTCATTCATTTGTTAGTATACAAAAAAATATGGGTGGGAACACAGGACTTTTACTCAGGGGACCGGCGTCCAGTGTGAATCCAAAACTCGAGCGATTTCTACTGACGCGTTCATGTCATGTGACACTAACTAAGCCACTGAGTCACATGACGTTGCCTCCGTAGCTCACGGTATGTTACAAGCGTACTTATTTCAAGCCAAACCATGATGTTTTTTCTAACCCTAACCAAGCCGCATCAAAATACCACGCAAAAAGGCTGCTTCTGCCCAATTGGCAGTAGGGACGAGATCAAGTTGCCATATCTCTGATATCTACGAAATCAAGTGTTTTTTTTTTCTTAAAGATGTAATTCGGCTCTTAAAAAAGAGCTAAGTGTTTGGTGTTTGTTAAAGGTAACATGGCAGCAGTTTAGGCAGCCAGTTTGAATAAAACTTCCCTAAGCAGCACAAGTAGATGAGATTGTTCTAGATCAACTTGGGCCTCATACTGTCTCACTGGGAATCTGTCTCACTGCTAATTCCGATGTAGGACACGCATGTTAAAAAGAAACACAAAGAGAGATATTATTCATTTTGATGCGGTGAACTACTTTGCGCTGACAGCAGAATGTGGTCCAACTTGATGTTCATTAGAGAGTGTAAGTTGACATGGCAGATGTTGCATCCTCTCTGGCCTTCACCTGGTTAAGACAGCGTTAAAAAGAGACACGAGGGATCGGTGCAACTCGACTGCTGACTAAGATCGTCGGCTACAAGGAGCCGCTGTAGGAGACGCACTAATTCAGGCTCCTTTAGCTGTAGTTCATGACGAGGTGAGTGGATTTATAATGAAATGCTTTCTTTTTAATTAGCGGTGCAAACTGCTTGTCAGCATGCCTTTGTTTCCGGTCGCTATAGCTTATCACGCGCTGCCCGAGCCTCGTCCTGTGTTGTCACAGAAAATGGAAGCCGGGCAACGACCTCATCCCTTTTGTTTTCTTCTTCTCCGCGTTGTCAAACTAATTTCAATCATTTGATGACAAAAAAAGCGTCAATTTGTTTGCGAACATGCTCTCCGCGCTGTCACCAGGGTGCTATTTCAGGGGTAATGAATAAAGGTATGGCTTGAATGTTAAAGCAAATCCTCATTAAAACGAAATTTCTTTATACCGGAGGGAAGTAGTCACTCTACAGAAAGCACGCTTCATATAAGTTGGGGATCAGGGGGGGGAAGCACGCAGTAAAGCTCACACTGCTGCGCTTGTGAAGCTCCCTCGGTCTTCCCATTACAATCTCCATCTTCCATCTCTCCATCCCTCACACTTTCTGGCCTGGTTTACTGTCCCTCTCGCCATCTCCCTGTGAAAATAGCAGCAAGGCCCCTCCTCCCACGCACCCTTTCACACACACACACACACACACACACACACACACACACACACACACACACACACACACACACACACACACACACACACACACACACACACACACACACACACACACACACACATATGTTCTTTTGGAGAGAGGTGAAAGGTGGAGGAAGAAAGAAATGTAAAATGACAAAAGAAAGGAAGTTGAGGAGGCAGAGCAGCATTATGTGTCTTTGTGTAGCGTTCATCTGTTGATGATGTTCAAGGTGGCCTTCCTTTATTCGTCTGTTGTGATGTGCGTTGCTGCCGAATATCCAGTTCCTCCCGAAGAATAGAAGCGCATCACAATGTGCACACTTGACCCCGAAACACCAGGTGCTACTCAATAACGCACAGATATTGCATTGAGACGACCAGCCATCTTGCACTAGTTCTGGCTGAAATCAAAAAGCTATTTTTAGCTTGAGATGCTTTGTGCATTTCAGGACATATTTAGAGAATCGTGCAGGCATGGAATGGAATGTTTCCAAAAAGTAAACTTGGCTGACATTATTGGAAGACAGTCTTTCCCAGGATCAGCACCACATGCATACGTTTGTATGATGTGCTTTTAGGTTTTATAACATCTGTGTGTGCGCTTGAATATTGTGTGCCCACGTAGGAGTGCTGCTGAAATTGTGTTTGTTTGTGTATAATATATATTTTTCATCCATCTCTGAGCACACAGCACCCGTGGGCGCAGTTACTCATCCTGGCCCCCCCCCCCCCCACCCCCTTGTTCTGTCAATACTCATTTTACACGCACATTCATTCACATGGATGTTGTCCCATTAAATGTCATTTTTTTATGCCTGATAGTTATAAAGCAGAACATATATTTTCAATCATAATAAGAGGAAAGAAAAGCTGATTGTCGTTGACTTGTCTGTACGCGAACTCAGCTCAAAAAGCTAATGATGTGGGATTTAACTGTCTGAACATGAAAGGCATGAAGAGCCATGGCTCCCTGGATGAGCCGACAAAGACAGTATAAAGGAACTGCTGCTTTACTGTAAAGTATATAAACTCAAACGATGCTGTTTTCGACATGTTTCCAAGTGACTTTTAACTGACAAAACAAGCCACATTAAACGTGACATTTTGTGCTAACACAAATTGAAATGACTGAGCTACTGTACAATGATTCACACTTCAACAAATGCCTATTAAACGTGTTAATAAAGTGACAGAATCATAACCTGAATCACAGTACATGCAGAGAGTAAATCATGTGATAACAGAAACCATCTCCATGCAGAGTGAGTAACTCCATCCAGGCCGTGAGGTGGTTGTGGTTGGATGCTTTGGAAACAGCAACTTGGGCCTCGTGTGGAGAGTTTCTTTGCCAAACTGCTGCCTCCAAGGTCAAGAATGAAGCTTTCAGGCTCGTCGTGTTGAGCCGCATTGTGTTCTGAAAGAGTCATTTGAAATGATGCTTCACGGAACTCAAATACACGACTTCTTAATTTACACTTTTCCACCTGTCATACCCAGTAATAATGTGGTATAAAGGCTCATTATTTGTGAATGTAATGAGTTCCTTCACTCTAAATTGATTTTCAGTTTAAATCGATTGAATTGACCCCCAGACCTGGTGGAGTCGGAGACTGACTTGATGATGTAAGCGGGGTCCAAATAGCAATCAGTCAGTGTCCATCTCAATCAGACCATATCCTGCCCGTACGCGACTCCAGGAGCTTCTCCTTTAACTTATCTCTTCACTTCCCCTTGTCTGCCTGCCAGACTGGAAGAAAAGCAGTGGAGTGGGCAAATGCCTCAGACGTACAGTACACACACACACACACACACACACACACACACACACACACACACACACACACACACACATACAAAGCCATGTGGTCGTTATTTGGAAACAGTTTCATCTCCAGCCTATTATTTACAGTCTGCTGGTGACAGCTACACTGTACACAAATCTGCAGCTTCTGTGTGTGTGTGTGTGTGTGTGTGTGTGTGTGTGTGTGTGTGTGTGTGTTGGGGCACTCAGCACCTTGACTCCGAGTGTTGATGAAAGCTTTCTCTTTCTATCTCTTTCTATCTCACCAGAGACTGGGGAAAGTTAAGCTCATTTGCCAGATGGATTCTTAGACAGAAGCATCTGAGAAGCTGTCGTTGGAAACTGTTTGGAAAATGGGAGGCACTGAAGTGATTGGATGAGTCATCTGTCAATCAAACTCTTGCCTAAGCCAGCCGGGAGAAGAGCGGAAACAACGAAAATATACTCCCCAGTGCTGATGTAACTGATGCTTTTGCAGCATCTACGCTAACCTTTTCAGGAGCCACCATTGTTGCTTAGAACAAACAGCATCCTCTCTGTGTCTCCTCCCACCGGCTAAGCCACGCCCATAGCTGCCAGTAGCTCCTCACAGGGCGCTGATTGGTCCGTGCTCTGGCTTACAACATTTACTGCAGCTTTTATTCCGACCCGCAGAAGCAAACAAGACACAACGAGTTAAAAAAGGTACGGTACGGTGGGTGGCAGGCCTGTATTGCCAGCACATTGTGAGGGCGTGTCTCTATATCAGTCCCTGCGGTTTATCTTTTGCTCTGCGTGTGCTTTTATCGATATGTGCACATAAGAGGCTCCAATAAATATTTCTCATTTTCTAAAGCAATGTAATTCCAATGCTCTCCGTGAGAATGTGATCTTTATGGGCTGTTTCGAAGCCCCGTTTTCCCGCTTTATGTTGCCTACTTTAGTGGATCAACATTAAGCTCACACACATTACACCAGTGACGATAGCATCTCCACTGGGAGATGGCCAGCGCAAGGGACCTGTTCAGCAGCAACACAGCAGTCATAAACTAAGGAGGGAGCATCTCATGTTCCTTTGACTAAAAGATTTGAAGAGAGCAGTTTAGGGATTTGAACACCCCATCTTAATAGGGGTGTAACGGTTCACAAAATTCACGGTTCGGTACAGTGGAGCCACGGTTCGGTACGTTTCGGTACAGCAGAAAACTATAAATGCCAGAGAAATGTACTTGATTTTAAAATATATTGATTCATTACAACTAACATCATAAAGTTATTCTTTGACTTTGAACAATGATGGAACTATACCTGAGTGACCCATCTTCTGGGGTGTCTTCTTAGCAACACATAAGCATAAAAAACAAAAACTGCTCCTTAATGTTATGTAGTATTGTTACTGACATCTTGCTTACATCTTGTATTGTTACTTACATCTTGCAAAAGAGATTTTTAATCTCAATGGGACTACCTGGTTAAATAAAGGTTTATTTTTTATTTTTTATTTTTATTCAAACGTATTCAGTTCGTCATGCGTACCGAACCGTGAGCCTCGTACCGAACGGTTCAATACGAATACGCGTATCGTTACACCCCTACATCTTAACCTTAACTGTTCTTGCTTCCATTGTTGTTTTTGCTTCCAACTTAATTGTTTCACCTTGTCAAACATCAAATCATACCGTGGACACTCCAGTGTCTATGTAGGCTTCCCCAAGGTGAAGAGATCACAATTGGCTTTTTTTTTAAATGCTGTGAAAATGTAAATGTCACGTCCCTTTAAGGCTCATGCAGCCTGCCAGGATAGGGGCCATAATCTCAATGATGGACCTATCAATCTGCTTAGTTAAGGACTATACTACATTTATATCCATCTGAAATCCATCACTGACGTAATGTTATTCGGCTCTTTGGCCGTTATCTTTCTACATCATGTCCATTAGTACAGTGTCACATAATTAGTGCCTCTTCTGACTGTTGTAGCCAATTGGAAACTTCTTCTCTCCTGGCCATGGTGCCGAATCGTAGTCAGTCAGATGTTACAAAACCAAGTACCGGATGTACTGAGGGAAACATGGAGATTGTAGAGAGAGTTTCTCTCTCTCTCTCTCTCTCTAAGTGATCATTGTTTCTATTGATGAGCGCAGTGAGTCTCAGTGTGTCGATGAGATCCCCAGTAAGAACTCTTCTATCGATTGCACAGCCTGGATGAGAGGGTTGCTGAACTAGGGCAAGAATGGAGAGAAGCGGGAGACAGAGAAAGAAGAAGACTGTCTGAGACCGGCAGAGCTCATAGCTCGACTTCTCTGAGGAGTAGCAGGCATGTAATAACTCCCCCCTCCCTCTAGCTCACTCTCTTTCCTCCCTTCCAGTTTTAATACGTGAGGGGGAAGACAGACCTGGCCAAGTACATCAAAGGCCATCCAGGATTTTGCCTTTTTTCCACTGTCCTTTAATTAAAGTAAATGAGCGGAGAAGAGAACAACTAATGAAGGGACAGAGACAGGAGATGGGAGGGGGAGATGAGATTAGAGGGAGGGGGGGAAGGAATGGGGAGAAAGGAGAGGAAGGGAGGGGAGATGAGGGGAGAAAGGAAGGGTGAGGATAAGAGAGAGAGGAGACTGACAAGGGATTTATTGTGGACCTGGACTGTAAATCTAACTAGTACAAATGGTTTCCACACTGTGACAAGGGAGAGATGTGAGACGAAGAAACGAAATAACTCAGCCAGATCTGAGCACATAGACATGACACCCATATTCTATTTCCGAATAAATGTAACTTACACATTTTTAGGTTTTCTTCAGTATCAAAGTAATGGTGTGATTGTTGCCTGTCCACCCATGGATACTTGCATCCAGGAACTATGATTCAGCTTCCTACTCCTCCACTTCCATCGCCCGTCTTCAAACTTTAACAGCCTTCAACTACACACCTGAAAAGTTTCGTGACAGCATCTTGCACGGCTGTGACGCTATCACGGTACCAAAATCTCTCCAGACAGACAGAAATATAAACACCTGGCAAAGTACTTACAACTGTTTCTGTGTTAGTTCCTACAGGACCACATTTTACCATGATGACACACACACAAGGTGAAAACAATAAAAGTTGGAGCTCACAGCTAACCAATACACTTACAGCCCGAGACTCTGAAAACCCAGTAGACCACGACTCTTACAATGGAAACAAGTGAAAGCCTGCTCTCGTTCTGTAAATGCACTGTAAGGCTGACCGAGGAACATTTAGAAATGAAAACGGCAACAACAAATATTTGCTAAGATCACCGGCCTCTTCTCTCTGAGGTCTTTATGTTGAAGTGGCCTCTGAGTGTATCATCAAAGGCCACTAACAGAAGTTACAGGGCTGCCAACCTACAGTATGTCCATGTGGCTTATATGGATATACTTTGTGTGAGAGAGAGAGAGAGAGAGCAATATAGGAGATACATTGTTTATTTCTTATTTACCTGCTCCCACACTCCCCGGCCTTCATAACAGTATTATGATCGTGCAGCTTGAGAGAGGTGCAGCGTATCTATTCCTAATGCTGCTGGAGGAGGATTGTTGCTGTCCATTATGTATCCGGTTCTTTTTCTGTGTTTATTTAGTCAACTTGTAATGTGCTGCATGTAATGGGCAGCTGACGGCATCCGTCACGTCTGCAGGATGCCTCAGCGCCCTGGGAGACTTGAGGCGAATCATCAGTAATGTATTGTAGATGCCACAGATTTAGCACCATGGGGAGCATTCGCCAGATTTTCTCAACCTCACATTGTCTAATTAACTGCGATACCTTGGGATAATTACTCCAAACAAATGAGACCACTGCGAAGACAAGTTTGCGGCGTCTTCCGAAAGCATTCACATTGCTGCGGAGATAATTGACAATTGCGATTTTGCTCAAAAAGAACACTCTTGCTCGTGCTGTTCCTCCTGCGGTGTCTTCGACAGGATCAATGATCGAGGATAGAGCTTTTGAAAACACCTCAAGTTTGTTTCCAATAGCAATGAAGCCGTTTCGAGGAAGTATGCCGGTTTGCAGTTTCAAAAATCAATGTCGCAGCAAAACAGTTCTCCGTCTAAGCACATTCATTACTGCGGTGAAAAGCATGAGAAGTTTTGTAAAAACGTATTAGGAGCTCGACCAGATCTTTGATCATCGTGTAAATAAGTTTGTTTAGCATATTACACCTGGACACATTTAGAGAACAAGAATTGGAAGAAATAACAAAGTCCTTTAATTTGAAAATACGTTGTTGGTCCACGCTCTCCAGGGCAACACATTGAAGTGTTTCCTGATGTGATGCCACGGTCAGCAGAATGACATCATGTGTCTGTGCATTACAAACCTGCAAAAAAAGAAAATGTGATGGTCGGGTTTAGGCAGGTAAAGGACTTGATTAGGTTTGTGTTAAAATCAATGAGGTAAATAGTTGGACTTAAAAGAACAGAAATGCAGATTGACCATCTCCTATAAACAAACTGATTTATTTATGCTCCAAAGTTCGAATGGGGACAGAAACGTCCCCCAACTGCATTTGAGAAAGTTGTCACACACCGGCAGCCGCCTGTACTCACTCCTCCATGTTTGTTTCAGTTATCATAATTGCCATTATGTGAAATCCCGACCAAAGGCTAATCAGACTGCAGGAGCGTAAAGTAAAAATAACTGACTCCTTCCTTTGCTGTAATTCTGCTTAGCCCTGCTTTACTCTTCATCGAGCGCGATGGCAATCTCGCTTTGTGTGACTAATAGACGTCTGGAACACCAGTTAATACATCAGCTGCAAAAAATGATGACGTATGAGAAAGAACGCTGATTGCTTTTCATTTTGGGTAATTGTTCCCTTTTCCTGTTCCCTAATAAGCATTTTTTGTTGATGAAATGCAGTTATGCAAATGACGATATTCAGCAAAGCCATCATATTTGTACTGCCGCTGTATAAAAAGAGCTTAGATATCTCAGATTAATTTCACTTGGTTGTTCACAAAGCTTGATAATGCATTTACTGAAAGGCAAACGATCAGAAGCGGCTGTGAAGTCCTAGATGCTATATGTTGTCCGTAAAGTCGACATTTAGAAGACGTTTCTCGCTTTATTGCTTGGTATTTATTCTTCCTGATGTCTGGTGGGGCCCCCACTGATCCAATAACACTCGTTTGACACATCAATAAACACACCCGTCTTTCCAATGTGACCACGGGGATGCTTCAGAGTCAACAGTAAAGATCTGACTCTGTTTAGTTTCATGTAATTACTTCTTCACGGTTCACAAAGCCTGATATAGAACACCGACTGGTTGATTGTCTGGTGCATGAAGAGGTACATAACAATGACTCGTGGTGGTGTTTTTCGCCGAGCGCCTGACTTTTATCATGCTATCGCTTCTTATGTGTGAATCAGAATTACCAGTGTGTTATGCGCTTCATGAGCAATTAAAAGCCGTTTGTAGACCACAATAAACGATTTATTTGCAGATTTGATATGAATTGCAACAAACGACCTTTCTGCGGCCTTGCTGATCACGTGCTACACGCTTCAATGCATGTCATTATTGCACATCTGTCAGCAACCCAAGAGCTAATCCCATCTAATGTTTCCCGATAGGTTTTAATTGTCAGCCCGGCTCAAAGACATGCTTTGCATTCTTGCTTCAGGTAGCATCATTGAACAGCAACTGCTGTTTTATTACTAGTAATACTGCAGGATGTGATGCTTTTCAGGGCTTTCGGCGACACTAAATCCACTCTTTATGACTGACAAGTAAATATTCTGTCTGTTCTTTTTACCACACGGTAAAAGGTAAAGGATGGGATGAGAGGCAATAGCAGGGTTCTGTGTCTACTGAGAATGCACTTAAAGCATTTAAAAATTGAGTTAAACATGTCCTTTGGGCGCAAAACCTCAGCGATGAAACCACATAACTAACACTGAGTACCATTGAGTTTGACTGCATGTCCTTTTGACCTGATTATAACAGCAGCAATCATTGCTTTTAGGAAAGGAGTAGTGATGATGGAAGCTCTTGGAAGTGGAAACGGCTGCATCCAACTACTAATAAGGTGGTATTCGTTCTGGCAGCCAGTTTTTGGTTTCATTTGTCTGAAATGAAGTTTTGGGTTACATCCAGTTTCATCCACTTTAGCTTTACGATTTATAGAGATGGTCTTAAAACTAGAAAACTCGTTTTTTCAAAACGTTTCTTGTAAATGATAAACATGACTAGAGTCAAGGACAAAGTCTACCTTAAATAGATATGCGTTATAAGAACTTCACACGGATGCACATCTATGTCTAGACTCAGTTTGCCCACTTCTTTATGAGCAAATTAGTTTCATAACTTCTTAATTCCACGTCATCAGTTTTCAGCAAATATAAGTTATGTCAAAAATGATCTGTATCTGTATTGCTGGACTTCACCCATGATGTTTTTTTAGTTTTTTTTTCAAGGATTTCTTCATTTTTTTTCTCTCTCTTCAAATTTTAGAGTGGAGGCATGTATCTTACACACACACAGACACACACACACACACACACACACACACACACACTTACACTAACTCTCAGGATAGTAGAGTCCTAGTGGGCGAGGAGCGATGACAGTCAAAGGATGAATGACCCAGCAGAGTATCACTGAGCTGACACTCTGATAATTACATGCCAATCTCACACACTCTCATTTCCGCCATTTCACACACACGAACACAGGCCGAGTTCACAGATGAAAAGCACATGCGTACAATCACACACACACACAAACACACACACACACACTAACAAACTGAAATGGTATTCAGTGTGTTTTTGGTAGGAGCAAATTTTGACAGCTTGGCACACACACACACACACACACACACACACACACACACACACACACACACACACACACACACACACACACACACACACACACACACACACACACACAGAGACGTGATGTATTTTCCGCAGTGCGTCTCTCCAAATTCCTAACTGTGTTCATTTACTCGCAGAGCTCTCATCAAACTTTAACCAGGGAGCATAAACATCTTCAAATGGAATAAAACACCACAGCCGGTTACACTGGGACTACAGACTATGCACATCACACAACCAGACAGACACACACTGTATGTACACTCGACACACAAACTGCACATGTGAGCTCTCTGGCTCTCTTTGAATGAGGAAACAGCAGTACGAAGTTGAGAAGGAAATGTAGGAAGAGGAATGCAGGTATTCATATGTATTCAGAGTACCAGCTGTCAGTGCTGTGTGTGTGTGTGTTACGGAGAGACAAAGTGCATCAGCTGAGAGGATGTCTCCCATCAGCTTGTGTGCATTTGAATGGTTTTATTTCCTCCATTGTTCAGTATTATTTGGTGCCACACTCAAATGTTCTTATTGTTTCTGTCTCTTCCTCTTATTTTCTCTCAAAAAGCCACAGTTTTCTTCAGCCGCTATCTCCCCCCCTCCCCACACACTCAATCTCTCTGACTCACCCGCGTCTTATCAGGGGAGGAGATGAGACTGAGTGCCCCGCAAGCATGCACTGTGATTGGTGATTTCCCCTTCTGACGCTCGGCCAATAGCGTGCCGGCGTCCCATTAGGAGGCCGTGTCATTAATCACAGCTAAGCTCATTCACCCGGATGCACCCCTCAGGACTTTATTGATGCCCGGCTCTTTCGAAGCCCACTGGCCCCCCCCCTTGACTCCGAGGAGAACATATGATTGGTTGTCCCAGAGGTGAAGGCGGACATCCATTGGCTGTCACGATCGACGCAGGATGTCTCAGGAAAGTGAATGACTGCCTTCGACTGTCAAATC
Source organism: Lycodopsis pacificus (assembly GCA_028022725.1). Taxonomy (NCBI): domain Eukaryota; kingdom Metazoa; phylum Chordata; class Actinopteri; order Perciformes; family Zoarcidae; genus Lycodopsis; species Lycodopsis pacificus. The sequence goes on from CM051693.1 coordinate 11,809,237, forward strand.
CTTCTTACTCACTTGTTTCAAGGCGTCGGGTAGAGACGTGACACACCAGTTGGGTCTGCAGTCGTTTCAATGCTGCGTTCAGTTCAAGTGGTACAAACTGGCATGAAGGCGCGACTCAACGTAGAATAAGTCTTCAAAATCCATCGAAAGATCTCGTGATTGGAGCTTTGGTTTTTTTGTTTGTTACTTTTGATCCGTTTTTCCACCGACTAACATACGCTACACACATAAACCATGTCGGTTTGATAAAAGCTAGCTTCAGGAGGAATTGTGGAAGTAGTGATCACAAAACAATACTGTTTAGTCTTATTGGCAATCATTAACTAATATGATCCTCCAGTGTATCTCCTCGTTGGCAACATCAGCGGAACTCCAGAGACATCAGGAGTCAATGCAACAAGCACCTGTCCTTTCCGCCTCTCACAATCTCTTCGCTTCCCGCCGGTCCCTCCCTCTTCCCCAGCCTCGCGGTTTGAGAACCTCTGGTCCAAGCAGTCGTGCTTCGACCCCCTTCGGTGCCCCAAGGAAAGGCGCAAAGTTTAATTTTGCATTTCCGATAACATTTCGCCACATAAAAAAACAAAAACAAGGTGAACCTCACATGATCCACACAGGCAACATATCAAACCCACAGTATTAAATACCCTGTTAAAATATGCAGTCAGCAATCATCATGACAGCTCACAGTTGGCAGTTGTCATAGTAACACTTTTTGCGCCTTGATCGAACATGAGTCAGCCAAAAGCACCAAAATCAGACCGCACGTGTTGAGGAAATTCCTATAAGGGGATGCGGTGTGTTAAAATAGCTTGGGAACCAGAGGTCTATGCGCTTGCTCACACAGTACATAAACAGACTTTATACCACATTGATTACTAAATCAATTCTTAGCTCACTGAGCTGGTTTATTAAATGACTGTGAGTGAGTGTGTTATTATTTTAAGCTGACACAACATTCTTTTTTACCAACCCCTCTTTTTGAGTGATTAAAATGGCTAATGACTACCAGCTGCTGGCAGCTCCACTTCAGTTTAGCATATTGTCTTTAATGTTATATTAATACAACTGATTCCCTCCGTACCATTTGTCATGTTTAACAATGGCCTCATATTGCAGGTTTATTGGACTGGATTACTGCCACTGCTAGAGTCAGGCAGGCCAGGCGTTTAACAGAGACAACTGCACTCTTTCTTTGGCCATCGGAAGCTCCTGCAGTGTGACAGCGCTAGTGTAGTTTACGGGAGAGGATGTGCAAGAGGAAATAGAAGAGCTGGGTGCTCTGATCTGCTGAGGTAATGGACCAAGCTCAGGTGTTGGAAATCAAAAGGAAATAGGTATCACTATGAAAGCATGCCGAGGAAGGATATGCCTTCTGCTTTCATGCCCGCAGCTCGAGGCCCCGAGTGTGGACGGACAGAATGAAGGCAGAAATTACTCGTAAAAGTTGGTTTATCGTTTGGCAGAGTCCCGCGACATGAAGTCAGTGTTTGTCTAAAGTCCAGCTGGCTCAATGGTTCAGCTCACTGGTTCTGATGTAACTCACTGTAACCACCTACTTCACTTTGCCACCATATGGTGCCATGACATTTTACCTGTGCCAAAACCAAATGAGTGCATATGAACTAATATGACTCGCAGCACAGTAAACAAGCAGTAGTGTTGGTCTCCATGTCTCTGTCTTTTAGCAGTTATGGACTGCAGACTGACTGTGTTTGTTTGAAACAATACTCAGAGTAAAGTCGAGAGAAAAGGTCGGGGGAGTTGGTTAACGTGTGAGGAAATCTGCAAAAGCAGACGGAATCCGACGCTATCACTTTGGCATGTGAGGTAAAGAGGCTGCCGTGTCCATAGAGAGAAGGTAAGCTGCAGTCAAGCAGCAAACGTGTTAAAAGCTCAGGGTTGGTGCTGTGCGACTCCGCCGGGCCCTGAGGAGGAGAGTACGAGGGCCGGTACACCCATGCAGATTTGATCTTTTATCGCCAGCAGCTGGGAAAGAAAAACAAGCAAACAAAGTACTCCTTCAACGTTGCTTTTCCTTCTCGTGCGTCATCTCCCGAGCAGACCGCTGGGTCGAGGATGCCAGTCAGGAGCAATTAATTCGGTGCCTTGTTTCTGCTCAAGGACACTTTCGACACCCGCTCTACTTCCTGAGCCACAGTCACCGCTAATGCAACTTTGTGTCTTGTCCTCCCCGGAAATGCTTTGTTTTACACATGAAAGAGTTTAACTTAAGCTCACAAATTCTGGGTGTAAACCAATGAACACGGTCGGCATTTGCATTATTTACCAGTCCATTAGTTTGAAACCTCACATGTCCCGGCACATCACAACAGCGGAGATTGATGGATGAATTTGCCACTTTCCCTAAAAAAGTAATGCTTTTGTTTCTTCTTCTTTTAAACCGCCCAAAAATAGACAATCTATAAAAGATCCGGCGTTGTGTGGCAGTGATTTTTGTGCGGCCTTTGTGAAGGAATATAACACTTGTAGTTTATAACTGTTTCCATTTATTCCTCGCCCTCAGCTCAAATATCACATTTGTAAATGTGCAAATACTTATGTCTGCTGTATGTGTTGCAGTGAGATTGTGGGCAAACAGACACACACACACACACACACCCCTCGCTCCCCCCTGTATTAAATGTCACATCCGCTTGTTTAAATGGCACTGACTTCACTTAACACTGAGGCACTGCTGGGTCCCACGTCTACCTTAATACAATTGTGTCTGCGTGTCGGGAGGAAAAAGCACACACACGCTCAAATGTATTGGGACGCACACTTACGACAGAAGCCACTTTTTCTTCCTTTTTCTCTTTTTCTTGACACGTAGACACACACACACACACACACACACACACACACACACACACACACACACACACACACACACACACACACACACACACGGCGTGGCTCGGCATGTCTCTCTGTTTTAAGGCTTAGGTCCACTCGGTCTAAAGTGAGTCTTTCTCAGCAGATGCTCAGGTCTCCATCAAAATCAATACAGGGAATTGTTCGACTGAATCCTTGGGGAGAGTTACAATATGGTATGTCTGGGTGTGTGTGTGTGTGTGTGTGTGTGTGTGTGTGTGTGTGTGTGTGTGGTATTGAGTCCATGAGGCAGGAGGGAAGAGAGTAAGCTTACTGGATGCCATAATGGATTCCTGTTCACACCCCCCCCCCCCCCTCCCCCTAACTCCACCCCTCTCTCTCTCTCTCTGACTTTTTTTTCTGTCTCCCCTCTCGCCCCACAACTCTTGAGATGACCTCACCTCCTCAGTCTGCAGTCTTAAGACCTTAAGCTGTCTAATCTCCCCCTCTCCTCACTCTCATCTCCTCCTCTTCTCCTGGCCCTGTCCTCCTCGCTCTACTCCCTGGGCTCCCTCCTTTTCTCCTTGTTCGACCTCCTGCAGATGTCAAAAGCAAAGCACCAGAGATGGTTTTATCCAGTGTTGAGTGAGTGCGTATCCTCCTCAAAGGCTGCTTTTGTGACGGGATAGGCGTTTTCGAGCACATCACAAGTGGTTCATTTATTAAGAGCCACCGTCGGCGTCCCCAGGACATCGAGCGAAGCGGTCCATAATGGGCCTCTTTTAAGAAAACAACCCTGTAATTCATCATACCTTTTGTCCTCTTTTAGATTATCTGCACACCGAGTGCCCCTCTTGGGATGCTAATCAGGTGGCACTTACATGATTCCTGTGGGAAAGGTGTGTTTTTGCAGCAACAGCAACAGCAAGAAAAGAAACAAAGACATGGAAAGTGTTTAAGTGTGTCCAAAAGTGATTATAATAAGGGCTAATAAGCAAAAAATATAGTAAAAGCATGCACTTTAACTAGAAAAAACAATCTCTCTTCCGTCATTGAAGAAATACTCTCCAGTTGTGATATAACGCTATAACCGCTTACCCTTTGTTGTTTGGAATGAACATTTGTTTTTCCGTGTCGTCTCACACAAACCAAAGCTCCCCCCCCTCCCAAAAATGGATTTTTGTTGTATGATATGTCATGCCCGCAATTCTCCTGTGATCTCATGCCATTGTAAACAATTCAGCTGCTGTGCAAGGTAACATTTGGGCCATGGTCAAACGAGAAATAATCTGATGTAGAAAGTGCACCGGTGTTTATGTTTGTGTACCTTCAATCAATCAAAAAGCACACCTCAAACAAACTTAAGTGTTAGAATTATATAATTTATGGAAAATGCTTAATAACTTTCAAACTGGAACGTTCAGATTTCTGTGTCTTCTGTGGGTTGAATTTGAGCCAAAATCAACTTAATTATTTCTTCCAAAGAAGTTATGTTTTCATAAAACCTTTGTTCATTTTTTCTGTCTGTCAGTACGATGTCAAAGAAGAATTAATGGATTTCAGAACCGTCCGCTGGACAGACTGTTGGGTCAAGACGTAAGTGATTCGATTTTAACGCTGAAATGGATTCAGGGACTTTTGGGATCATCGACTTTTTGTAGTATTTATGAATTTAATGAGACAGCGACTTCATACTATATCATTGAGATATTGTTTTCAGGGGAAATAATAATAAATGCATGTTGAAAATCAAAATGTCTTCAACACACCAACTTGGAGAAGTGAACTCATCTGTTTACTGAGGTTTGTGTTCTCGATGCACCCACTAATTTCACGCTAATTACATAGGGTGCATGAGGACAAGCATCTGTGTCAACCAATCGGGAATTTGAACCTGGCTACGTTCAAGCTCGGACGCCTCCATCAGACACGGTGCAATGGGCAGCGCGGCAGTGCGGCAGCTTTTTATGGATTTCACAGTGAGCATTTCCTCAGTGGTTGTGGTTGAAGTTGTGAGTAATGCTCTCACTGTCCTCCAGGTTTGCCTTCCAGAAAGTGTCTGTGTTGGTTTTAATACGTCGAGACTTACTGGAAGAAAGCTCAAGACACAGCTTCCCAGAAACGGGTTTCAGATGTCTTAATGTGGCGCCAGGAGTTCATGTGGTGATGTGTAAATGATGGAGGGGCCATTTGTGGGCAGTAAATGTACAGTTCCTCTCTGCACTAGCTGTACGGTAAATGTGTCATTATCATTGTCTGTCTCCTCCGCTGCTCATTCTCCCATTTGCACTTTTTTTCTGTCTCTTCCTAAAACACACCCAAAGGATGTTATCCACCCGTTAAAAGTCCTGAGTAGCAATTAGTTTCACTCAGCTCAAGTGATGTTTTGATGAACACACTAATGAGAACTCTCCACACGCTGGACCTCAAGCCTTCACCTTATGTCCTGGTACTGGGAATCATTGAGAGGGTGGCATTATTGCTAATGTTGTCATCACCACTTTACACCGACTCCCCCCCCCCCACACTGGCCAAACACACACTTCCTTCTGAGGTCTGTTGTTCAAGGCCATCGCCCCCGTAATCCTGACCTGTACTGCCCCGGCGGCCCAGCTCCAGATGTCCGTCTCTGTTGGACTCCATGGTAACCAGCCGTCGTAGCTGGCAACAAACACGGCCAGCGCTAATCACTGACAACATGGAAGCTGTGGGGTAGCTCGACTTGTCAGCAGGGTTGGGCTGAAAGGTCTGTGAAATATCAGTCTTCATCTGCAGGCGCAGCATGTTGGCTGACATCCCTTAGAGACCCACACACACCCTTTTTTCTGGTGGTGGTGGTGGGGGGCTGTGTGTGTTTGAAGTATGGGTATAATGTTCTTGGTCACTTCACACACTCCTCTGTAAAGCCTTTTAAGAGCTCAAGTTCAAACATGTTTTTTTCTGTCTCGCAGCATTTAAGACTGTGTGCTTGCAATCTTCCATCATCTGGAAATTCTGTGACACCTTATTTTCTGCCACTTAAGTTACATGATTCATTGATTGCCATTATCTTGAAATAGCTGTCATTACTGTCACGCGCCGTGGTAAACTCGAAAATCATTTCAGCCACTGTCTACGGAGCTTGTGATTGTAAATAGCATGATCGGATCTGCAGTATTATATTATTGACGGCTTTATTTCTTACGCTTGCGTGTTCATCAAAACTCTAATATTCCTTAATTGTTTTGTATTGCCTGATTCATTTCCAGCAGTCGTTATCATACGTGTAAATGCTATTTAAAAGGAATGAATGATTATCCCCTTAAATCGTCAGAATTACTGCATACCACGACCACACATGGAGCTGTTCAATGAAACAGGGAGGACTGTGCTGCTGTTGACCATTTTGCCAATCCACTTTCTGGACATCCGAGTCGCGTCCTTCTGAAAATTGTATGTCCTGTTTACAACTCTGATTGTTAAACTGTTCCACGCGTGCCCTTGAAAAGAGTAAAAAAAAAAAAAAAAACATTCAAAATGAAATAAAAGTCCTCAGATGCTGCCCAAATTTACTGCTGTGCGCTTTGGGAGCAATATAAAAGTTTGCACCTGTGAAACGGCAACACCTGTGCACAGATAGGAGAACATGTGTGTCTACTTTATTGTTACATAATCTGTTTATGGGGATGAAGGCAGATTGATTCAGCACTGACATCATTCACCATCAAACGTTTAGTGCTAATGATTATTTATAATACCCAGTAAGTCATTTATTAAGCACACAGCATTCTGTTTTATCGTGCACTCCTCGGCAAGGAGGTGAAAGATCACGATGAACTACAGAGCAGCACCCAGGAGCTGGAACGAGCCCGGTGTTTTGCTCGAGGATAGTTTGTCAGGGTGGATGCTTGCACATGAGCTGGAATCCGGATCCTCACGAACCTGCAGGGTGCACGCACACCCACAGCGATTTCTCACTGAAGTCGGTGCCGAGATAACATGCGGCCCACATTATCCCTGAAATCAATCCAGATGAAGTTTACTTAGGTTTGGTGACAGGATCTCCTGTCAGGGTGGTCCAGCACCAGCATGTGCAAACACAAAGAGCACAGGTTGCACACTGAGATGAGCACCGATGGCTGGACACACACACACACACACACACTCACATCCTCACGCTATGAGGCAGCTGGAGGCCTTTCTGTGGGTTTGACATGGGCTCGTGTGATGTGTAACAGTATGCCAGCTAGCTGGGTGGGAGGATAGAGATGTGGAGTTATACGCCGCAGTAAGGCGGCAGTGATCCATGACTCACACCGCGTGTGAACGCCCGTGTGTCGTGAGATAAACAATAAAGTGGCAGCTCGTGCTGGTGATATCTCTTATCACTCGGGTGTGTGAGTCTAAATGCTCATTGGAAGGTAACAAAGTGGGGAGCAACGGCAACAGTAAGCTCTGCCATTCTACTATTTGCTCGTGTTGTTTATCGTGTCGTTTAGCCGAAACACTGGACTTTCATCTTCATTAAGGTCACACGTCGTCCGACTCGGCAGAGAGATATATTTTGCTCCATGTATCCGACATTAGCACAAGTGCACCCTCAGAGTTTTTGATAAGATCCACTTATCTCTGTGTTGATAATTTGTGCTGGATATCTTCCTATCACAAGCTCATCTTCTACAGTCACTGATCTGTCTCCATCAACATTCATGAAGATCTTCTCTTTGTTTCACTTGTGCATTAGTGCAAAGAAATCAGGTACGATTGTGTACAATAAGTACAACTAAATATGTTGGCTGTTGTATCATCACCACACATAAAGTGTCTGTGTATATTGTGGTTTTCAAAATAAACCCCGAACTAAGAATCTTGACTTCCACCTTCATATAAACAGACAAGAGATAATGAAGTGAGAGAATAGGATGGAATGAGGAAAGGAAGGATAGTGGGAAACATAACGGTTTCCTGCTGCTATATTATCAGCTGATTTGTTCACTCAGTAAAATCCAAAGACGCATAAGGAAAGGCAGCAAAGAGGTGGAGAGAGACACAGAGGGAAGATCCATTCAATGGAGGAGCATGTGATGAAGTGAAGTGAAACAGTCCACATGTAATAAACAAATGGAATAAGAAAGTAATGCGATAAGTAAAGGAGTGGATGGATGAAAGGATGGAAAGTGCAGAATGTAACATTACAAAATAACCCCACAAAAAATAATATATATCGTATTTCTTGATCCCACAGCACAAGCCCAGTCAGTACAAATCCCAAATTGTATCGATTTTTTCTCGCTTCATTGGTATGTTTCATGATTTATTGGGCTCATTTCTTCCATCTCTGGAGGTTATTTTGTGAGATAACAGCCAATATACCGTCTCCATCCAAGTGACATACCCCTGAGACTGAACTGCATTCTCACTTACGTTTCGATGGAAACAGATTTTCTCGGCCGCAGCCTTAAACATGTGGTGAATGTTGTAACAAAACAAACCCCAAACGCAACTAAATTAGAAACATATTTGTAACACGTCAAAAACAAACTGGCGGAAAATCTTTTTCCTCATAAAGAAATAGACAAAGCAGTGACTAATATTACTAATATTCATGAACCATTTGATCACTATCACTCTAATGTAAAGGTCCAGTGTGTAGAGTTAAGGGGATCTATGAGTATAAATGGAATATGATATTCATAATTACGTTTTAATCACCTGAAAGTAAGAATTGTTGTGTTTCTGTGAGCTTAGAATGAAGCTGTTTTGGAACGTGTCCTCTGCATTGAGTCTTACTGCAGTAGCCCATGAAGGACAAACCCAACAGTGGCTCTAGAGAGAGTCTTTTTCACGTTTCTACGTTACCTGAAGGCCACTGTACTTCTCCGACACCCTTCCAAAGGGACGGGTGAGCGGAGGGGTATTTACTTGGTTGCAATTTGCAACCTAACCACTAGATGGCACTAAGTCCTACACACTGGGGCTTTAAATATAAGATGTAATAAAACAACATCTCAACACCTGCATATTGAAGAATGGACGTGACTATATCAAAGGTCAACCCCTGATGAAGGATGAGCAAAAGCGTTAAGACAGAGGAACGTTAGGAAATAGAAAGTAATACAGGAAAAAAAAAAGATTAGAAAACTAGAAAGGAATTGCTGCGATGAGATGCAAAAGCTTCTGGGTGTGACTGGAATAGTAATAATCCCAGAGACAAAAGAGCGGGTTTGACTCTGGCCCTTAGTAACAAGAGACAGAGGCAGAGAAAGAGAAAGGGAAAATGTAGACGAGGAAATCCATTAATAGAGATGCTATCTGATGGCTGTGCTTTCTCTTCCTGCATGGCGTGAGCTGTATTTTCATATAGCGAGGTGTTGAATCTACTGCAGTCAATGTTACCTGACTAACTGCACTTCCTTTAGCTGTTGAGCATGTTACATGATCACTTCAGTGTGTTACTCATACACTGTAACTGCATTTCCACTATAGTTTTTAGACTTAGAAATCCCGGCTGAGGTGAGCTGAAACTGTGCACGTTCAGAGAATGAGTGAATTACAGGCAGCGTAGCACGACGCATGACGCAACATGGACAGTGAAGCGGCCGCCATTCATTTCAAAAGAAACGCTCCCCATGGGGAAAGAGACAGAGATCTTTAACAAGGACAGAGAGACTCATCCGTAACCTCTCAGTCTATCGTTCTTTTCTTTTCGTCGTCAATAAATTCTATTGAAATCCAGCTCAGGGTGATCTGCTGATTCTACTTCTATAGAGGCTCCTCTCCTTCACCGAAGGGCTCAAATGATATTTCATTATAAAAATAGTTATTTCATTTAATTTAATAATTTTCATTTAACAAACTCCCTGCCGATGTCACTTTGGCAGTCCATCAGCACAGCCTCTCTTTGTATGACTTCAGACAAGTTTCTTTATAGGCTTTTGATTTGGCTTCCTGTTGAATGCAATCTGTTAAAGGCTCTAAATAGCTGAGTCCCTGCTGCATCATATAGATACATAGCAAAGGAAGCCCCTGGTGGAACTGACTGGTGCGTTGAGTAATGGCACTCGCAGTAATGTTTACTGTAGGAGGGTCATTTTTTATCAGTGACATGCTGAGGTTTGACTGTGTAGCAACAACAACATTTCTCGTTTAATCATTGTCATGTATTTTTCCATCAATATAAAGAAATTCCATCTTCGCAGTCGTGCTCTCTAGCGTACGGCGATGCCTTCCTCACCTCATCCAATACGCGCAGAAGACAAAAGTCCTCTCTTTCTTATCCATTCAGCTGCTGATTTCCATAGTCTCTGCAGTTCAGTGGACAGGAGAAAAGGCATTTCTATGGGAGGTGTTTTCCCATTTCCTCATGCAGATGAGGAATTTGACACACCTGAAGATGTCTGGCGGTGTGTGTGTGTGTGTGTGTGTGTGTGTGTTTATGTGTGTCTCTCTGACGGAGCACCATCTGTGTGTGGACACACATCATTCACCACGCCACCAACTGAAGCAGAACATATAGGAAATTTTAATCAAGGCTCTCAGCAAGCCTGGTGGGCTGGTAGAGGTGAGTGCATGTATGTGTGTGTGTGTGTGTGTGTGTGTGTGTGTGTGCAGGTGGACGCAGGTGTATTTGAAATTGTGTCTGGGGGTATTGTGATGAAACATTAAGATACTCCCACCAATGATAAAGAGGCAAATAGTCCTGTGTGACCAGAGGGACTTCTTGTTCGAATACAAATGGACTCTGGTTCCCTAATAGTTACAAGATATATGCATGTGTGGGGACTTCTGCCGCGACCACCACAGTGGACCATATCCACATTTTCATTTTACAAGCTCTCCCTGACCTTCCGTCTTTTTACTTGTGATAAAAACCTCTCATGGTTAAATGAAAAAAAAAGCCCTCCGTTTTCCTCCGAGTGTGCTTTTAATTCTCCTTTGTCTTCTCAAAAAGCTCTCTGACTTATTGCCAGGGCACACTGGCTTTTTACATTATTGCTTTTTACAGGGTTACCCGTCTTTCTGAGGATTTGGAAATTTAAGAATCTTATTGTTGTTTTCTGAGGCATCGTTTATGAAGAAAATTGCTTTCTTTTGGCCAAACCGTGAGGAGACAAAGTCCTTTTCTCACTTCTCGGTAGTTCTATCCTTGCCGTTTGCCATGTTTTGATCAGAACACAAAAAGAAGAGGCAGGATTTTATTCTGCTGCTGGAGTAACCCCTGCGGCACTTCTGAAAACATGCACGAAGAGAAGCGACAAAGGGCCGAGCTTCTTTCTGTTTGAAGATGTACTGGCCTCAACACTCCTTACTATTAGTTGCTTATAAAACTGGGGATCCACAGTCTTGTAATACAGAGAGCATCTCCTAATGTTTCATGTTTCTTTCCATTCAGCTCAGATACAACTTCTCACCTTGACCTTTGTGCTCCGCCGCATCTCTTATCTGACTCTCAACTGATGTGGGACAACTTACTGAAGAAGAGATTTCAGCCGTCATCTTTAAAGGTCAAGGTCAAGACTACCGGGAAGATTTTTTTTTCTTCCACTTATCGGATTTATTTGAGTCCTTTTTAATCTCTCTAGATGGAGTGTAGAGCCTGCAGCGCTTTTACTCGAGGGCTTCGTGTCTTAATATGTAATACCATCACGTCTTTATACCATCTCCAAAGTTTACACCACATTCGTGTGTCCGGAGAAAGTGGAGACGACCCTAAAACGAGCCAGCCGGTCAGCCACTGGCCTTTGCATTGTCGGAAAGACATCAAAAACATGAATTTATAAAGGAAGAACTAGCAATACACAAAGTTCCTTGCTTTTGTTTTGTGATGTTATGATACATTTTACAAAAATGTGACAGTAAACTTTCAAATGTAGGCTCTTGGAGAGCCCTTCAGGTCCTTTACTGCAAAATAACGATCACGCTTTGACAAATAATGGATAAATGCATGAATAACGGGCCAAAATCGTCATTTACCTTCATTAACACTTCTGTGAAAGTCAGAAAACTATTTTTAAAACATGCTAACAATTTGAGTAAAGAATGTTCCACTTTTAATCAAAAGGCTAAAAAAAGGCAAAACCAACAACATAGTCCGTTGAATGGAGTCAAATGCCAGTTTAACACAGTTTAACACAAATTACTTCTTTTTTTTATTATTCACAAGTGCAACCCTCCAAACACATGCTCACACATACACAAAATACAATTATTTTTCCATCGGCATTGCCAAGAGGAATAATTTGCAAGCTGTGCTATTTTTAAATTTTTTTTCTCCATCACTTTTGTGCAATTAGCATTGTGAGATGGCCGTGTTCCACGCTCTGGGTCGTCCCAGTCGACTGTGCAGAAAACAAGTTGCTATTCCCTTGGACCCCATGTTGGATGAAGTTCTCCTGTCGCCTAAAACTAAGCTCACAAAAGTTTAATTTTCGAACCCACCCATAAGTATTTATTTATTTATTTTTTAATGGAAGCATGTACAGATTCCACGTTCAGTCTCCCAGAGTGGAAAAGGCCCATTTCTGGAGTTGGGGAGGTGTGAAAACTACTCTTTTCACACCTCCTTATTAACTCATGCTCGGTCGACGCTAACCTCCTACCCCCTGCCGTCTGTATTGCTGGCATTTTGCTTATTAATGATGATCATGATAATCCCCTTTTCCACTAGAATGGGATTTAGTGTCTGAGGACACGAGGCCTGATTTCTCAGTGTTAGGAGGTAAACTGATGTCTGTTTGTCAGCCGCAATGGTTTGTGTTTTATTGTTTCCTCCTTTCCTCGTTTGTTTCATTACAGAGACACAGTTGACTGCCTTTATTCCTCCTCTTATTATTTTGATCCTTCATCCTTTCCTGCTTCCCCGTTCATTTTCCATCATCCAGTGTATCTTTGCGTTATCTCCTTCCGACTGAGCTCCTGTTTTGCTCATTTCTGCATCCTCTCCTTAAGGTGTTGGTCATTGAATTGTACTTACTTTCATTACTCCTTCCTTCCTTCCCCTCCTCTCTGCAGCCCTCCTGACGCATTACAGCTTATTCCTACATTCCTTCCTTCCTTCCCCCCCATACAGACACGTTTTATCGTTCTTTCCAGCCACATTTAGTCAAACACGTAGATACGGAATAGTCAAAAGCTTTATTCCTCTTTTTATCCTCCATCCTTCCATCTCTCCCATTCTTACCTTCACTCTCTCCTCGCCAGTGCTTTGCCAGCTCCATTCACAATGTCACTCTCTCTCTCCTTCTTTCCCTCCTTCCCTCCCCCTACCTATGCCCTCGCTCATCCTCTCTCACATTTGCTCCCACCTCCCTTCTTCCCGTCATCGATTTCTTCATTCTCTCAATGTCAGCCCTTCTGTCTCCCTCTCCCCTTTGTCTCCACCATATCTCTCTCCACCTTCTACATCTTCCTCATTTATCCCCCTCCTTCCTTCTCTCTCTCTCCCTCCAGGCCCCCTCTCTCTTCTCTCCCCCCTCCTCTCTTTATCCTCCTTACCAGAAGTCCTTGCCACTGGGCCAAGTCTGCCTATTTACATTGGAATAAATCTACCTCATCACACGGCCACTTCTCAGTTGTTTCTTTTTTTTTTCAGCCACTGCAATCCTTTTAGCCACCAGCCTTGAGAATTAATAAAACCCAGCAATAAACTCTCCCTCCCTCCTTTCTCCCCCCCACACTCCCTCTCAATGTCAAATGATGGATGGCTGGTAGAAGTGTGCGCCAGCTGTGATGTAATGACACTACAGCTATGGCCTTATTTTAACTCTGGCCTCCATCAGAGCATCTGTCAACATTGCGCCCCTTCAAAGAAACAAATAACAATGAAAGCAAATAAAGTGGGGGCAATATAGCACAACTATACAGAGATTGTAATAAGTAATCAAAAACGGCAGTTAATTGGACGCAGCTCTACTACAGCGACATAAGGAATGTGATGATGTGAATTTGGTCTAAAGGGGAGTGAACAATATTGCTAAAAGAGGCCGGCTTCACTGCTTGAGTTTCAGTGGCACGATGTTGGGTTGTGAATTATTTCTGTAAGAAAAGTCGTTCTTTCTCTGAACATATACAATCGCAGAAACTTCAAAGCTCCATCGGAAATTTGATTGTTTTACAACGTCGAATCAAGGGGGGATTTAATGCGTCTGTTTGGGCGCTGATCAAAAGAAAAAGAAGCCGTGGAGATCTTTAAAAGAACACACGTCAATCATCACTGGTGCAGCTGAATGCTTTTAAAAGTCCCATAATTAGTTCCATACAAATCACCTGTGTGTACTTCCAAAGGGGGTTCAATCGATTGTCCTATAATTACCCCTGTTTCCGGAAAGTGTCTTTATCATGGAAAAACCTGCACCACAAATGGTGCACCGGAAAAATATTCTACTCAAATCAGACCGGCCGTCTTAAGAAGAAAGGAAACCGTCCAATCAGCGAAGGACCTTTTGGACAACAGCGAGCGTGTGCTTTTGGGGTTTTGGAGCATCTCTTACAGGCAACAGACCTTTTCCACAGCAGACACACACTCGTCACAAAAGCACAGGTCAAACTAATTGAGTTAAGGATGGCTCAGTTCCATCATTACCAGGACCCCAAACTGAATGCAGTCATCTTTAATCTCATCAATTACAGCTGCGATGACAATGCCAAAATGCCTGCTGTGGAAAAAGGTCCGTCAACATCGGCTGTTCTCAGTAGTTGAACACGACACAGCTCTTTCTCGATGAAACAAAGTTCCTTCAGGTTTTGAAATATAATTTGGTGAATGTGTAGTTTTGCGTGTCTGCACAGCAACAATCAAAACGGTATAATGTCTCACATGGAGTATTGAGATTTAAGAAACACCAACAAGCCGTATCGCTCACTCGTGCACGTGCAAAGAGGATGAAGACGGCGGAGGCTTTGGTAATCAAATGACAGATCACAAAGAATCCACAAGCAGGAGACGAGCAGAGCAGCCCTGCACTTGAGGTGGAAGTGACGGGGCGACCTTTTTAAACCACTGTGACTCCGCTGCCGTCGAATGGTCATTTGTCATACTTTGCTGACTCTACTTTCAAATGACACGGATCAGCATCAGGCTGAGAGAAGGGTACCGCTGAGTTTCACATCTTCTGATGTCTTACTCCTCTGTGTTGGGACAAATTGTATCCGTAGGACTTTGTCAAACTCAATCCTCTTGTAACTATACTTTAAAGGGTATGTTCACCCACATTACTTGGAAACATACTGTACCTTTAGTAGTACATAGTCATAGTTTTGGTTTTCTATGTTTTGAGAGATCTGTCTCGATGTTAAAAACAGGGTTACCAGTGGAGGCGTGGAAGACGTAAAAAGAAAGGTAATCAAAGAAGACAGCACATGGGTGTTCAGCCTGGCATATTAAACGAACACAGAAACATTAAGGATTAACGCTGGTAAATGAAAATAAAGGAACACAAGCAGAAACTGTATTACACAGCTTTATTCATCAAGCATTTCATTTCATCACATTTTCATTCAGCTGTTTTGACAAAGACTCGTAAATAGATCGAGGCTTCAGGGGTACGTTTGGGATTGGGCCACTGTTTTCGCGGGGTCTATTTCTTCTGTAGTTCCAATAAAACTCCACACAGTGGAAAGCTGTGTTTGGTTAATTTAATTGTTCTTAGTCTCACCGCACCCAAAGTGTACTCTCCACCTATTGTCTGCAAATCTTTCTCTCTCCGTCGGCAGGGAAAGCAAATTGAATATGCTGAATGCGTTTGCTTGACCCTGCAAATGGAGACCTGTCAATCCAATTTGTACACACCCGCCAACCCACACACACACTGGTGCGTGTGGGTTACCATAGTAGTTAACCTTACCATATGTAGATGTGCAAAGTTAGATTAAAGGGGATTATGGGAGCTCAAATGTAGCACCCCGACACCCCTCCTACCCCGCTCCCAGTGCAGGCCATGCATACAGAGCATGCATCGTCATGAGCGTTCCAGACATTCTCCAAACAAGCAGAAGGGTTACGTTCACGGAAAAAAAAAACACACATAAGATTACCTCATCAAATAAAGTAGGCGGGTGACATTCACTGAACAAAGCCTTTGGGTAAGATTCAGCAATGGGATGGGCGGGTTACATTGACTCAAGAGAAAGGTGTAATACATCTGTTCCAAAGCATGGTGGTGTTGTGTTTGACAAACAAGACGACTGTGATGTTCATGAAGCGGTTGTGGAAAACAGAAAATGACACGAGGGAATATTTACAGACCCCATTTACACGTGTAAAGGTTCTCCCCGCGTTGGCATGGGTTTTCTCTGGGTTCTATGGTTTCCCCCTACCACCAAAACATGTTCAACATCATAAGCCTACTCAAACTATTTCATCCCATTTACACACATCTGCATGGCGACTCTGTATACCTTGCTTTCACAGTCACCTGCTTCAGTTATTTTCTCTTTTTTTTTGCTGAACATAAAGAAAGGTGGTCTTATCTCGGAGGCTGGTGGAAAACGGATCTGTTTTTTTCAGACCGCAATGGACATCTAATGCATCTCCTTGTCCCTCAGTTGAGAGTCTGATACTTTCTTTGGTGCGATAACACTTAGTGTATGCTTCAGCCTGTGAGGAGCTGGTAAGAGTAGCTGAGTGTTCATTTGTAAAAAAAAAAAAAAAAAATCTTTACGAGCTGAAAGGCTGCAGTAAAATAGCATCATAGTCAATTCATTCTAAAAATAAACAGCATAGTGGTTTGTATTTATAGTTTGCATTAGAGTCGTTCAACTTTACCAGCCAGTAGTGCACTTTTGGTATGTTGTAACTTTGTGACTGTAATTAATGAGCTCATTTTCATATTGTTGTGACCTTGTTTCTGTTCCCAGTGCAGACTGCTGGTATATAAATATACATTTTGAGGAAAAGAAAGGCTGCTGAAGCTGCTCTGAGCTGCTGGTGATTAATTACTCCAAAAACAACATGGCTGGCATTATGCCGTGTGAAAATTACACTCGAACGTGTGTGCACACACCCATGCAAACGTGCACATGTTTGCTCTCAGGTGGACCCACACATGGTCCCTCATCATTCCTTTCCCGTGGGTGTTTAAATGCCCGTCTGTGCTTACGTTCACTGTGTGTGTGCTTGTGTGTGTGTGCCTGGGGAGCGGTGAGATTTCCTACATCACGTACTCCCGCTTGTTTGATCTTTCCTCTTCCATCTTCTCGGCAAAGAAACCTGACATGACAGGGTCTCTCTCGACTCTCCTCTCATTCCATTTTAAGTCTTAAGTGTAGCTGACCGCACCTAAGTGTGTGTGTGTGTGTGTGTGTGTGTGTGGAAGCTAAGCAGCGGGATAAATAAGTGTGTCCTCTCTACCTTAGGGTGAAAGAAAGTAAAGTGTGCATCTCCTCCTTCCTCATACAACCTGCATTAGTAAAGGTCTGGGCTATAGTCGCGTGAATGTTCTCTGCAGTTAGTGCGAGTCACTTTGCGTTATCGGTGGCTATATTATTCCATTTGATTCATGACCGCGAAGGATCTCTCAGGGAATTTTAGGTGACTCACCAGAAAAACAAATGCCTCCTAACCTTGGGAGTTTGTGAGAAGAAAGCGCTACTAGACGATGTGAAACTGTAACCTTGAAATTCCCAAACAATGGAGTGAAACAGACATTTGTAAACAGCTCCTCATTATTATAGTAATTGCTCAGTGCACTGGGGCTTTTACATGAGTCGGACAAGATAAATACAAGGTAGCGTATGCAGCGGAGCAGAGGATTGTTCTGCAGAGCTGGATGTGGCGCTTCATCAGCAGTGGCTTGGGAGGATATTTGTGTTTTCCCTCGCAAATCAAAAGGTCCCCAGCAGGACGCTTCTCTCTCGGCGTTGTGACTTCCACCAAAAGAGGGAGCTTTTAGTCGCCATTTCAGCAGCCACCCACCTCTGTTAAATGTCCTTAAAAGTATGACATTGAATCGCTGGCAGGCGCAGTGCTGCTATTTTGGAGATGACACTGATCTCTGATCTCTGACCTCTTTGTGGACAAGGTGGGGAAAACAAAGAATTTCCCTAGAGGGAGCCATTAAGTGCCGTAATATAGTTAGGAGGAGGAGGGATGCGTTTAAACAATGACCTCAGTATGAATACGACGGAGGCCTTCATTACGCTCAGTATGAAGTACATACTTGATAAAGTAAAGACTTTCTGTGGCATCGGATGCCGTTTGATGCGCAGTTTGAGGTTTGTCACAAACCTGATTAATAGCCTGAACAATCAACAATGGGGCTCTCTGACGAATTTCCAATTTCCCTCATGGTGGATGTTGAAGTTATAAACTTAAGTGAGTGTTTTAATATTAAGTATTGAAGTTATTATTGGTGTAGTATTTTACATGTTGTGGCTAAAACCGTAAGTCTTGAAACTCCTGTGGTGTCAAATTAAACTTCAGAAACGGCAGAATATTGTCTCCATCTTAAAGTCATCTGAGCCTCTATATTATGGTATTTTTTTCTTCTTTTTTACTTTTACATTATTGAGGAAGCGGCTCGTGTTCAGTGTGAACAGCCACCGGTGGCCGGTACACTAAACCTCTTCGGACATTAAATGAATTCTACCAAACTGACATCTTTTCTATCACATTTCCAGTCAGTAATATAATATTAATAGAAAGTAATCTGCTGATTTGAATTCCGAATTAATATCTATATTTTTTACCAAATGAAGCACTGTGCATCACATACATTCAATCCAATTACATTTGGTGAAAGTCTAATTTAGGTAAGATATCCTTAATAATTGAAAAGCCCTGAAATAATACAAAACTGCAGAGATGCAGGGCATTTCTTAAATGTGTTTTACTCATTACAGCTTTGGAAAGTATCCGGCAATGAGAATCGAACTAAAAATAGCTTGCATTGGTTGTAAGCAAAACCATCTGTGAATGCAGTTGGCATTGGCATTGCAGACGTGGCAGGTGGCTGTTTAGACTGATTTAATTTCCCAATTTAAACTAATTCCACGCTTCAGAGGCCAGTGTGGAATTTAGCAGCTTATTAACTTTCAGAAACACATGTCTAAGAGCTGCAAGTCATGCGTATTGTCAGTTTATGACACATACGACAGCTGGAGTTAACTGAACACAATGAGGTAAAATACATGCAGAACAGGATCATAATTTGATCAGCTTCACACACATCAATTGCAATATTTCTGTCTTTCATGGCATCTCTATGGAGTTACCAAGTCATTTGATATGTTCCTATTCCTCTATTTCTATGCATGATTTACTCTCAAGAAGCGTATGAGCACATCTCTGGGAAACAACATCATTTAATTGTACTGTTGTGTGATTCTTTATGGAGAAGCAATCAATCGATTAGTTGACAAAACCGTTTCATTGTCAGTAAAAGTAAGAGTTGGTTGAGGACAGCCCTACTATCTACCTAACTATCTACCTAACTATCTCAGCCGCCTGTTGCCAAGATAAAGAATCCAGTCAGAGGCGCGAATCAGAACGCTTGGTTGAGGCAGTAGTTTCACAAAACGCGACGCCATCATCGCTGAATTCAACCACAATTAACCCCAACATTTGAAATGACCCGATTCAATCTGTAGATTGTAAAACCAGTTTAAGAATTTAAGCTTCGGTAATCGGACAGTTTTTGTGGAAATGCACCTTGGGAGTTGTATTCAACTCTTCCCTTCCAATGGTTCTGTACTCAAACGTGTAGCTTGGACTTTCTATCAAAGAAGCAGATGCTTTTTTAACACAGTTGTTCACATTTTGGACCGATTTTTGATTCAGTTTTGTCGGTCTAATCTGATTACAGCCTTCTAGATTCTAATTCCAGTGTGCCCATCTGTTTTTCCGGTGCAGAGATATATATATATACACGCAATTAACACGATTTCAGAGAAATAATGAAACACATGATGACATGATGTCTCTGGATTACTTCTAATTTTAGCAATCAGACTACTGACGTTCCTTTGCATGGGCTATATTTAATAATATCTCAACCCTCCCTCTCTCTTTCTAATGCAATGATCTCTTCTTCTCCGTCAAAATATACTGTAGAGAAGGAAGACGCTTTATGATGCACACAAGGAAGAAGAAAAACACCCTTGCAGGCTAGCATCTTCAAAGAACAAACGATAATGATCCCGTTACTTTGTGCATTCAGTGAGTGAGAGACACAACTTGATTGTGTGCACACGCAGACAGCGGGTGTGTGTGTGTTTCAGTGTGAAGCAGACACAGAGCTATCCTGCTGTGAAAGGCTGTTGTCAGGGTTTCTCTGCACACACAGCAGAATGAAAACACTACTGAGGTGACAAGGCTCTGCCTCTGTTTCTTCATCCCTCTCTTTCTCTCTGTCTCTCTCTGTCTCTCTACCCTTCACTGTTTTACCCAATATTCCTCTCCTCCCTCTGTCCCACGTCAATCTCCTATTACACCCGGCCCGTCGTTCTTCACTAATCTCAATCGCCCCCTCTCTCTCTCTCTCTCTGTCTCTCTCTCTCTCTCTCTCTCTCTCTCTCTCTCTCTCTCTCTCTCTCTCTCTCTCTCTCTCTCTCTCTCCCTTTGTCCCGGGTGAATGTCATTTTGTCAGCCAGTTGTCATGTCGTCTGCTGCCTCTTCCTCTTTTTTGCAACCCCGCCGAAAGACCAATGAGTGGGTGCGTGCCGACGGACGGAAGGTTAAAGGTCAGAGTGGGTAAGCTGAGGTGAGCTGCAGTGTGAAGAGGGACGGGAGGAGGGAATTCTCTCAAAGATGAATTGAATGGAAATTAAAGCAGAAAGGAGTGCGGTATGACGACAAAACATTCGAATTAGAGGAACTAGATCAATATTCATCCATCTCCACACAATTTGAGTCCGTACTGTAACATACCCTCACAACAAACGTTTCTGCAGACGTTATTGGGGGGGAAACTAACTTGCAGAGACAATAAATTATATAAGGCTAGATTAAAACACATCATAGGCCAATTGAGTTTAATAAATCAAACAGGAGTTCATAAAAAAATCAACGAGGACATTCACGTCCTGGCTAAATATAGGGATGCCGATCACTCCTCTACATTCAGCCTACTCGTTATCCCATAAGTGTGTTTCATTGTAGTTCCATTCTTTGATCTTATGATTGCAATTGAGCCAACTCCATGACACCTGAGCCAACCTCAGTTCACTAATGGATGCCATGGCATACAGTCGAAGGCTCTGTACATGCTTAGTGGGCCTTGAATTACAATAGATTGAGCAAAGTACAACTCCGAGAGCTAACCTTCACGCTCGAGTAAAGAAAAACACGAAGCTTTACAGATGAACATCCCTTGTTATGGCTTTTCATCTGTAATTATAACAAATACATTTAAAAAGATTAACTGATTCAGCAAAAAAAACAAAAAACAATAACCTGCTGAACCCCCCCAAACATTTAGTTCTTTAAACAATCGCCAAAAGTAGACTTTTCATCATAGCCAGAAGCTGTGGAAACCGTCGTTATCGTCAGGTTTTCATTTTTCGACGGTCTTTCAACACATGATGTGTGATCAACGCCTACTGTTGTCAGAAAAAGCCACCAAAATTAAGCTTAAAATTGTTATATTTCATTCACAACATTATATTCTAAATGTCTCATTTGAAATCTTGCCCCAAATAAACCACAAACCATTTTTTAAAAATAAATATCAAAGAAATGTAACTAGTCTTTTATGAGTTATGGCACTGCAACTGAGTTATACTGCAGAAAAGACATGATTGAGTTCTCTTATATAGTGCAGTGAAAATCAATCAAGGCCACAGACAGAAAAATGTGACAGGAGCAAAAAAGTCCTCAAACAGTTTGGGGTTCTTAAAGCTGCTTTCATTGATTCTTTTGACACATTGGCAGTGGAAACAAACTGTGGACACAACACTGACATATTATCATAAGCTTGTTAGCATGCAGCAGACGTGGAGCAGCACAAGCTAAGTTAGGTTGGGTAAGGTATGTTCCTGCCCACCTGATGGATGGCAAAGCAATATTTTTACTCTTGATTTTGGTCGCCACCAACTCCTGGGAACTATATCCGGTTCTTCAACATCTTTCTGCTGTTTAGTTTCTAATTGAAAACAGCTGCTATGGCTGAAAACATGCTGCCCCTTTTACATACAAGCAGTCATGTGACTGATAATATAAAATATAAAAAAAATACTCATCTTACCCTAGGTGTACTCAGTAAGAGACTAACTTAATCACATCCAATATTGGTTTGGATGTTTTCCAGATGTAAACACCTTCCCAAAGCGTTCTTTGTTATATCCAGACCGGATACTAATGGGATTGTGTATACGACAGGAAGTACAATAGCTGTAATCTGGTGCTTAGCTATCTCATTTTATTCCATTTTATTGTTTATTGGCAGCCAAAATATTGCTTTTTTCTGCATTACTAAAGCCATAACATTGGCATTAAAAACCCATCTTACACAGACACACAGGCATTGTCACACATTAAGCACTTGCTCTCTTACACATACTTCTGTCTCGGTCTCATGCTCGTAAACACACACACACACACACACACAAAGCGCACACTCCAGGGAGTGTGTTGGCATTTCACTACAGCTCATTCTGTCATGACGGCGGTACGGAGCCTTCCAGACACCTCTCAGACAGATTGGCTTCTCATCTTTAAGACAGCTGATAATGAATTTAAAGCGCGGCCCTTGGCTTTGGCATACCTGTGGAGAAGCACGATCCCAGGCGATGAAAGAGGCAGACAGACAGTATGTGCCTTGGCAAGACATCATAGTGCAAATAAAAATAACTTGCTGGTTGTGCTGGTGAGAGGGTAAAATAGGCAAGTTTCATAAAACGCATGCTTTTGTTCATTGCGAGAATGAAATGAGATTTGCGTTTCAGCGTTAATGACAGCTCAGTTAGAAAACACAATATCTGGCTGGCTTTTCAATCCACCTAGTGTGTGCCTTTTGACTGATTCAGTTATTTGGCTTGATGTGATCTCGGAGCTTTTCATATGTGAGACAAAATCAGCTGTCAAATACACTACCAGAGACCGTATACAGTTTCCTCAGGGCACACAGAGTCATTCTTTAGATTTGATGGATGCAGAGACATTTTGACAAGGCAGAATCTCTATCTTTGTGATGTTTGCCCCGCCCCTCCTCCACTGGGATTGGACGGCTGGATAAAACGATAACAGTGACAAGCGCAGCGATTTACCCAAAGTTCCTCAACTCTCGGAGACCAGGAAAATAATTGGCAAAGGGTGTGGAGGCGCTACAACACCCTCCTCCGATGACTCATGCTATTTTTAGACTCACTGGCTCCATGTGGGCGAGTGTTGACGACCCCTGGACTAGAATATCTTTCAGTAGGCGTGTATGGTAAACGATTGAGCATGAGGGCAGATTGCTTAATGAACTACTGTAGAGGGAGGTCATTAGTTATATACATGTGGCTGTAGGAAGTTAGGTTGTAGTCCTAACATTGAAACATTCATTTACTTACATACTGTTTCCAGCTATTTCAACTTCTGTCATATGGTTGTAGAGCAAAAAACTCATGCTACATTAACAATGACAGTTTCTTTTCATTCATTACACAAAAGGATTGTGGTGAAAAGGTGAATTTTCTTTTAATAAAAATGTTGAAAGAGATTATCCTCAATAGCTCAACTTTTACAACCTTTAATTAGTTTGATCCAGCTCTGTTAATATATGGACATGATTTGTGGAAAAGTCTTTCAAGTCCTCCAAGTAGTGCGAGGTATAAAGAAGAGAAATGTTCTCAACTCTACTGACCTGATATTTAACTGTCTGAATGATAACTTACTACCTCATTATTTCGTAGAAAGTGCAAAGACTTGTTGCGTTTATTGACTTCTAAATCGAATAAATGTGTGTTCTGCATATAATAGAGAGACCGCAGGGATATCAGAAACGGGTTGACTGAGAACCATACACAGAGAAAATGCGACAGTTGCTTAGTCCACGAGAGGAAAAACAACATCAATATATTGGAGAGGGGAAAGAGGCAAAGAGATTTAAATGAGATTTCCACGGGATGAAAGGCAGCTTGCAGACTGTAAGAGGACTAGAGCCGTAAACAAGCATACGCCATTATCAAGTGGATACTGGCTGTTACACACTAATCCCAGTCAAAATCCCCCCTGGAAAGCAATGAGACTGGCACCATCACACAGCTATGTGTGTGTGTGTGGGGGGGGGTTAAGTGGCATCATGATCATGCAGAGGGTAAGTCCCAGGGTTGAGTGCTAACCATCCCCGAGGTTGTAAGAACAGCATTTCACAAACTCCTGGGAACCCACAGCAGTAAATTGAGTCTCTCCTCAGGGGTGGTGAGGGAGGGAGGTGACGGGGGGGAGGGGGAGGTGGGGGCCCTGGAAGCATACAACTCAATTGGGCAGAGAGGAGACACTAGAAAGCAGCTGCCACAGACACACTTCATCCACGCTGTGCCACTTTGGAACAGGGTGTCTCAAACATCCCTTTTAGCCGCGGGACCAAAGTGGAGCAAAATACGAGGTGACTTAATCCAGACTGGGAGTTTATGAAAACATACACAGTATACAAGCTCGTTTCTGGTTACATCCGCAAGATCCCCACAAGGCGTGGCAGGTTCTAGATTCGAAAAAAGTGAAGGATGAAAATGAGCTGTCGCGAAAGACAACTGCTGCAAGCTAATCAAAAGCGATGCGTATGAGAGAAATGCCAAATGGCTGTTGGGGACAGTGAAAGTAATTAGAGCAGCCAATCGTGTCGATAAATGATACAGCACATACAGATGGTGAAGACATTGTGCTTTTTTTTTTTTTAAACCTCAAGTTTTAGGGCTGCTCCTATTCTGTCAATCTACTGGATAAAATGACAGGAAAGTTAGAAAAGAGAAGCACTGGGTGGGGGGAGGGGAGGGGAGGAAGGAGAGCAAAGCTGATGCAAACACTGTACTTACGATAAGTAAAATAAAGAAAGAAGTGTTAAGGTCAAAGAGGGCTCCGGAAGCATGTAGGGGAGAGGGGAATGAGAATGAGAGGAAGGAGGGAGGAGGGAGGAGATGGTTGTATAAAGAAGCCAGTCCTGTCTGCTGGTGCCGCTCCCTCTCTCTCCCTCCCCCAGACGACGGTGTGATGGGGTGGAGATGAAAGAGAGACTTTGAAGAAGGAGTGATCCTTCACTCGCTCCCTCGAAGGAGGAGGAGTGGGATCAGAGCAGAGGCCCCTGACACCGCAAGAGATGTCAAGATACACACACACACACACACACACACACACACACACACACACACACACACACACACACAGTACGTTTCACATTACGCACTTGACTTCTTTTAGAAGTACTTTCAAAGGTGACTTTACAGTCCATTTGATTCTGCTTTGCACACAGCTTTCTGAAACTGACCATACGGGCTCACACTTTCTCAGCGCTGACAGCACTAAACTGCTCCTCAAAAGCCATCCACCTGTGGCTGGAGGGCAACTAAAGCGAAGACCTTTTGCTAAAGCCGCAATATGCTTTGAGTTTGAAAATACTCGACATTGCTCTGAAGCCTTCAGCACTCCACTGGGTGTAGCGATGGGATCCTCAGCTGACACAGCTGCCTCCGTTGTGTTCGCGCTGTGGTAACAGATTCGTTGGAGGTGTTCCCCCGTCTCAGCTCTCAGGAGTGAGGAAACGTGGAAGGATGACGGCGGAGCGGATTGTTGAGGAGAGCAGAACCCACAAGATGTTTGCTTGACTACACTCCCCCTTTTTCATAAATAATCTGCATCATATTATAACAGTTAAACCCTGGAGCTACATTGTGCAACCACAGTCTTTGACTGCTTAGGGTTTCACTGGGGATGAATGTCTAGAAACAGCAATAATGGATTAAGTATTTTGACTAGTCATGCATTTAATTTGCTGAATTATCCAAAACAAAACATGCCCCAAAACATGCCCTTTTTGGCTATTTTATACTTTCACAATTGATTTGATCTGAAAACTTGTATTTTGGGAAGTCAGTGGAATCAATCCAGACCATACAGCAGAAGACAACAACATCTGATCAAGAACTAGTGTTGCGTTAGAGAAGGCCTGAAGCATAGCACCAGGTTGTGGCTGCAATATTGTCCTCGGTTGTCTAAGTTTCCATCCTTTCATCTACCGGCTGTATTTTCACCATGTCATCTCCTGGGTGATAATCACTGCTTCATCTAGAACACGTATACAGAAACAGTGAGGCGAAGGGTTGCAGGAGCGAATGCCTGTTTCCCGGGTAGTCAGTTCTGACAGGTCCAAACAAAACACGATACTTTCAATTCCCTGTTGGTGCCCTCATATAGTTACGCATTTTCCTCCAAATCATTTTATATTTTCTGCATCAGAAACGTCCTTTTCAATCTCTCAGCCAGTTTGTCTGTCAGATTGAATCCCTCCAATCATCCAAAACTCTAACCATTGATTTAATTTTCAACCCATCCGTTTTTTAATCTCTGGCTCTCTTAATGTGCGTCAGCCTTCAGTTTCATTCAGTCTTACTGTCTTCTATTGATTTGGCCATGTGTGTGGCCTTTCTCTGGTGTTATCACTGAGATAATTCCATATCTACAAATTCATGATTTCATCCTTATACGAGCCTTCTATTCAAACGCATTGTCCTTTCATGGTATGCAGTCATTCGAATCTAGCAATCATTGCTTAGCCTTTCCACTTCTCACTTCAAGAACTTTTTGATGTGCTCATAGCAGTGACGGTGGGGTAAGTTGTAAAGTTCTAAGGTAAGCCGCATTTTTAATTGCTCTGAAATGTCACAGAATAAAAGAGAAGGGGAAAATAAAATACCCTGTCGGCTCACCCAAGAGGGTCAGCAACCACACAGGTGTAATGGATCCTCTGAAATTGTGGAAGATAGGATTTTAAGTACATTTAATTACATCTGAATATAATTCAATTAGATCTTAATTGTTGAACAGGATTTAATGTCCCCTTTAATGTTACAAGAGGCTGGGTGCCCCGGTGATTAGAGAGATTGTCTTTGAAGGATTCGTGTGCACAGTGCTGGAGGACATCAACCCCTTTTTAGTGTTCTTCTGCAAGACTCTGGGTCTGTATCTCACCTTGACCTCTGACCTTTTGATGACGGAAAACACAACAATTCCCCAAAAGGGAGTAATTATCATCGGAGGGGTTCCATGTACAACATCCCCAAAGATGAATTGTTGGGCCTCATGCAAGAACCACTGGTAAGAACAGATTCATCCCCTGCCGTCCCCTCCCCCTGCCGTCACTGCCGTTTTTATATCGAACCATTTCTTATTCATTTCAGTGACAGTACCACCCTCAGATGACATGTTTTTAACAGCTCTCCTGATTTTATTCCCATTCCGGGTTCCTTAATTTCCCTGCTGACGAAAATTCAGCAAAGTTTATGTGCTTATTCAATATTCAGTGCAAGTAAAAAATGTCCTTTATGGATCTCCAAAAGCAGGACTTAAATTTCTGAACTTTCAGTTTCACATGGTTTCCACTTAAAAAAACCCTGTTGTTGTCTTGGTGAGAACATGGGATGGGAACAAGTACTGCATGTAATTGGAACTCAGATGACTGGTTGAACTCAATCTGCATCAGTATGTTCACACCAATGCTGTTTCTGCCCTTATTAAGCTAATAATTAGCTTTACAACACCATTATGTCATCCAGTAAGAGACACACACAGACAGACCTCAGGGTCTATTGATATTTGACTTCATCTGTATCCTTCCGAGGGGTAGCTGGTACCATTTGACCTTATGCTCAGTAGGCTTTGATTCATGAAAACAGCACATTGATGAAGGTTTAGGACGCCTTCCACGACGAGAGACAGCATACACAGCAGGTAGAGAGGACAGATAACTGCATAGCTTTTATTATTCTGCGCACACACACACACACCACACAATCAAGCAAGCTTGGGGTATAGGTCAACGGGATGTCAGTAACAGGAGGTCAATACGTCTATAGATAATCACAGCCAAGGTTGTTCTGAATTGGTGTGTGGGGGTGGATTGAGATTAAAGGGGACTATGGATGATTGCATTTTGGGAAGATGTGTTTTGCTCCAATTGACATGTTACATGCGTGTGTGTGTGTGTGTTGGCTTCAGTTGCCACTTGGTCCCATGGGCAGAGTGAATGCTGGGGAGCAGAGATGCTGTAGATTAAAAAAAAAGAAGATAAAATACTTCTTCTACTCTTACACCGGACTCTTCCTTCTTCCCTTCGCTCCTCTTTCATTCACCTTTCTCTTTTTTCTCTTTCCTGTCTTGACATTTCTGAAAACTTTGTAATTTAACTGCAACAATATTTTTCACATAGATAGAGGTGCGACGATAAAGACTAGAATCTAAATTTACTTTTTCGTGGGTGACTGAGGAAATATCGATGGGCAGCATCACAGAGCAGATGTGAGATGACTAAAAGCTAATATATTTATCAATATATGTTGTTTTGATGTGAGTTGATAAGTTCTGGAGGTATATCGAGAAAAAAGATCTATTATTGCTTTTGGGGTGAACAGTTATTGTTAATTGAGACACCAAGTAATAACACTTCCTGTCTAAACTACTAGCAAAGCCAAAACAATGGGTCATTTCAGGTTATTCTCATCCATCAGTTAAGATATTTGCCCCAGGATGGGAAGTCAGCATGGTGACCTTTAAGAGAGATGATAACAATTGCCCCGATTAGTATACAGAAAAAAATGTATCGTCTTTATGGACTATAAATATGCTTTTCATTCGGATATCTTCATATGTTACATTGATTCTACTACAGATTTTTTATATCAGCCTAAAATTCCAATGAAATGCAATTTAACTGAATAGACAGACGTCTGCATGTCTGTCTGTCTGTCTGTAAGTCTGTGTGTGGGTGTACACATTTTTCCACTATGCATGAATGCATGCATGTACATAAAATATTGGATAATAATAGTGCAGTCATGAGCAGAAGGAAGGAAGGAATGACAAACTGCACCATTATTGGCCATGGAGAGGAGGGAAAGTGCATTAGGGTTATAGGAACAAAACATTCTCGTCTGACTTATCAAAAATGTGACTCTGCAGAAACTGTTTGCATTTACAGTACACAAGAACATCCATTCACCACATGAGCCTGCTGCACATCTGAGTCTGAACAAATGCACGTACTCTGTGGTGCTTTGTGGGAGTGAATGTGTGTGTGTGTGTGTGTGTGTGTGTGTGTGTGTGTGTGTGTGTGCGCTGCAGCACTGCAGGACCGCTGATAGCTGAAGACACCGTGGATTCCTTCCTGCGAATGTACTGAATATCCAAAAAGAGGGAGCAGGAGATAGAGCGAGGTCTGATTTATTCAGTGGAACAGCAGGAGGCAGAGAGTGTGAAAGTCAATAATTTCAAAGTTTATTTGCTTATTCAATAGCTCCACACTCTGATCTTCATCATTCTTCAAACTTGGTTGAGTAGGAAAGTGTAAACCTACAGAATGCTGGCCTGTGAGTTGTGTTGTGTCAATGCTATGTTGTTGTTCTTGCCAAAGTGTGTCTTTTTATATGCGTAAATCTGCTGTTAGAGTGTATATGTGTGTGTGTGTGTGTGTGTAGGTGTGTGTGTGTGTCTTTGAGGTGAATAATAACTTTTTTCTTATTACCCTGGATACGGCACGGTGCTTCCAAGCTTCGCTCACTGGAGTTCAATTACTGGGTTCCCTCTGGCTCGCCTTTTATCACTGAATAAGTAGCTCCCCGATACTGTGTGTGTGTGTGTGTGTGTGTGTGTGTGTGTGTGTGTGTGTGTGTGTGTGTGTGTGTGCCTGTGTGGTCAATGTCACACAGCTGCATAAGAAAGTGCCGAAAACATGCAGCATGGTTTCTACATGCAGTATGTACTAAAAACAAACAAAAAAAAGGCCAGGCATGGATGCCTACACACACACACACACACACACACACACACACACACACACACACACACACACGCACACACACATGCACACACACAAGTTTATCTAATGGTTGGCCAAGGTACACTAACACGTTCATGTATGCAAGCACACATACTGGTAGTCACATGTACACAAAACACAGGAGCACATTCATAACCTTATTCGTTTTCCCCCTTGGTAAAAAAAAAAAAAAGCTTAGTTATTAGTTTCCCCCCCTCAGTGTGTTCACCTCACACACACACACACACACACACATACACGCACACAAACAGACACTGCAATGCCTCAGAGCCATACGGGATCTTAGCTTGTGGTCGTCAACGCTACACTGAATGCCTGCAAAGGAGAGATAGATAGAGTCTTACTTGTTTTTGTGATGTTGGCAGGTTTTCCCATAAAACCAAATACAGCACTTTCACTGAGCAACCCAGTGGGTAAGTAATTGAACAAAGCCAGAGGCATCAACAGCTAAAACACCACACTTTACTCCAAGTCGGGTGACATTTACAGATTGATTTGTCTGAATATTAAGCGCTGGAAGAGCTGCTGTCATAACTACAGTATATTTGCTTAGTAGAGTACCTGTAAGATGGGACACTTGAAGGGATTTACTCTTTATGAGTGACATTTGATTGGAAATCCCATTTCGTACGTAGAGTTTATCATACTCTTCAAACATATAAAACCTTGTAAATTCAATATGGTTGGCTGGGTGGAAATCAAAATAATTATTGTAATTCTAAATGGTTTTAAAGCATTTATAGTCTAGTATTCATTCACCCTGATCTAAAAATGTCTAACCTATACCTGTACTCCGATAGTATTTAACAGCTAAATATATTGACAACATACCGGTGAGGACATAGACATAGAATTACCATGAAAAGAAAATAATGCTGATAAATATAATAGAAAAAGTGATAAACAAAGAGTTTTTTTTAATCACACTCATTATGTCACATTTGTTTTGGTTTATCCTTTGAGTATCCTTAAAGGTGTGTCCTTGCTCCCTTTGCCTTACAAATAATGCTTAACTTAACATTTTGAAATATGTACATTCTCAAAGGGAAGTAGAAGAGAAGGGGTGGGAAGAAAAGAGAGCAAAGTAGGATGATAGTGAAGTCACAGTGAAGCCTTTGTCTAAGAAATCTACGATTGAAGAAGTAGACCACCCATTGGCTATGTGGCTATCCCTGAAAACCTCCATCCATCCTAATCAGGTGTTGAGCATTGCCATTAAAAGGCTGAACTAATTTGACTGGCAATATTTTATTAATAAACGTCACACAATATTGCGGGATAACAAATATATCAACATGCCTTGTTGTTACACACACATAGATACATTCTCTTCCAGGCATGTGCAGCCTACTTCATTATTATTTTCAAACGTCTCTATTTGTAATATGCAGCCTTCTTTATTATGCGCTCCACGTCCCCTTACCTAACGCTACGCCACCGGTTGTCACAGCTGCACTCAAACGCAGCACAGAGCCCTTCGCCGTGAAGATATCACACAGTGGGCAAACATTCGGCTCCAGAATTGAAAAATAGAACAGAAGGAAATGAAAAGAAGAAGAACGAAAACAGAGCAATAAAACAACGATAATGAGGAGGACGGTGGGAAGAGACTTTGAGGACGACTACGAAGCAGTGGGAGTGGAAAGTTACTCTGCAACTCTTCTAAGCTGCTGTTAGTCCTGTCCGTGACTGGAGCTGCACCACAAGAAGGAATCAAAAACCTCTGCAACCAAGCTGGCTTTACGAGTGCATCGTTGGAAAGAGTTTCCCAAATTTCATGGAGGTTTTGTGGATTATCTCCACTGTTTGCTGGCCCACAGGTATTTGTGTTCTTAATCTGTGGTTGATGGCAACCACATCTAACTTTTCACAAAGCCATATTCGTGAGTCAAAGAAGACTTTACACACATGCATCAAAATGAGTCATATTTCTTGCTATGCATATTGTTGAGCAATTAAGGTTGTTTTTTAAGGGTCGATTGGTATTAAGGTTGTGCCTGATACTGTACTTGTCATTTGAAGGGATATTATTCAACAGTAAAACTGAGATTCAAAGACTCAAACTTATTTTTCAACTTCTCCAAAGCAGCCACCACACAACAAAACACAACACATCCTCTGTATTCACCACTTATAGAAAAGAAGAAAAGTACAGAATGGACTAAGTGATTAAGTTACGTTTCAATCGGTTGACATTTTGCCGTAAAGCTGAAAAGAAAGTAAAAAAGTAATGAAAGTCACTTGCTATCTTAGGTATTAGTCAGTGACAAGTAAGAACCAATAGAGGACTCAAGGGAAGGGACCAATCAACAGAGGAGAGAATGATTAAAGGAAAGAAAAAGGAAGGAGGAGTGGAAAAAAGAGAAATGGGGAGGGAGAAGGAGAGCAGGGAAGAAGAGGAGGAGGAAAAGGATGAGAAGAAAAACAGGAGCGGAAGAAGAAAGACAAACGAGAGGGAATAGCTAAAACAAAATAGAGAGTGTGATTCATGTCAGTCGGGCTACTGTGCATCATCCTGTATTCACTGGCTCGTGATCTACCACTGCCTCAGACAAGTGTGCGTGTGTGTGTGTGCATGTGTGTGTGTGTGTGTGTGTGTGTTTGTGTGTGAACACTATACTATATTCTACTCTCTGAGGAAATGGTGCCACCGTTTGGATAAGGATACAGATAAAGGCATGGGAGATGGGGTTGTAAATCACCACACACACATAAACACACACACAGAGGCACACACAGACACACCACACACTTCAACCTTGACTTTGGCTGCTACCCTCCACCTCGCATCAACATGTCGCGCGTATTATTCTCCCTCTCCTCCCGCTGCTGGAAAAACCGATGTTTATCTACTTCACAGAAGATAACGGAGCGCACACAAGGGAGAGAATGGAAGAGAGCGATAGAAAAAAAAGAAGAGATATGAAATGTGCGAGAGAGAGAGAGAGAGAGAGAGAGAGAGAGAGAGAGAGAGAGAGAGAGAGAGAGAGAGAGAGAGAGAGAGAGAGAGAGAGAGAGAGAGAGAGAGAGAGAGAGAGAGAGAGAGATCAACATGGGGAGGGAGGACTGGGAAGGGATTTAGCTCGAGAGCAAGAGATATAGAGGACTGAAACAGAGAGGGGTCTGAATAATAGACAATATACCCAAATAATAGATAGAGACGTGCAAAGCTGATGTGCTTCTGACTGTGTCCCATTTGTTCATTTGCTGAAGGAAAGGCACAGATGAAAAATTTGCATGTTTTTGTGTGTTTCAAGGATTTCTCATGAGAAATAAACTGGCGGAAATCTCAGGACCGGGTGTCCAATCTCAATACTTATTCGTGGCATCAATGGAAATGTGCCCGTAGCAATGACTTTTGAAGACGGTCAAATTCAAAAAGCTGGCATCACATGACTGGTCAGAGTCGTACTCCTGTTAACTTATTCTTTGGTTTTGCCGTTTTAGTCGTCCACCACATGATTCGACACTTTTTCTGTTGACAAACGGCGGCTAAATCGTAAAACACAGAGTTCGGAAACATTTAAATGTAAAACATGGAAATTGGGAAAAAACAAATCAGATTTTTATTGGGCCAAATTTGATGTTGCCATTTAGGTGTTTCAGCAATATTATCGCCCCACATCAGAGAGATGGAATTGTAAAGGGTATGTCCTCTCTATATGTCCTCTCCAGGCTAATGCCATGAACAACCCTTGGCTTCTTTCCTTCTGCTCTATTTATCATTGCTGGAGAGATCCCATGGCTGTGTGCTTCCCCCCCCCCCAACCCTGAAGACAGCACATTAGTGTGAAGTACAGTATGTCCTGGTTAAAAGTCAATGTGTCCTTCCATGCAGTGTTCATGACTCTATTGCATTCTTGTTGCAAAGGCATTTGAAAGTAAATTTCTTCATTTCGGTTCTCCTCCACTGTGCAGTGGTCTCATAGGCTGTCATGCCCACTGCAATGTTATCCCAGTGCTGTTCTGTATGCAGTTGGGAGCATTCAAGTGCTGAATTATTTAAAATGTACAAAGGTTCGAACAATACTGAGCATGATACGGCAATCAAATATTGTGTTTGCACTGCTGTATGCATGCGTGTGCAAATGCATGTGACCAACCAGCCTCCTACGCTAGCTCTATTAATAAAAGTGTTATCCATTGTGACTCATACTAACGCCAACTCTGGCATGATGACTCACACATCATGCTCCACCAGCACCAGTTGTTCCTCACTTTTAAACAGTTAGTAACTTATTTTGACCTCGTGCAATAGTCCCTCAGCTAAAGGTGGTGTGGGTTTTCTCAAGGTAAAGTGAGACTAATTAATCAGGAAGTCAATAGTTCCTTGGCTAAAGTAAATCTGGCTCTTCTCAGAATAGCACTAATTTGTAAGGAGTTCAACAGTCCCTTGGTCAAATCAGTCTTGGGTCATCTCAAGATAAAATAGTGGCACTCATTAGGACTTATAGTCCCCTGGCTGGCTGGAGTTTCCTCACGATAAAACGAGACAAATTATTTCAGACTCGAGTGTTCCCTTGGCCGAAGCTGCACCTATTATTTCCCAAACTAAAATGGTTCCAATTCATGAAGATTTCAATAGTCCCCCAGCTGAAGAGGATCCGGCTTTTCCTGGAATGAAGTGGCACTGATTTATGACAACACAGCAGAAGCCAACAGGGTTTTTTTTTGGAGCGATAGAAATAAATGAAATGGTTGCTAATAATGTCTCCAGTATACAGGCTTCACTTTAATGCTCGGATTCGTCGATATAGCCACTAACTACTTGGGAAAGATGGGATGAACAGCAGCCGTTTAGCTACAAGAGAACATTAACAACAGATAACATGATCTGTTTGAAGCATGCTAAAAGTGAAACTTTGTATAATCGTGTATTCTGAAGTTTCTTTCACCTCATATCACATGAAGACCATGATAATAATCACTCGATGGAGGGACTTCCGTTATTTCCAAATTTTCAAGGTATATCTAAATCTGAGAATACTAATTTTTCACCTAAAAACAAGTCAAATAGTTTGTTTAATGTTTCAATATTCTTTCAAGGTGAAAAACAGAATATAATCACGAGCCTACATAAACAGGCATTTGTGCAGAAACAGACACTACTTAAATGAATACACACAGAAACTGTGTGGTGCTGACTCATGGAGATTAGAGGAGAATAATAATCCTATTATCCTGTTGTCTTTCCCCCCGTGTCTTCTATTACACTTGACAAGAGCAGGATGGATGTGTTTGTGTGTGTGATAGGCTGAGAGCGGAAGCCTATGGGGCTTGCCAGCGTTTCTGTGCGAGTGTTTGCTGTCTTGGGATATTGCACATGGCGATTGCATGACTCTGTGTATGTATTCAGTTTTAGTTTGAGTTACTCTGAGCCTCCCTGTTGGTGCACATGCAGCTGCACACTAACAACCAACTGCACACAGGCAGGGATTCAAACTGACAATTAGCAACAAAAAATGTTTTATTCTGCTCTCTGCTGAGTTAAGTCTGTGTGTGTGTGTGAGGCTCAGTAGTTAAAGGTTTAATGGCTATAGATGAATATATATATATATATATATATATATATATAGGGCCCATAATGTCCATTAGACTCAAGGAAAATCAATTGTCATATGATTTACTTAAAATGTGGGCTCTAAAAGCATCCAAATGTTTTTTCTCTCTCTCCTGAAGTCTCCCCCCCCCCCCCCTCACTTTCACTCTGTCCATCTCTGTCTGTGTGATTTAGGTCTCATCCCCTCTTTTGCCGTCCTTCTCGCGCTTTCCTACCATCAAGGTGTTTTAAGCGAGTGTTAATCTCTGTCCACCGATGGATGTCCGCCAGCTAAATACCCCCGATAGCCCGTACAAATATATGCCAGTGGGTAGGGCAGCAATGGCAGCTAAATGGCTTCCTTTTACACACACCAACACACACATACACACAGAATAATCACGAAGGCGCAGGTGGCAATGGCCGACTACTTGACACTTGCAGCTGAGTGTTGACCTATTGACCCAGAGTTTCTTGCTATAGCTGCTTCTTAGTGACTTTATCTTCCAACCTTGTCTCTCTCTCCCCCCTCTCTCACTCAAACTATCAATATCTCTCTCTCTCTCTCTCTCTCTCTCTCTCTGTCTGTATATCCATCCGTCCTGAAACATCGTCCTTCCTCTCCCTCTATGTTTTATCCAGACAGCAGTATCTGTCTTATCCCACCCACCCGCCTACAACCAAAGCAAATACCAATAGTCATTGAATGTCTATCTCTGAATGTACACACACATACACAAAATCACACTGACTACTGTAGCTACACACACACACACACACACACACACACACACACACACACACACACACACACACACACACACACACACACACACACACACACACATATTTACTGTAATCACAGTCAAGCAAAAACAGACTCGTTCACAAATCCACTTATATGATCTCTGTCAGTTATAATTTGCACATAAACTCAGAACTAGTAACTGTAAATGTAAAGTTTCATCACAATTACATATTTGATCAATTCTTTGGAAAATGAGGCGATATTTGCGATATAACAAAGTCTGCAACGATACAAATTCGATACAATTCAGGGGCCTGTGATCAACATGACACGATATCAAAGGCCTATTTAACACAATAAGTTCCATTTATATAAACTCACAAAAGGCAACCTTGGACGGTAATGGTGACACTGAAGTGCCATGGGAATTTCAAAATAAAGGCTCATCTTGAAGATGATGATATGTATTGATGGTTTCCCTTCGTATTGATGGTATTGAATCGTTGTGCATTGAAACGATGTATCGATCCAGATCGATGTATCTTTACACCCCTACTCTGAACCAACCAGTAGATGCACACACAGTTAAAAGTAGGTTGTTGGCCACTGAACCAAGCTGATCACTGTGTCTCCTGCGTGTTGCATCAATACTGCGAGCTAAATACACTTAAAAAATAGTTGGCTTTAACAGGAAGCAATTGTGAAACTGTCAAAACAATATTGGATGAAACGCAACAATTATAATGGTAGTGATCACAGCAAAGATGAGGTTCTATGAACAACAGTGAGATACACACTTAATGCAGCTACAAGAAAACTGGATTCACAAAAGACAAGCGGGCCTATTAGTTACATTGTTCCTTCCTGGAAGAAAGTTATTTTTCCAAACACATACAGAGTCCACAAAGGAAAAACTACAAAGAGTAAAATTACAGCAATTCAAATGACAAATCAACAATTACAATACAGCTGTAATAAAAGGATCAAGGGATCCACAGCACGTACATATCATGAAATAATTCAGTGAGAAGACAAAAGATGCTTGTCAATGTTTGCTTTGTCACAGATCTGACAAATGGCTTGATGTTCGTTAAACAGCAACTGCTATTGATCTGTGCCAGTAGGGATTTTGTGTTCAACAGAAGCAAATATGGCATATATTCATCATTCAACCAATCAATCAACAGTAAGCCGACATTAGAAATGTCAACTGCAGACCAGGATCATTCATCATGCATCTCTGAGCCTGTCTGTGATGTTTCAGGACATGTATGAGCTGCGTTCACGCGTCTGTTGACTCCTCTCTACACGTGTCGTCACTGAATATTCATGTTCATTTTTGTCTGCGTATTCTTGGTTGGGTTGGACTGGGGCAGAGGGGGAAGCGGATAACAGCCTCCCCTGCTGCCTTCCACAGTCTAGACATTACGGTTTGAACAAGGATTGAGGGAATTGCAAGGTTTTATGGACCAGCCTGCTCATGTGTGTGTGTGTGTGTGTGTGTGTGTGTGTGTGTGTGTGTGTGTGTGTGTGTGTGTGTGTGTGTGTGTGTGTGTGTGTGTGTGAGTGTGCACGTGTGTTTAGGACAAGGTACGATTTTATAGTTCCATCTCGTGCTTGTAAAAGGAGGCAGTTTTATCTTCACACCTTGGAACGGCGTTCACTCCCTCTCCTTCATCCCACTACTCTGTGCGCCCTTCCTCCTCTCTCTCTGATACCCTACTTCCTGTTTCCCCCTCAGCCTCTTCTTCCTCTGGTTCAATGGATAAAAGCTGATGGTGACTTTGTAATTTTGCCTTCACACACTGACGTGACGAAAACACATTTGTTGCTTTCTCAATATATATTTACTGTTCTTATTGTAAATTTACTCGGATAGTTTCCAGTTTACTACAACTTTGATCTTATTTTTGTGGGACTGGCCGTCGTATAACCTATAACTGAAATGACGGTAGATTGAACAGGCGTCCGCTGTCATCGGTATTGGTTTTGATGTAAAGGTCGGCATCAGAATTCTTCCATGCGTTGCATTACCACAACACTCGTCTGAAGTTTCATACGTGACCAGGCTATATCATTCTTTAATTGTACTCCCCACAGTATCACCACACGCTATCCGACTGTCGAAGTCGTCAGATTGCTGGACCGATCACAAGAAGTGTTATAATAGGGCATGTTGAAAATGTTGTGATTTGCACATTACACGAGTGATCGGCGACAGGATGTCACACATTACAAGACATTTCGCTGTGAGGAATCTGTCTGTTCGTCAAAACTACGATAGAATAGAAGTGATACGGGAAAAGAGGCCACGTATAGGGCAGGAGTTATTTCCTCCAAAAATGGATGTCAGCAAGAAGGTTGCGATCCAAATCGTTTTTGCTATCCTCGAATATGGAAAATAGAACGGTTGGGGAGATGTGGGGAGAAAGGATTGTCTATTTTGCAGAAAGAGTTGGAGGTAAACTGATGAATACATACGACTATACTCCCCCTGATATTTCCCTCGCCCCATGTCTTGCGCTCTCACTGGCTTTTGGTCGTCGCTGATGTCATTGCTGGTCCAATTCACTGATCTGCGACTTTTGCCGACGATCTCCAAACTGTCGACAAGTGGAAAATGCAATGATTTTGCAAGATCTGTGTTACTGAAACGTTGAAGATAACAATCTTCACCAGTATCAGAAACTCGTTGGAGAAAACACGAGCAGCCCCTGCTGACAACTTAGTTAGAGAGCAGAGGACAAACCTGTCTCCAATATTTTTGACCTAAGTTCCTTCAAATGAAGTTTGTATTTAGCTGATAAATGTCAATTATCTGAAGATTTTGTCTTTTAATTAAAACCTGCAGACATTAGATAGCAGATATTAGGTGAACTACATAATCACAGCTTAGCTTTATGCATGTACGTCCACAGACCTTTATTTGAAGTGTATGATGAAACGGTTGCATAGAAACTGGCTCCTCTGGGATAATTGGTGGTTGTACTTTGTCCACTATGCGAGAGTAAGAAAAGACGATGGAAAAAGAAAAACAAGTCGTACCGGCTGCATGACCTGGATTCTGTGAAGGCCTGTATTTACTTCATGTATTATAGATTGAGTCTATTCTATAAAAAACACCAGGTGGGCCAGTATCATTACCTACCGCAGACAGCAAACATGTATCTGCTGAGTAAATATTAGGCTGCTTGGACAGGCATGCGGTGGTTGTCATGGTAACTGACCCATATGGGATGTTGGAAACTGGATGCCATATTTAGAGTTGCGAGCCAGACATTTTTGCCTGCTGTATGGCACCACTGAGTATCTCCTGGCTGTGTGTGTGTGTCTGTGCTTGGATATTTGCGTGTCTGTTCACCGTGCATAAATGCACCTTAGTGCACGTTAGCATATATGCATGTGCTGAAATTTTAGTGTTATTGTGTCACGAGAAAGAAGATGCATTTTCTTAGAATGTGTATGTGTGTGTGTTTGAGTTCACTAGCCAGTCAACTCGCTAAAAGGGGAATTGTGTACAAACTGTCTGCTGAGTCCTCCTCTCTCGCCTCCATACTGTTAAAGGTGCAGAAACCGGCCCAGCGCTACAGGCTGTCAAGGCTCTGACTGTCCTTTCATCAAGTCACTCTCCTAATCTCCCTTATTAGTATGAATTACTGACAAATAATATGTAACAACTTTTATCAGAGTAAACTGTCTTAAATAATGTTTTACGTCCCTGTTTACACACCGAGTAAAACACAACGCATACAATTAGTGCATCCTTTACAAAATGCAGCGTCAGACGTGTATATGGAGAAATAGAAGGGGATGGGGGGGGGGGGGGGTAGCATTGTGAAGGTTGGAAACCAATTATCTACTAACAGTGGATCTTCCTTCGGGACCACTCAAAGAACAGCATGAGAAGCTCTGTGTGTGCGCGCATGTGAGTCTTGTGCTGAACCTGTGTCTGGACAGGGCAGCTGAGGCAATTATAAGTTAAAAGTTCCCGTTCAGGGCTGTTGTTTACGTGTCTGGGAAGAGAAAGAAGGAGAGAGAGAGAGAGAGAGAGAGTGAGAGAGAGAGAGAGAGAGAGAGAGAGAGAGAGAGAGAGAGAAAGAGAGCATTGAAGGACTACGGGTGGCGAGTCCCTATATTTTCTTATAGTCGACAAATCCCATGAAAAGATCAAAATCAAAAATGAATTGATCCTTAGTATTGCCTGCGTAGTAGCCTTTTTCTTCCCCTTAGTCTTCCATGTTAGTCAATTATATTGACAGGATGTTTTCTAAAATGTGTTATAACTGGAGGTTCTTTCCATAAAATGTGATGACTTGTGATCGAAATATAAGTATACATGCAAAATATGTGCAAAATAAACACACAACAATTTCCATAAGCATATTTGCCCTGCGATGAACTGGCGACCTGTCCAGGGTGTACCCTGCATTCGCCCAATGTCAGCTGGGATCGGCTCCAGCGCCCCGCGACCCTGAACAGGATAAGCGGTTTGGATAATGAATGAATGAATGAATGAATCAGCTACGTTTGTAAAGGCTGGTTTGTTCTTCAATTGCCAATGTTGATATTTAACACCTTGGACATAAACACCTAAAGTGTACTTAGCAGTTAAACTTGATTCAGAGTGGTATGAGGAGACGGTGTTTACAGAGATTTTTACAGTCATATTGACAATCGGCAGTTGTGAGTAGAGGACACAGTGTGCCAGACACAGTCAGCCATATTGACTATATAAAAATCCATTTATGAGCCCTGTAAACCTACTTGAGAATAACAGCGGGGGCTGACAGAGAGGGGTTCTGTCTGTATATGAATGGAGGGTGGGCCTTTTTGTGTGTGTGGGTAACAGAAGGTAACAGAAGGTGGCTTTACTTGTTTGTGCATTTGGGCAGTAAGGTGCACTTATATGTCAAGAGTTTGTCTCTGGTTATGTGTGTGGCTGTGAGGAACTGTAAAATGAAATCGAGAGCTGTATCTGTGTTCAGATGAGCATGAAGCACAAGCAGTAAAGTCTGTATCTCCACAACCACCCTCACTTGCAGACAAGGAGGAGGAACGCTAGGATGACGAGAAGTAAGCGAAGATGTTTTTGCTGAATGTGAAATCCAGTCCAGTCATGTACCCATAATGGACAACTGTCCACAAAATGTATACTGTCCCTTAGATAGAAACAGAAACACATGTTGTATTGTTATATTTACCACCCTTTATTCTTTATTTGTAGCATTAGTTGGTCCTATATGAAGCTTAACACGACTGCAGTGGTGCGTTTCCTCAGTAGCCCGCTCCATTTGCCTTCCCATCAGGTCAGCTGACCGGTCGATAGACAGATTTCCAGTTAGGAGGAGTTCACTTCTAGTGACACAAATGTGTTTCTTTGTTTTCCGAAGTTCTCTGGAGGCGCTCTTTGTAGTCTTTTTTTGTGTTTCCTGTTCGACACGTTTCACAGACTTGAACATCCGTGATGATGTTGGACCTGGAGACATTTTTAGGTCAGAGGCTGGAGGACGGAAGGGCAAGGCCTTCCTGCCAGTTGGATGTTGTTGCTCGAAGCTGATGACAGTTCATACCTGCAACACTTTCCTCCGTTGACTTGTCAAGCACACTTTTTTACACATGTGAAATGAAAAGTCTACAAGACATACTTCCTGTTCCAGGCTTGTTAATTATTGATTTGTTGATTCATTTGTTCAGTCGTTCATTTACGGAGGAAGGAATGTGTGCTTCAGTGGACAACATTTATCGCTGTGATTCACCACATTGGCAGTCATGCAGCATTTAGGTTCATCAAGTTTTTCTTTATGCAACTGTCTGTAGGGTATACTTGATCCTATGGAAGTGTATGCGTATCGGCAGTGTGCCAGTCTTTGGGGCTGCATGTTTAACTGCTGGAGAAGTGATAATGTGCCATGCATATGTATGAGGCTTTGCGAATGCTCCTCTAAATGTTGCAGAGGCGGTACCAAGAGTTTGTGGATCAGGATTATGTTATGCATCGCTGCTTCATCACCGGCATGCTAACGTTCAGAAATCAGGTTGCAATGCATAGGGTGCATGTGTGTGCAAGTGAGCCAAAGAGAGACAGAGAGAGACACTGAGGGAGGAATGTGGCGTCATAATGAGCTTATTAGGAGAGGTGGTTCAGCTGTAGTAGGACAGCACTGAAGGCCCAGGTATAAAATAGTCTAGGGGTGGGAATCGCCAGAGATCTCGCGATATGATATTATCGCGATACTTCGATATTATCGTGATACTTCGATATTATCACGATACTTTCATGATACTGCGATATTCTGAGTATTGTGATAACATATATTGCGATTTATTACTTTTTTTCAACTTCAAATTATGTCCCCAAAGGAAAACTGTGTCAACAACATGTTTTATCTGAGTTCTTTCTCTGATGTCTCCATCTTTGTTTCGACCAACTTCCTACCAATCACGCACGCAGACCCGGCACCTCTGCTGACCTCACCAGAAAACAACTCAGCACCATCTAGTGGACTGAAAAAGCAATTGATTTTATTTTTTTACTTCTTTTTTTAAAATAGTTTATATAATAAAGTATCGATACTTGGCGTCCGTGTATCGATATAATATCGCCACGCAAAATATCGCGGTACTATGCTGTATCGATTTCCCCCCCCACTCCTATAAAATACACGGCCCGCCACTGTGCAAACGTATAGCAAGGTCTGATTACCATTGTTAAGTTAATGATGCATCAGCTTTCTCTGTTTGAATTCCTGTCTGGAGTAAATGGTTGTCATCCACACATACACATTTATGTAGAAATCAGTGACAATCATTGGCGGTTGCTACGATGAAAAGTCAAAGGCTGTGATTTCAACGCTCCCTTTTATTTTGTCAGCCTGACAGCTTCTGTGCGTCGTTCTTCTCCTTCTTTGACTAAGACAGAGCTCATTGGTTAGGGATGTATGGATCATGTGGATGGACGATATATTCAGGGAAGTGAAACGTATTTGTACGGAAACGTAGAAACTATTAGACGAAACAAAAAGGCCACTGGCAGCGTCTGTTCACCTGATTGTGTTATCAAATCATTTTTAAGGGGCTCAGGGTTTTTGACCCCCCCATGCACGTACTCAGAACATCACAGTTTCAAATCCATTCCGTCTTTCTGCTGTTCATCTCTTCATGAAATTTATTTCTGGGTGTTCCTAAGCAGTTTATGGAGAAATTCGATGGAGATTAAGTGTCAAAAGTGCAAAAATGAGCTTCTTAGTAAACAATGAATTATGTGTTCCCTGGGTTATCCCTCTGTTCTGTGGATCCTCATGGA
Organism: Lycodopsis pacificus; assembly: GCA_028022725.1. NCBI lineage: Eukaryota > Metazoa > Chordata > Actinopteri > Perciformes > Zoarcidae > Lycodopsis > Lycodopsis pacificus. Next base: position 11,852,583 of record CM051693.1, read on the forward strand.
GAAAGGAAGTGACAATGAGAAGTATTTCTTCCTTGTGGCAATCTGGATAGGATGCCTATGGAAGTATTCATGAGCATATTACAAAACGTTTGAAGCGACTTAAAATTCAATTCCGCTGCCCCTTATTAAAAGCTCATGCTATAACCGTGATTTATATCTTATCGCTCCTGATCCTGAATTGAAATATACTTTTAATACAGATGTTAGGTCTCATAGGAGCTTAATATTGCTTTGTTGTATCAAGTAGAATTCATAGTTTATGTGGGTGCTGATGCAATTCCCGCTAGAAAATGACTGTGGGGACTTAAGTTGTACATTTTAACTACCTTTTTGTCTAGATTTTCTAACTGAATATAAATGCTTTCCATTGTTCAACAAATAAATTATATTGACTGTGTTCCAGTTAATTTGATATATCATGTTTGCAGTTTGTGTGTAAAGTTATATCTTTGTTTGTTAATGTTTGTATCAGTGGGCTGAACAAGTTATTATTACTTGTAAAGAAGGAACTAGTAAAGAAAAAATATAAAAATGGCAAAGCTCACGTGAACATGATGTGGTATTCCTACAGGAGACGATAATGATGTCTCTAAACATCAATCATATGACATAGAGGGAACGTTTTGGTCTCTTCCAGATACAGTTGACAATCTTGGCACATTGGAACTGGCTATTCATGATTGATAAACTATTTTAAGATGCCAGTGCCAGATTGTTTATTATTATTAGTGAGATTTAAGGATTTCCCTTAATCCTAATCCTGGCTAACATATATGTACTTAATATAGATGGTTCATCCTAAGAGAACTCAGACTGCAGGAAATGGCAGATGGTGTTCATTACCTTATAGTTGCTGGTAAAGATTTCAGTCAGTTGCCAGGCGATATGTTCGACAGCATGATGTATCATGCAAATATCAATGAAGAAATAATTATTTTGTCAAAAGTCTGCTCATCTGTCTGCCAGCTGTTTTTAAGTACAGATAAGGAGGGGGAACTTGACGAAGCACATTTAGTTTCTATTCCTCACATCGAATATTTTGATCATTTGTGGAAACAAATTCCATGGAGAGGATCACAGACCTCTCCTCAATCCAAAACACTGCTTCCTTACACCAGCTGCAGTTGTGATGATCTGCAGCTGACCCCTGACCTCTCGAGGATCAATAACGCTGCACACATCATTTAAAACCAAGAGTGTATCTACTGAAGTGAAGATTGCTCAATTGCTCTATTATCGTTCTCTCTCTCAGATACAGCGTCAATGCCTCAGACTGTTTCTACCAAAAGCACAACTCATGCAGACACTTTGGTCCCTAACTGAACACTTATGTTTGTGTTTTTCTGCTCTTCTGTTGTGCTTTTTTCTTTTATCTGACAGCAAAATCACTGGGAAAAGGAGCAAACCTTTGTCTGACTTTACCTTACTTAATTTCTAAACCATTATGCGGGACCCAGATGTGTCTACCTGGTGAATTGTACCGTAAACATGCTTTAAACGTAGCGTCTCTACGGTCCGTCAGTTCTGATGTCATTTACCGCTGTAGAGTTGTTTCTATGCTTACACAATGCCTGCCTTTGTTTCTCCCTCTTCTGCAGTGCATTTAGGAAAGCACGTATAGGAAACAAGCCTATGAACTACAAATCCTGCACACGATGAAGACATACTCTGCAGTGTGTGCATGTTTGTGTGTGTGTGTGTGTGTGTGTGTGTGTGTGTGACCTAATAGAATGTAAGTGAATATACTTGACTGCCTGGGATGATTGCTATTGTTGTTGATGTTGTTGTTCTATAAGCTAGCTGCTTAATGTCCCAACACTGATGTTTCTTAATGTCTGTCTTTGTATTTGGATGTTGTTTTGGAACAAGAGTGCTCTCCTGTCTTTGGTCATTGTACGTTATTCAAATGTATCGCTTCGTTTAATGTAATATTGCGATGCAAAATCCCGAACTGGAGTCATGGTATTGGACAGACTGCTGTTTGTGTCTCATTAGAACATGATCCCAATAATATGCACATACAACTCCCCTGACAGAAGCAACAGCATAGTTTCAGTTCAAAAGTTTCAGTTCAATCTTTGTGCAGTTTACATCTTGCAAGTATTTCAGTCTGAGTTGTGAATCAAACTGAAGATAATAATCAGCGGGACCTTCGATGCTGCAAATTCAACCGCAGTGTCCTCTGCATTGTGTTTTGTGTAATGAGATTTTAATGTTTAACCAAGTTATAATACCCTATTGTTTTGAAGACCTCAGATAATAACACAAACTTCATGAAACACTCAGTATAAGAGAATTATACTTTTTTTTTTACCCTCCTGGAAATGAGCTCAACTATGTTGTATCACAGAGAGATATAACAAAAAACCCAATAAGGCAACCGTCACAAGGAAGTTAATCTCATTCGGCAGTTGAACTGCAGTGCATAAAACTTTCTCTCTTTTTTGCCCCTGGGGAATGGAATTGGGTAAATGAATTCTCTCCTGAGACCCACACACTTTAAATCATGCTAATACCTTTTGTCGAGTGGATACCCATCAGAGAAAAAAGACGCCTGTGCTCAGTTTGGTTCTAATCCGCTGAGAAACTATATGCTGAGTTTGATCATAGAGGGAGGGAAGCAGTTCCATGTGGATGATGTATTGAACTGCAGTGTACTTTAGGAATAAACAAAAACAAAACAAAGAACTCCAACCCAGCTCCTTATTTTGTGACTCAGTTAAGAATCACATTACGAGGCAGTTTTTTTTTAGGGGGCAAATAAAGATGGTCTCCAGTGACTTCTTAATCGCTGGTTAGACAGCTTTCCCTATTGATAACTTCTCCTTTTTTAGTTGTTCCCCGGGGGCATGGCTTATCATCCTCCTTGTCCGCCATTATGGCTTCTTCAACAATTCAGTTGTGTGGATGCAGCACTGCTAATCGATAGCCAATAAAGACAGATCGATTGGGCTTACAGAGCAATCTAGCACTCCGAAGGTCTTGTCCGTATCGTTAAGGAGAGGAACCAGGGGTACCTATTCTTAGCTTAGGGAGGTTATGACTGCTAAATGTGCCAGTTAAACCAGCAGACTGATTGGACTGGTTAAAGTGCGGCCCCGTCTGCGTTCTCCTCTGTTTTTTTCAAACGGAAATGCCCACTCAGCCGTATGCCAAAGTCATATAATCAATAACCTTATGAATAATGCGAACAGTGGCAATAGCTTAGTCAAAGTTAGCTGTTTGGAAATAACTTTAAGGGCGAAGCAAAGCTGCTTTTGTGAAATTGTCATCAAGTATGGGAATATGAATGTTATAGACCCATTCCGTTTGAAATAGTTTATTTTTAATAAATCACACATTGGAATAATTGTTTACATTCGTCCTCCACTTGTTCAACTACTTGCCAGAAACTCTGAAGGCTTTACCTCCGTTTGTGCCTTGATGAGAGCAAACTGTTCCTGTTTTATAGATCAATCTCCTGTCAATTCATTGCTGTCATCAAACAAATGTCTCACATTATTGTTGCAATAATTGCTTGATTTAAAAACTATACATGAAGCGTCTTGAAGTAATACATTGTTTTGCCAAAAGGGTGTGTGCATAGTGTTGTATATTGAGATGAGGAGCCAGTCTCAGCCTGTTCATACAGATAATCATAACAATTGATACACCAAAACTGTATATTCCTCTTAAGCTTTGGGGATCTACTCAAAATCCTGATCAGCGTGGAGAGTCTCAGACTCGTCAAGCATGAAGATGGGGTGAGATTCACATCGTCAACAAGGTCAGACTGTGTGATAGTTTCATGAGAAGAAAAGAGTCCGTTTGAATGCACAAGTAGTGTGTGTGTGTGTGTGTGTGTGTGTGTTATCTTGTTTGTGATTCTGCCAGAGAGACAATGACCAACACATTGTTAGCATACAGTACACCCACACATGTATGTGCAGAGACAGTGTGGGACTGATTAACCCACACACACACACACACACACACACACACACACACACACACACACACACACACACACACACACACACACACACACACACACACACACCTCGTCGGTCTGCCCGGAGTCTCCCAATGAAGGCAGATGGTCTTTCTTGCTCCACCATCTTTTTCTCTGTGTCTCTCTGTTGCTCGCTCCACCAATCTCTTTCCTGTCTTTCTCCCGCTCTGTTCTCCTCTCTATGTCCATCTGTTGCTATATTGCTCACTCCCACCAATCTTTTTTGTGGCCTTTCTCTCTTGCCCCCCCTCTCGTCTCCGTCCCCCCCCCCCTCTTTCTCTTCCTCTGTCTCTATATGCATCTCTTTCCCCCTGAAGTCACTCAGCACAGTCTTTCCGTCCTTTCTCTTTTTGCATGTGCTCTGTGCTGTGTGTCTCTGTGTTTCCTGTGGGAGGTTACTCAAGTTGACAAGGCCACTAGCAGTGCCTTGCCATGCCACCTTGATGCTGTGCCAGTGTGTGTGTGTGTGTGTGTGTGTGTGCCCTCTGGACTAGGCCAGCATCAGATGTGTGTGTGTGTTTGTGTGTTTGTCTGTGTCTATGTGTGTAAGTGTGGTGTGTGTTTCATGGGGTTGACGGGTTGGCAGCAGGCCACCTTGTCTGTATGCTCGTGTGGCTCAGCCTTTTTCACTGTATTATTTTCAGATTCGATGAATCTGAATTTCATATGACAACGGATTCTTCTATCTATCTGTCTATTAGAAGTAATACATGATAAAAAACCTCCCTGTGCCCCTCTTATTATAATAAATATGCAATTAATCAAAGAAATGCTCCATATGACGTGCCGATAATTAGACTTTTGATAAATTGCCAGTTTTAACTTGATTTATTGACCGAGCGATGACCGCCTCACCTCAGTTTTCTTTATTCCTGAGCAGTCTCCAGCCCCTACTTCACTGGGTTTCAACTCTCTCACAGTACGTCGCCGCAATTGTTCTAAATGCCTATAAACAAATAGAGGCACAGCCGCAGAAAACGCTGGAAAATGAGGTGTTAAATGCCGGAGCTGGTATTCACTCTGCTGTAATGTCAAACTGCATTTTCTCTGCTCTCACATTCTGTCTCGTCACGCTTTCCCAAAATATAGCACAAGAAACGAACCATCCACCAAAATGGCTTGGAGCTAAGAAGAAGGAAAAAAAAAACCAACCCTCTGAGACTTTCTCTTTTTCTCCACCACTTAATTCCCCATGAGCCTCCCTCCCTCTCTGCTTATTCATCTTTCCCTTCCTTACCTCAGCTTTCTCAATCAACGCCCTCTCTCTCTCTCTTTTCTCCCCATTTTTGGCTCCTCCTTTCCCTCCCACCTGGCGTCTTTTCTCTCCGTCTTCCTCCTTTACTCTTTTTATCCCTCTCGCTCTGAATCATTAATGCCTGCCATGTCATGATCTGTGTGGATGTGAGCTGCGTTCAGAATGATTATTCCTTCTTGCTGTGTTCACTTGATCTCCCACATGCTGCACACAGGCAGCACACTCCCGACTTCTAACACAGCTTATCATGAAATATTCAGTAAAAGGCTCAAATTAACATAAAATGACATAAATGTGTAGATGTAGTTGCACACGTTCTCTCTCTCTCTCTCTCTCTCTCTGTCTCTGTCTCTCGTTCTTTGTCTCGCCACTAAATTATAGCTTATTATCATTTCATGTGTGTTTTGTTGGAGCAAATGCAAAGACTTCACCAATCCGGTCATCAAACACACTTAACTGACAGTAACTACAGCATAACGTGTGTGTGTGTGTGTGTGTGTGTGTGTGTGTGTGTGTGTGTGTGTGTGTGTGTGTGTGTGTGTGTGTGTCACTAAGCCTCGCCTCGAGTGAACCATCTCAGATTTTACTGCAGCACATTATGCAACAGCTTACATTCTCTGAACCGACTTTTTCAATCGGACAATCTGTCTTCTCATTTTCTTGCTCAGTTCTTCAACAGTTGTATCTGGTCATCTACACGGTGTGCACATTTGTGTACACCAGTACTCCACTCTAATGCCTTCCCCGGGCATGAACTAGTTCAAACTCCTTTAATGTCTTATCGTGACACTCGTTAAGGATAGCTCTGAACGGGACTGGAGGTCAAGCAGGCACAGCGATGATTGTAAATATGTTTCCCTTTACTGTAGCTCAGAAAGTGTGTGTGTGTGTGTGTGTGTGCGACTCTGTACCTTCAATCAATTGTCTGCTCTGGTCAATGGCAATGGTGTTGTCTTTCTAGTCTTTTCTTTGTTTGTCATAGAGGATACTATTGTTCATTGGACGGTATGAACAGAATCATGACATTGACTTCTGAGAAAATACACTTGAAGTTGTCAAAATATGTGCAAACATTATTTATTTTCTGCATTCAGCACGGTAAAGGCAGACTTCAGTAACAATAAAAAACAGTAACAATGACAACTACTCCAGTGTGCATATACATTGAATTTCTGATGATAAATAGTAATAAAAAATACCTTATTGATTATAACTTTAAATCAATGGTGATTGGTAATCATACATTATTTCCCAAAGTCTTGTGCCCTTGATCTTGAAAAGCAATAATTTCATGTAACAACAACGTTACATTTACTGTCAGGTGGTGGCAGGAGTGTCTTCAAAGCATCTGTTGCACACATGCACACTAGAAGTCGTACAGTATGCAGAGAAAGGTTGAGCTGCACTCTTATATAACAGCTTACAACATCCAAGAGATATCTGCTCTGCCTGTGGGAGTAACTGGGGAGGGAAGATGGACAGAATTAAGGAGGAAAAGAAAAGGGGAACATATGAGATGGAGAGAGGCAGAAATAAAAGAGGGATAATTGAGTAAGAAGAGGAGGATGGATTTAGGCAGAAGAGACAAAAAGAGAAGAAGATGAGTTATGAAGGAGGGACTCTAAAATGAATATTTTAGGAGGAGATTAAACATTTGGCGAGCTCAATCAAACCATCATTTGTTGTTGAATCGTGCTCTACCAGACCCAAATGTTCAATCACAGGATCGGAGGCTTGCTGCTCATTTTGTCCTTTTTTTTCATCCTCAACTTTGATTGAGGAGCAGCGCCAAGACAGCGTTGAACATCGTCTGTCTTTGCCACAGAAAAAGAACGCAAAGTTAGACTAAAGTCATTTCGCCGTCTGCAGATGCAGTAGGCGTCACTTCGCAGCAACGCTGATGGATTCACCGCTGCTCTACTGGTGACAACGGTGAACATCGGGGTAACTTTCTGCTATCTATCTATCTACTAACACAATGCGAACGCAACAGTGGTGAGAGTCATAAATAAGACGGATGGGGATTCAGGGGTAACGACGGAAAAGGAGTGGAGTGGGGAGCCAAGGATGAGAAAATGATCACATCTCAACTTGAAGAGGGAGGAGAAGGAGGAGTCTATATATATATATATATATATATATATATATTATAGTAGGATGATGTGGAGGGGATGAAGAAAGTATTGGGGACAAGAGACTTAACGAAAAGAATAGTTTGGCGTTAGAATAAGTAACAATCGCTGGAAAGAATAATTTGTCCTCACTTTTATCAGTCGACTGAAGGAGAACACTATTGCTCACTTATAATCACAAAGAACACCTTGTCCTCTTTGCATTAATCCATTGTTTTATTTATTCATATACTGATAGACTGGCTGACTGATCTTTCCGACTGATATCATTCTTCAAAGGAGGGAGGCTGTGGTGTGTGTGTGTGTGTTTGTCTCGTTGCGTGTGTGCACTTATTGCTACAATTCCTTCAAAGTTTGATTTATTTTTTTGTCTTCTGAAAAGTTGTGCTCAGGGATTTCACAGCCCCTGTCATTGTCTTTTGTTGAAAAGTCAGCTGAATGTCAGCTTAATGCATCACTTTTTAACAAAAAATGCTTAAACAGCAGTTGTAGCTCCATTCGAAGGTGTGTGTGTGTGTGTGTGTGTGTGTGTGTGTGTGTGTGTGTAGGTGTGGGTGTCTGCCTGGCTTGCTATCTGTCTGCCCAATTAAATGGATGTGGGGTTTTTTTTCCATACGCTTGGTCTTTAGGCGCACTTTGTTGTCAACGTCCTATAATCCTTTAAGGCTGCATCTCATGACAGCAGCTGACCAGAAATCTCTCTTTCTTTTTGTCTCCAGCTTTCTTTCTGATCCCCTCAAAACACACACACACACACACACACACACACACACACACACACACACACACACACACACACACACCTCGTCCCCTCTCCTTTGTTTAAATCACTTACTGTGTTTCTATCCGTATCGCTCAATGACAGCACTTTGTGTTGTTTCTTTTCCCTTTTCGTTGCTCTTCTCCTGAGTGGACAAATTAATGTTTGGGAAGTTATGATCGTTCTTGACGCAGGAACTGAAGCAGCTGCATCATCATTTATTAAAAGGCTGCCCCACCCCTCCCCGACCTTTTGTTTACAATCGGCAACCAACTCGCCATTTTGCACACTACCTGAAATCTCTCTTTTCACTCTAATGTGAAAATGGGTCTTGACGCAGGAAATGAGCTCCATTCAAAAGAATTCATAGCAGCGCGGCTCTTTTGACCTCCTGTTTGCTTATCATTACAACAACTCCGCTTGAAATAAACGGTTTCATCTGAACGCTCTGTTCTCGCTTTGTCTCTCTCTCTCAAGATGATGACTCATGGAAGGCAATTTCCTGCCTCTTACACTCGGCAGAATGCGTAGACAATTGGCCTCAATGTGGATAGGGTGGCACGCTGTATGGAAGTAGAAAGGAGAGTTAGTAAAGTTACAACTAACGATGCCCACTTTATTCTGATAATCGTGCTGTTTATGGCATGCAGTATAAATCCATTCTAAAAAATGGTTTCTGCATACTGGGGTCCTTAAACAGTCTTAGAACGGCACAAATCGGTGTATGGAAGCTGACACTCGGGGAATCCTTCCATATGTGCAGCTTAAACCATCATTCATTGAGTTGCATCTGTTTTTTTTTTTATGTTTTAATGCAATGAATGTTCTTAATTGTTTTTAAATCTCCTTCTCTTTTGCCTTATGTTTTGATGCTTTTAATGGTTTTATGTGAAGCACTTTGAATTACCTTGTTGTTGAAATGTGCTATACAAATATACTTGCCGTGCCTTGCCTTGCATTTCCATCCACAGCTTTTCCGTTCACACATAGCAACTGTAGGTGTCCCATTGTACATGGCTGAATAAATGCTAAACTTCTGCTCAGCCTGAATTTGGAGGAACCCATTTTGCCGCCGTTGGCAAAACGCAACTTCCGACGCTGATGGAAGAAATGGGACTGTGGCTGCCCCTGTGCTTCAGAGAGGTGGTGGTGTGACTCCACCTCTGACAGCCACCAGCGACCCGTTTCCTCCTCCTCTTACTCATGCTCGCTCCAAGTACACCTCTCAGTTCCTATGTACTGACACCATTGCACAATTATTGTGATTGTTATTCATCGCCAGCCTCTGCTCACTCACCCTTCCACTAGAAAGGCTAATGTGTGGCTTTACTGCCATCTCCAAGTGGTAACTTCCACTGTTGCCTTTCTCCCACCTGACATTTTCATCGTTTCCTTTCATATTCGCTCTCTCCTGTCATCTGATTCTTGTGTATTTATGTGATGGGGGTACTACCCTCAGAGTTGTGGCTACTCACCCTTACAATATGGAAGATAATGTGCACCTTCTGAATCGTTCAACTGGGATTTACTTCTGTTCCCCTTCAACCCTCTGACTCATTCGTTCACTCTTTTTCTTTTGCGTCCCTTGCTGTGTTTCTCTCTTTCTCCGTCATAGCTTAAGGGCCGAGAGTTTTCTTGAAGATACTGTGGTCACTTAATACTGAATTGTTGATAGTTTGATATTATAATATGATATTTTTAGAATTGCCTGTGATGCAGATATTTACCGGGCAAATTCAACCCAGAAAAGTCCCAAATGAGTCTAAAAGAATCCACGAAGGATCTTCATGGCTGCAGTTGCAAACGCAGTTATCCGTTACTTCAATGTGTCACTCCTCATAATTTCACAGTGATTTATAAATGAGGGAAATCTACAGATAGCAGTTTTAATATGACAGAAACATTTCAATGTGCTGTGTGGCATTTACTCCTCTCTCCACCTCTCTCAAATATTCTTATTCTCTTCATTCCCTTGCCTCTTTTCTCCGTTCTATGTCTTACATACTAATGAGAGGAGGGTGTCTGCTCACTCATGTACCGAAGATCAAATAGGTGAGTTGAGCAACTAAGTAGAACTTTTTTCTTGTGATCTAAACTAAGTTTGACTCACGATGGATATGTGATTTTTTCCCCAGTAATACAGTGATGAACATTGAAAATACTTTTACTTTCTTGTCAAAAAAATGGACTGAAGTATGGTTTAATCTGTAGATGCAAGACTGATGCTAATATCCACCATTTTTAGACTTGGGTCCAACATTGGGTCCAATGTTCTGTCATTATGGATTAATCATGCGGTCTATAAAATATCCAAAAACTATTTTCTGGTGCCCAATTCGACGTCATTAAAAGGACTTGTTTTGTCGGACCAGTAGACCAAATCCAAAAGGTATCTAGTTAACTATTGTGTAAGACAAGAAAAAAACAGCAAATTCTCACATTTAAGAAACGTGAATCAGAAAAGTTTGACACAATTGATTCAAAAATGACTTGAACAATTCATCAAAAAATCTAAATAGTGGCTGATTTTTAATTAACAAGTATCTGGTAGCCACTGAGGATTTCCATGCAGGCATCGATACCAACTTCACAAAAACAGTGTCTTTAAAGTGTGTCTTATTAAATGCACGAGTGGCAACTGTCTGTGTCTCTGAATTAGCAAGAAGTTTTTTGCATTTACTTTCTGTCACACATATATATATATATATTCTTTTTTTCTTTTTACAACACCAATCCACACACAACTAGTATTTGTCCCCTTTATTCTGAGCTCTCAGGTTCGTCTTCTCTTCTCTATTGCGAAGAGAAGACGGCCTTCTACAGGATGTGCCTGTGGCGGTGGGCTACTATCAACACTTACAGACAAGAAAAGGCTTTTATGTGTTTTTTTCCCTTACATTTAAGTTAACACAGGTGTAGGATAAGAGCTCAAAAACAATGTGCTTTGCCCTTAAACCGAATGGCTTCATGTTGTACCAGGAAATTGGTGCTTTTATTATTAAAGAGCTGGAAATAGACATTAAGTTGGATAAAACATCATCATCATTACCTTCTTTTGGTGTTGCACACACATTATGAAAATCAGACAGAGACAAGATACACCAATGCTCACACAAGACACACACACGTGACATTTATTAAAACCACGTACCCACACACACACACACACACACACACACACACACACATGCAGACAAATGAGGAATGGCACAACACAAACAGCGTAACACATCAGAATGTTCTTAAAGTAATACACACTCAGAAAAAGTCACGCACTCTCTCTTTTAATGAAACGGCACACATGCCCACAACGCAAACACACACACACACACACGCAGACTTTATTTAAATCAGCTCCAGATGATTAAACCCGTCACGTCAGACCTGTCTAAGCAGAGAGAGGATGAAGGGAGAGGAAAAAAAGAAAAGGTGAAACACAATCAAAGAGAGACAGAAAGAAAAATATGACAAGCTGTCCTTCACGTCTATTAGCGATCGAGGAGATGAGAGAGGCAAAGACACACTCCAGCTCACTGCGGCTTCACAACGTTTGCGGGTAATTACTGCATTTAGAACAATTAAGGTGTAAACAGCCACGGTTGAAATGTTAGATAGAGACCGGATAGATAGATAGATAGATAGATAGATAGATAGATAGATAGATAGATAGATAGATAGATAGATAGATAGATAGATAGATAGATAGATAGATAGATAGATAGATAGATAGATAGATAGATAGATAGATAGATAGATAGATAGATAGATAGATAGATAGATAGATAGATACTTTATTCATCCTCGGGGGGAGATTTGTCTGTAGTCTGAGGATGTCAGTGTTTGTGTCTGCTGTCGTTAACCCTTTAAGTCACAAATCATTTATAATAAAGCAGTTCATATCAAATTCAATTGTTACATACATCATTTTCGTTGCAGGCACTTTATCTACGCACTATTTCTGTGCATTTTAGCCAGAGAGCTCATATAGGTCACATTCAGCCAGCTAGGGCTGGCTGGTTCGGCCAAAATCTTCTATCACGATATGTGATGTCATATCTTTCACCAACCCATATTTTTTGGACTAAACCTGCACCCCTTTCCTCAGATTGTAATACAAGAAATGGATGGGAAGCAGGTAAACTGCTGCAGTATATCTTGTCATTCTGTGCTGCTTTGCCCCTTGTGTCATATCAACACAGCCGCACACGCTCGAGTAAACAACAACAGGCAGGCCACTGCTGGGAGATTGGATAAGAAATATTAGCTCTGTGGTCCCCATCCTTTGTGCAGTCAATATGCATCGTTCCCAGGCTCCAGTCTTGGGACACATTTGTCGTTTGTTGCCTCGACGTTTGTCAAACAATATCATATTTCTTCTTCACTGCTTCACCAAATGTCTACAAATCGCCAAAAAATAGTTTGGAAGGTGAAATGTGGAATCGAGTTGATGTGCGTTATTTGTCGTTGCTGCTGCTGCTGCTATCTTCTGAGAGCCATATGTCAGCATAATGGAAAGAAAAATCTGTCTTTTAGATGTTTTTTCTATATTTTAGTAAGAAATAGTGGCGCAACGGGTCGTGAAACTCACGGTTCAAAACATTTCACGGATCGGATCAAATATAACTTTTCGAGATCATGTTTTTTTTTTATGCCAATAATAATTGATGATCATTGATGATCCATAATACAGAGACAGAAACCCTTTGTTGTTTACAGCTTGTCAACAATTCTCCAGACCAAAAAGTCATTTCAACTGCTCTGAAGTCAGTTTAAACCATCAAAAATTCTCAATGTTATACTTTTACTTTCAGTTATAGTCATCCATAATGTTTTATTTCATAAAAACACACAATTTAAATGTTAAGGAAATAAAATATTGTATTGTTATGCATTAAAAACAAACATAAATCCTTCTGCAGAGCATTACAAGTGTGCTGTGACCTACAAAATAAGGCGTTCACATCCCAGCTCTAAGACCTCTGGCATCTTACACGGCATGAAGCGGTAAATACTCCCACTCGGATGAAATGAAACCAAACTCCTGATAATGTTCTGTCACTGCATCGATGCGAAGTCGTTCCACACCTCTATTTCCTCCTAAGAATCATCACCGGAAAAGGTTGCAAAAACAGTCGGACGTGACTTCGGATCAAACTTTGCTTTGCTTTCAAAAAACACAAGGTGCTGTGTTGGAGTGGATATCTTGCTATAGGCACCAGAATCCATGCTTATCAGACACCAAACCTCTGCACTCGTTTTATATCACTTACACACATTTGATTGATTGAAGTTGAACTATGTTGAGACTCCAGCGGCTTTTCCAACATGGCACTACCAGCAACCGTATGTGATCGTCCAGAGATGTCTGGGAAGCTGCAATACGCAACAATACTCATAGTTGCTCATAAAGAAAAGAAGAAAAATAGAACTATTACTTCAACAATATGTCACTACATTTTTCTCTTTGGCACTACGAGCCGCTGCACAGAAGAGCCTGAAATCATCGCAGTCCATTTCCACACTTGCATAAATATTGTAATCCAAAGCCACAAGTGTACATTCTTAAATATATCTGCACGCTCTATTTCTGTATTTTTCTCTAGGCTGTTTTGAAAGCTTCAACTTATTTTTGACCAATTCCTGAATGTGTCTGAGACAGGAAATTGAGCCTTGGGGGCATTTTCCGCCATTCTGGTGTGCTGCCTCTTGTCCATATTTGACTAAGGGGATTCGGTAATGGCTTCTCCCGGTGTCCCAGAACCAAATGCAGTTTCCAACAGTAGCTGGCACACAGCATGACTGGGTATGCAACCGAGACGCCGTTATGGCCTTAACACAATGCCATTATCGCTGTAACACAGTGCTAATGCTCTCTCTTGCTTGTTCTCTGGCTCACACACACACACACACACACACACACACACACACACACACACACACACACACACACACACACACACACACACACACACACACACACACACACACACACACACACACTAAAGCTGTGTCTCTGGAAGCTAATGGGTTGTGCTTCTAGAGAGACACGGATACTTAAGAGCTGGTTAGGGGCTGAACACAGATGGTGTGTGTGTGTGTGTGTGTGTGTGTGTGTGTGTGTGTGTACGCGTATGTGTATGCATATGAGAGAGAGAGAGATGCGTATATGAGCCCTGTTGTTTGTTTGTGTATTTCCTGTGTGTAAGTTGTCTGGGTCTGATTGTTCATGACAACTTGCATTTCAGTGTGTGTGTGTGTGTGTGTGTGTGTGTGTGTGTGTGTGTGGGGGGTGGCCAAATATCTCTTGAACCACCACTGTGATATCCATAAACAGACACACGTCGTGTGTGTCAATTGTCATTTCTTCTGTTTGTGTGTGTCCGTGTTTCTTCGTGCGTGTCCTAAGCTTGTTCACTGCTCTTGCTGTTCCCCACAACAGAGTGTACGATGTCGATCACACACATATTTTCATTCACACAAATATACAGACACATAAACTCACAGAGCTGGTTTATTATATCCTGAGTACAGATCCCTATTCCACAGTTTGTATTGGTGTTAATGGGCTCCTGTGTGCATTTGATGTTTAAAAATGAGAGCTGGGACGAGGCATTGGGACCAGCTGCCCCGAAGCTCTGCTCTGTCGGCTCGGATGACTCTATACTTGGCCCTCTCCGTCACTGGTGGTTGAAAGAGCAAGGAGAGCGCGACAGGTGAGAGCAATGGAGAGAAAAAGGTTTTTTTTCCGCCATTGTCATCTGTGCTCGTACAAGTGACTCTTTATGCGTTCCTGCAATATACAGTATCGTGTGTCCTTGTAGACCAGCATTCAGTGATGGGAATCTAATTTGCATGTCCCAGCTGCCATCTGTTTGCAGTCAGTGTGTGCATTCTGATACCAGTTTAACATAAAGTGCGGTTGATCGGGCACTTGAGCAAATTTAACTGACTGTTTCATTGCTAATCTGGTTCGGTGCAATGATGGCTTCTCATTTGGCTCTCTAACAGAATAATTCTGCGTCTGTGGCTCACTTGCCACTATAGCTGTGGAGGCTGTGGTCCAGCGGGCTTCTCCATTCTCTCCGTGTTTCACGGGGGGTTCCCTCTGGGTGGTCCAGACTCCACACACAGTGCAAAGACATGCGAGTGAGGTGGATTGGAGGAGATGAATTGCCCATAGGTGTGACATGGAGCGTGAGCGCTCTTCTGTCCATTGCTGTTACCTGTGACGGATGACAGGTGACCTGCTCTGGATGTGTTTTTGTCTTTCCTCTCAGTGCTCTTTAAACACACTCCAAATATGTTTGACCCTGAATAAGAAAAAGTAACTAAAGAAAATGAATTAAAAAAATGTTTATTCCATTGTTACATTTTTCTCAATTTGGTATTTTCAGTCACTAAATCTATTTATGGGAGTAAAACATAAACAGAATCAGCCTAAAATTTCACAGCACTCCAAGCCAATCTCACCAGATAATGAAGAGGAGGAAATAACCATTGGCTTGGTTTGGATGTTTGTGTGCGCGTGAAGAAAATAAGCAGCAGCAATAATACGTCCTTGTTCTAAGTGTGTATTGGTTTGGGAGGCATAGTCGCTACTATCTGCCACGCTTTGCACGATGGGCGGAGGAAAGAGAGAGAGACTTCAAGGGAAAAGACAAAGGTTAGGGAGGGCGACGGGGGATTCGTACATGAAGCCTTCGGCTGATGCTTTAGGAGACACTGAGGGACTTTTTAGTGCTAGTACAAAGGAGTGGCCAATGAGAGGCCTTCTCTGACACAGAGCCGGAATGGCAGAGACCAGAGCCAGAAAGGGTGGTGGACGGAATGAGAAGGTATATAGAAAAAGGGAGATGATTATGCTCCCCTGTATTTATTAACTACTGTAGAAACACATTTATATAGACTTTGCTTTGTAATTCAGTACCTTATAATACCGTGCAGTATCGCATGCTATGATCTAGTCTAGCGGTACAGTATTCCCTACAGTAGTTGAGTATTTAAACCGAATCATTGTATGTTCAAATATGTATATGAAAGTAGAAAATTTTATTTTTTCACGCACTGAAGGTGAATGGTTAGACAAAAGCAAAGGCACAGAAAGTACAAACACATTTTCGGCTTTGGACAATTCTGCAACACACTTCTTGCGAATCTTGCACACTGTTTCTTACATTATGCACACACGTGCAATAGTGAAATATCTTGCAATCAATTGGAAAAGACCTTTATTCAAGATGCAAAACACACCAGAAATTGGCAACACCCACTTACACACACATGACAACACAGACTTATTGAACACCGATCAGTCTGGCCACTATATACGTAAGGCGAATTGCATCAGGCCGGCTCACTATAGGACACTTTTATCAGTATCTCTAACACAATGCACTTGTACACACACACACACACACACACACACACACACACGTATATGGAAGAAAGAGGGAGAGAGAGTGGCAAAGGAGAAGCTCCTTCTATTCTCTTCACCAGCGTCAGGCGCCTCAGTCAGTTAGCAGGAGAAACAGATCTCAGCCAGACACACAGTATAGCTGCTAGGAAAAGTTTGGCAGGTTGTGTGGGAGTTAAAAAAAACCTCCTGCTATTGCGTCTTTAACGCAGAGCATCCAGTCACGCGCCCTGTAGCACAGAACAGGATTTTTTATTTTTTCTCCCTGTGAAATATTTTATTTGTTTTGCCCTTGAGCCTCCTCGGAGCCGCACCGTCAGCAGCACATTCTCTGCCTGACAACAACTCATAATAATTGATATTGATGCATAGTGAATAATGTGGGATTGCTATTCCTTATTTATTAGGCCTTTTTTGGCATTTTTGGGGTAATGCATATATAAAAAAGAAGAAGAAACGATATTTTCACAGCCGGATTTAGACGTCAATTACCATGGCAACAGACGAAGCTCCGGAAGTTTGGAAGCGTTCGGGTCAGCCTCAGTATGTTCGCTGTGAACACATTGTGCTAGCAGCCCTTTCGAGAGATCAACTCTGGATCAACTAATCCACTGTTCTTTGCAGCTCTATAGCATGTGATTCTTGTTATTTTCATGATTCTGTGACCCCTCGTGTGGAAGCACTTCGTCTCTATGTGCAGCCCTTGATCTTGGTGGCAATTTGTATCATCAGCTATAAGAAAAGCACATGCATTCATACATCAATGCTGCAAAATATTCAAGCGATGTCTGCTGTGGATGATTCATGGTACGCGTGGAATGGTCCCTTTCAATGTAAAAAAAACACCCAACAACAACAAAAAGACATGCAGCTCCTTCGAAGCCAATATGTGTTAAGAAGTGAATATTAACCTCCTCCCTGTCCTCCTTATTAAATTTCAACAAAGCATCTACTGGTAATATCCCAGAGTTCAGTGGGGGAGGGACAGAATGGTAAATTGCATACGAAATAGAGAAGCACATCTGGTGTTAGAATACACCCACTGAGATGCTGAGAGGTTTATGGGGCTACACTGATTAGGACGCACACACACTTTACACACACACTAAAGCTGTATCATATTTCCACCCAGATACCGGGAGGATGAGGGTACATCATGAATAGATTTGTGTGTGTGGACCTGCTGGTGTACTGTACCTCCGTGTGTTCTGTGTGTGTGTGTGTGTGGGGGGGGGGGTGTATGATTGTGTGCGATGATGTTTTCCTGCCTCTGTGCTTTTGCATGTATATCCTAATGCGTTTGTGTATAAACAGTATGCATGCGTGGATTTGTATGTGTGTGTATGAGTGTGTCAGGGTGAAGATGGCTCCGACTGCAATTCTGATTACAATAGCGGAGTGCAGATAATGAAATTTCCCCCTGTCTCAATCATGCACTAATTAAACACTGAAAGATAACTGGAGAATGATGTGATTGTGTGTGTGTGTGTGTGTGTGTGTGTGTGTGCAGACTTAAATATGTCTCTCCTGGTCCAAGCCGTTGTCTTCACCTTAATAGGACATACAGCAGTGTTTCCCACAGAATTAGATTCTACTTGTGGAGATGACCGTTGGGGATGGGGCATGTCCACCTTGCTGGCCCACCCAACTAAAGTCCATGTGTTGGGAAACACAGATACAGTGTGTGTGTGTGTGTGTGTGTGTGCCTTATTTCAGACCCAGTTTGTAACCTTGAAATTGATCCGGACTCCAGCGGATGAGCGCGGATTTGGCGAATGACGCAACGCAAATGAGGCGAATGCACAAAATGTGCCTCATTCGCGTATTCACTCGAGTTGAAATATTTTAACTCATACGAGAAATTAGCATACAGCTCGGTGAAATTCAGCGAGCACCTCCGGATGATGTTGTG
Source organism: Lycodopsis pacificus (assembly GCA_028022725.1). Lineage (NCBI taxonomy): Eukaryota > Metazoa > Chordata > Actinopteri > Perciformes > Zoarcidae > Lycodopsis > Lycodopsis pacificus. The sequence goes on from CM051693.1 coordinate 11,871,046, forward strand.
AACCCTGACATGGCGGCGTTAAGTTTCCTGGGATTTCTGGGACTTCCACAACGTGTACAAAGCAGCAATGGCGGTGATTTCAGCCATGATTGATGAAACGTCGTCGACACGGAGGGAGGCCCTGCTCCTCTCCGGCGTGTCTAGCACAAACGATCCTGTGATCGAACGCCCACCAGTAACGCCATGCCACATGAGCTGAAGCTTATGTGCCTTGATGACACAAATATTGAACATAGCTCGACATAAAGGACAATAAATCTCTCTTGACAACATGCTTGTGCTTCATAATTGTTACAGATGTATTTCAGCGAGCCAACTACAGAAACAAAGTTGAGCTCACTGTCCCAATTCTTTCACATTTGGACTGCAGCTGGGAAACACTCCGAGGGTAGCCATTAGTGGCTAGAGAGGCTGTAATGAAAAGCTGGAGGGGGTCCCAAAGAGTCTAGATGAAGCACTTGCCACTTTACACTGCATAGGCGTGAAATAATAGCTTCCTGTAATTGCCCCGGATACTTTATGGGGGTGCGGTACAAGGTCTGAGAGCTTTTAATGATACAGCTGTAGTGTTGGAATCCACTGCTGGTCTCCACTGGGTTTGTGTTGGATCCTTTTTTATTTTGTTTGTCTAAAGTTATGCAATATTGAATTTCTATGACTAAATCATAATACTGGAAGTCAGGAGTTACATAAGTTGTGTTAATGCTTCATCCGACAGAACCGAGTTGCAGTTTGCTTTGGAGTATATGCATAGTGTGTACTGGTGCCTTGTTCCCTGTTTGATCTCAAACACACACCTGAATAGCACCAGATTACATAGAAGTAAGCTCAGATGAACAGCCCAATTAATGAGATGTATTAATGAAGCTTTAGAAATGGAGAAGGAGACACAGATGATCTTGTTTATCATGTAATTCCTGGAGGGCACTGTTTTTGCTTCTGCATTCTCGTCAAGTTTGCCTCTTCGACTTAATTTCACTGGGAAGTTGTTCTGCGTCTGAGTCTCTGCCTCTCGGTCTCTCCTTCCCCTTTTCACCTGTCTCGTCTCATCTGACTTTCTCTCACTCCGTTGTTACATACATTATATTAGCGCTTGCTTTGTTCTCTGGCAGAAACCAGATGCAGTGTATCCTCCACAATCCCCCAACATATAATATATATATACAATATATGGCTCCACACAGCCATATATTGTAAAGCGCTGGTTTTGTAAACGCATAGATAGTTCAGATAACAAACAGATTCATTCCATCCCATTCCTTTCATATTTTTGGTTCGGTGTTGCTCCCCAAGACCCATTAGTTCCCTAAATGAGCACTTCCAAACGTTCAATCCTTCCAATCTGCAGAGCCTCCTTGTGTGGGTGTAAAATATAAGGAGATGTCGATGAAATTCAGTTGCTGACATGGAATTATTCCAGCTGTAAATGAGTGAAGACACTTACAGGTGATGTGTAATGTGTTATTGATGAAGGTTTAGGTATAGAGAAATACAAAGCATTAGCAGATTCATATATTTCAGACAAAATATTCAAAATATGGATTCCTGCATATATTAAGCAAAACATGCATATAAAATATGAGCCTGAATATAAAAAAATCCTCCACTTGACCAGAAACACAAAATTCCTTTGCATGAATTGCGACTGTCTATCTGAAATTAAATCATACAGGTGTTACCTGGGGACTGTCAGAAAGCAATTGAATAATGTAACAAACATCTACAACCATCTAATATACAAAATAATGAACTGTTGAAATCTATTTTTAATGAAGACTGACAAGTATGGGCATCTGCTGACTTCTTTATGCATGAAGTTCTCTGTAGACTACCACGGAGCAGTACATCCTTGATATGACAGCGGGCGTGATGAAATATTGAACGGTTCGTCTGGATGGCTCGTCTGATTGAACAGGGCAGATAGTCGTGCAGATAGACGGATCCGTGCAGCTACAGATCTGCGATGAGGGATTTCTGCGGGTATAGTGACAGTGATATAAAGCGATGGCGCTAACACACAGAAATGTCTCATAGAAGACACTACAAAGTCTAAACCCAATAACAAAAGCTGCTCAAACTTTGAAATGACACATTTCCCGCATGAACGACTATATATGAGTAATAACCGTAAAGGTCTGTGACAGCTTATTCCCTGTGTTTTGTCAGTATCCTGTAAAAACTCCCCACAAAACACTGGGTTTCTAGTTCTGTGTTGTTGAATTGTATTGGATGGCAGACACTGTTGGACATGTCTGGAGGCATGTAATATGAGAGCAGCCAAAGCGAACGCTGACAAAACAACATGCTCATCAGCAGGGTAGATCGTTTGTACTATTTAATGTACTTTACATTTAAAATCAATTGATGTTTGGAAGCTACAGCAGTGGCTGCCAAAGACAGAGCATACATTATTAACTCGCTGGCGGTACAGAGTAAATATTGAATGACTATTGGATGTTAGAGAAGTTGGGAATATGCTGAGATAAAGAAACACTGGATTGATCAACACATTGTGTCAGTGTCCTTTATAAATCATATATATATAAATATGTATTTCTTTTTTTACATTCTGAAGCACAGAGGTGATGTGATCCTGGGTTAAACGTTTTGAATCATTTGGAATTGAATAACGATCCTGTGATGTTAATGAATTATTGAGTCCCTGAAATTCTTCTAAGCGGATGATTTGGATGAAAGACTATTTTAATCCTGCTTATATGTTTCCATGGTTCCCAAATGCAGATTTTGGTTAACTGGACAGACGGTCGAAATCCACCTCTGTGGATGTGGTTGTTGTGGACACATCAGACTTTTCTTTTTTTGCACGTCATTATATTTTTCTAAACTGTTTTTTTTGTCTTGAGTGCTTTGACACAGAACACTAATATCCTGTCTGGAAAAGGCATCTACATTTTTTTTTCATCATCATCAGTCATCAACCAGTCGTGTTTTTAAAAATCGACACCGAGACAGCAAACTTGATTATGCATTTTGAGCAGCGAATACCAGATCCACTCCTTTTTTTCTTAACTTTCACAATAAAAGCCCGGCTAGACATGTACACTGCATAACTGTTTACCAGTGGAAAAAACTTCATTCAGAGGACTTTGCTGAAAGGAAACTCAATAAAATATCTTACAGTAGTTTAGGCTTTAAAACAATTTACCTCAGACAGCCAAGCAGGCGATGCTCTGGGTCAATAGGATCCTCTGCCTGCGCACACTTTTATTGAAAAAGTGTTGACAAATTTATAGTATGAATAGTTTCAATGCAAAATATTAACAGCAGAGTATTAAGCATTTTCATGTTGTTTATTCGTCACGTGGCCTGAAAAGACATTGTTCTGGACAACACAATGGACAGCAATGAACTGCACCAAAAGTCCAAACAAATGGAAGGACTTCACCCTCCAGCGAGTATGTAACACCACAACCATTAGGAAGGTTGCAGGTGGCGTACAGGACAGCATTATTACTGAAAAAGAGGCTGGGAACATATCGTAATATAACATTGAACAAGAACAAGGGAGACATGCACGGCCCTGTCCAAGCAGGCACAGTCACACAGTGGGATGGCAATGTCAAAACAAAGATGACTTTGTTGTCAAAGTGTTGACATGATGTGATGCAGTGTGACTGTCAGTGAACTGCGTGTTGATAATTAACAGCCGGAGAAGGACGCAGCAGCCGGTCTCAGCGGGCGCAGCATGGATGGTGCTTAATGACTGTACTGTACGTATTTACAGGTGGTGGACAGAAATCCAGCAGCCACTTCAATTCTCAGGACATTTTATTTTAGAGCAACAGAGGTGTATTCATCTCTCTTGTCATTTTTGAAGCTGCAGAGTGAAAATGTCTTATATTTGAAATGGTGCTTGTAGTTTTGTCTACCCCTCTGTACTACATTGTTGGTGTGCAAAAATGCAGTTTGACTGCTGCCTGCGCGACCTATATAAAACCCTGGAATAACACATCATATAACATAAAGCGTACCTTAGGGCCTCATCCTTTAAGGTGACTGGTGTAGTTAATCTGAACACTGTTAGTTTGGACATATTCATCGAGGAAATAACAGTTGTGAAAATACCCCAAATGCTCAAACAAGTCTATTCAAGTTTTGGGATTCAGGCCTATCATGATATTGTCCTGTATATTGGTGTAGTGTATATAGTACACTGTATGTGTCTAGTGCTGTTTTAACAGCGGAGTAATAAACACTGAGAAGTCTTACTGACAAATGCTATTACTGGAAAATGAAAGGATGGATGGATAACAAACTGGTTAGTCATCATGCGTCACCTGGAGCTCAAACGAGTGCATCGTACACACACACACACACACACACACACACACTTACAAACATAAATCATTTAAGTGCAACATTGAGTGTGGTCAGTGCACAATAGAGTGTATCATGTCTGACATTACCCAGCGCTGAAAGTGAGGCACCCACGCACAAACGGACTATTCATATGCTAACCAGCTAGAAATAGGACTCCTCACACTCTAACATTCGAAAGGATATAATATCATTCTGAACCCATTTATTGCAGACACAACCACTTTTAGTAAACACAACGTCACATTGATGCTGTACAATGGCCTGCGCAGCTCATTCCGAGGCTGCCGGTTACAGCGTTCTACCTCCAATACTGGACCAACTTCACCAGTCGTTGTCCCCATTAGCCACTTAGACACAGAAAACATGGGGGAAATGCCAAAGCTACTTTAACCTCGAGGATTTTATTTCTAGGTTTTGTTGGAGGCAGTTAAAATCACTTTACCAAAGCAACCAATATTTAAATTACATAGAAAAAGAAGATTGAGGTTAAAATGTTGTTTCCAGCTTAGTCGCTGTTACATCTAAATTGTCTATAATGATCCAGAAGTCCACAATACTGAGTGTAGTGTATAAGGATTTAATGAGGTTCAAACAGACACCTTGGAAGCTACTAACAAAACTACTTAAGATAATGATCTATGCTCTGAAAGCCGTCTTATTCAGGGGTGTGTGTGTGTGTGTGTGTGTGTGTGGTGTGTGTGAGAGAGAGAGTGTTTGTGTGTGTAAAAGAGCCAATAACTCATTCAGCTATTTTTTTCTATCTACCAGTTATGCTGAACCTTAAACCCATTGTCTGCTTTAAAATTCTTAAACACTTTTTGCAAATATCTACATTTTAATATATTATTCAAAACAAAAAGCCTGCGTGCGTTGTTTACTAAAATACCACACTCAATCATCAATCACCTGCACCCAGAATGCACATGTGAAAGCACCAATCAGACGACTTAGAAATCATAGCTCGAACAGTAAAATAGGATTACGGATTGCTCTTTTGTGTGAACAACAACGGAGGCCAATTTTGAAGTAATTGCAATATACTGTTATATTTTGTTTACAGCATTTAGTTAAGGCAATTGTGTTTGATATGAGTATTGAGAATAGACATATTAGCTTTTTTTCATTTGCATGTGTATTCACAGTCTAGCCTGAAAATGAAAATGAGAAAGACTCTAGACCAGTGGTTCTCAACCTTTTTTCAGTGATGGACCCACATACCCCCATTTGAGAACCACTGCTCTAGACAATACTGTTTTATACTCAGCACATCAGTGCACAGTTGGCATGTTGGAAGAACTGTTTATTTGGTGTTTCAGTGTAAAGTTGTGACGCAAAAACACAATTTTTTATAAAGTTTGGAAGGAAGTGTTTGCTATTGCAAGATATTTTATATTTTGTGTCTATTTTATCGGCCTTTTTGTGAAGAGTTATCGACAAAGAGGTCCCTAGCTTCAGATATTGTGTTTTAGAAATTGCCAAAAAATGTAATTCAGGGAATGGATTTGCAGTTTTATTACGACTGCTTAAACACAATTTTTGAAAAAATGGCTCATTTAGTTTGAACGGTGTGCACAGTGTGTTGCAGTGCCATTAGCATGTTGAATGCCAAATTGGACGCAAATTAGAAAATGTGTTTAGAGTTTTGGGGACTTGAGTTCAGTTTTGCTCCCTGAGTTTCAATTTAAATACTTGTTTTTCATTTGTCAGTTTAGTGTGTTAGCAAATGAAGAAAAACTGGTATGTTGTTATATGCAGTATGTCTCTAATCTACAGAAAAATATACATGTTTACACTTCAAGAATACTTTTACTTCTTACTTACTACACTAGAGAAATTTGGAGCAGAAAATATTGTGTAGAATTTAAAAAAGGGAATGGCATGTATAATTAATCAGATAATAACAGCTTAATAATTTGAAGAAATAAAACTTAGTGGGTCGTGTTACTTATTCTGTTGAAAATTGCCAGCTGGATTTTCAAGATTCTGTACTTGAGTTGTAGCGTAGTTATGTGCATTTCAATAGTTCAATGCATTTCAATGCACTTTTACAACGATTGTAAGAAAGTTCTTCCTAACTTTGCATTACCCATCAAACCTCGGTAAAGTTGACGCCGTAGTTCACAGACACTCACACTGCTCAGTGATATTTCACATGCTTTATTATTCTCCTACCCACGTACATATGCCTAGATAAATATACACGAGCAGGTTTGACTATTACAGCTTAACTATTGCCGCTCTGACAAGCAACCCTCACACACCTAAGGCTGGATGCCATATCTGGAATAGGAAACCGTATATAAATAGTCCCCAGGCGTCAGATATTAGCCTTACTTCTAAAGCTCACCATGTGAAGCTGTTTAAACTCTCTAAAATATGCCAGTCTCCATTACCAGCTGTCTACACTGGCATCTCGCACTTCTCTGACAATTTCTCCACATGTCACTCTTTAAGCCTATCAGTGAGCCTATCGGTAAACAGGGGTGATAACCAGAGAGGCAATCAGTCTCTTTTGTATTCCGCTGTTTCTGTTTCAATCAGTCTTAAACTTGGAAGGGCCAAGTAAGTCATGGTACACGACAAGATAATCAGTGACTTTCTGTTTATCATGGCTGGCAAACCCAAAGATTACCTCCAGAACAGCAGCTGTCTTTCTTAATTAGTGGTTAGAGAAAACAAATTCACCAGTCATCTCGTACCAATATTTGAATTCGCTGGAAGGTAAACACTGCCAGGGTCTGTTCTCATACGCAGTGTTGTGTTGCCTGTTCAAATCACTTTAGCAGGGTGCATTTTGTATCTTATCTCAGACTGATTCCTACGAGAATGCAAGATGGCATAAAACGAACCCTCCCATTAGGCAAGTGGAACAGGCACCAGCGACTAAAAACGGTCCAAAGCCAGTTGGCAGAAAAAACGATATATAATCATCCTAAAAGATCACATCAGACGATGCCATTACCTCATTTAAATCAATTGTACACGCTCCGCATCTTGTGACCAGTGCACACACCTCCTTAAAATAAATTGTTGTGGAAGGCAGATTGCTTCTTTTGCTGTAGCCTTTCCTTTAAACAGAAGGGCAAACAGCTTTATCCTTGTTAAACTGGAACAAATCACCCCATGACCAGTCCTCATCAGTATGGATCCACACAGTTAAACTTCCTCTTCCGACCCTTTGGCACAGTGCTCCGTCAGTCCCATTCTTTAGCGAGACAGTTGGCAGCGGTGCCTGAAATCAGGATGGGGCTGCTTGTTCTCCGTCAGGTCTTTCCTATTGATCGTAATTCCTGTGACTCCAGCTGTGGAGAATTAGCATAAATATATTCCAAAAACATTTTCTCTGTTGCCTGAAACAGTGCCAATAAAGAGAGAGTGAATGTTTGAAGTATTTTGGGGGATTTGGCTCCGGTACAGAATTGGAGAAGAGAGCGGGATTTCTCAGAGGAATGACTCTGTTTTAATGATTTTTCCTCCCAGAATATTCGCTCGTACACAGTCATGCATGGCACAGTGCCGGGATACATACGCCCACATATTGCACGGACGCACACACGCTTGTGCGCTCACTTCCTATTTTTAATGAAAAAGGTGAACTATGCATCGTCCATTCAGTATTTACCTCATTTGTGTATTCTTTGATATACTGAAGTAGCTATGATATTAAAGGTGTGTTTAATGTACAGTATATCCATGCACAGCTGTGTTAAAATAGGTCAAACTCAGGAAATCCTCTCACATTACAAATGGTTTCGATGTCAACATATGTACTGGAAAAGGATGCATGTGAAATTACCCTAAAATGTAAACGAATGCTTGCCCATTGATCTGGAGATACTGTAAAAAGAGGCCATGGAGCTTACGAGAGCAGTGGCTCATGCGCTTTACTTTGAATTATTAAAACTCATCTAAATCGTTTATACTGAAGCAAAACAAACGTGCAAAATGTTTCAAAGATGCTCGAAAATGACATCATACTGCTGAGAAAAAACCCTTCAAAAGACATCTTCTTTAAAACTTCTTGAACTCTGAAGCTTTTACACACTTGGCAGTATTCTCACGGGATAACCGAAACCCCAAACTTAGTCTTACTGTCAACATACATATCCACAATCAGAGGAACCACTTTAAAACCACTTCCATTCAAAATGCAGAGTTTAAACACAATCACAGCCACACAAATCCACATGCATATATGTATGTACACAAAGCATGAAGGGGGATTCATGTCTTAACATAATGCGCTTATATGTGAATTATTAAATGCATTTTCCATTTTTGTAACTGTAGACCGCTCTTTTATTCATTCATCATTTCTGACTTTTTTTTATAAAAGATGTCCTTTATGTGCACACACACACACACACACATGGACTCCTCCACACACACTACGCATAACTTACATATGAATACGGCGGACTGACTGCCGTTGGTTATCCATGCTGGCACACGTGGATGGTTGTTAGATAGATTGCAGTAACTGTGCGGGGGGGGGGGGGATGTCACTGCTCCTCAGCACTTTAGCACCTCTTGCGCGTCGATGAATAAAACATAACACACGTTGCTACACACTCGGACACACTAGCGAGCGTGCACGCATACACACACACACACACAAGGATTAATAAAACATTCTTCCATTTACAACGTACTCAGTTAGCTGGATCAGCATGTACAGTATGGTTAAGCTGAATATTAAGGAGACAAGTGCAGCTTGATGTTCCTGTGTGTTGCGGGAGAGAGAGTGTGTTTGTGTGTGTGTGTGTGGTATTCAGAGACAGGTTTTACAATTGAAAAATTGATGAACTCAACCTACTAATTGCAGCCTTTTGCCTGAAGGCAACACTTCAAATTGCACTTTCTTTCCCTCCACATCCGTCTGATTTACGTGCGTGTCCTCGCTGCCTTTCCCTGGCTCTTTACTCTTCTCTCCCCGTCGTTCTTCGTATCCTTCAGCTACACCGACTTGGTGCTTATACGCACCCTTCCTCATTCACACTGTGTTCTCCCCCACGTTCTGTCTTCCAAACAGAAAACAAGGTTTCGAGCGTTCGTGTTAGCTTCTATGCTCTCCCGTAGTCTGATGGATACAAGATGTAGTTTTGCCTCGAGTGCTGTTTTGCAAATAGTGCTTTACAAACGCTAGATAAACAGACGCACACTCGAGTCTTTTCACTTCCACAGGAAACCGGGTTACTTATCTTATTAAAGAACCCTGCATTACAGATCCAGTCTTCATTTCACCTCATTTGAGCGCTGTGTCAGTCCGGAGGCAAAGAGTGGCCGGGGCCCAGAGATAATAAAATCGAAAGAGCACTTGTGTTGCTGCAACAAATCCCCGGTCTGCTGTTGTAGTTACAGCAGCTGTGGGGTAGCTTAAATGACCTCAATGCAATCTATCTGCTTTTGGAGTCTGTGCGTGTTTTGATTGATTGCTGATGATTGTGCGAGGATCAAGGTGTGACTGTGGTCGTGGATTGGACTTCTCACCGGTGGTTTGTTGTTATTGTTGTTCAAAAAAAACACATCTCCTGAGTCAGATTAGCCTCAATACATCAATAAAGAGGTGTTGTTATCAGCCATTATTATGGTAGGACTTTTGTCAAAGAAAACTGGAATGAAGACAGCAGGCGTTTTAGTTTTGTATTCGTCACCAATTAGCGGGAATTAGCATGGGGGCCTTTAGTGTTGGTGCTGAAATCATCTGCTCTATGTTCATCGCTCCATTATGACAGATTAAGGCTATAAGCCAAAACGCCAGACCAAAATTAAACGTTGTCGTCGGGTTTGTGTGTGCTCTCTGCACGACTGTGAGTGGAATGACTGTGTTGTAGTTCCTACAACTCCAAACAAAGCAGTACATCTTTTATCTAGCAGATCACGTGACGTCAATTTCACATTATTTCTATCCATATCGTATTAATAATTTAATTGAATCCACTTCTTACTTTGGACCTTCATTATTTAGATCATGTTCAAAGATGAAGGGGTGTCTGTAATGTGTAAAATGTATTGCCCAAATCGTGACCTTTCCCTAAATTACTGTTTGTTCTGCGGTATTGGCATTTCAGATCTGAATCTTGCGGTGCACCAGGGGAGAATCAAGAGCAGGTTATTTATGGCTTTCAGTGCGTTTGGGCCTTAAGGCTCAATGAATTTTACATTCGGCTCAATAATGGCTGGCGCCTCTGACCCTCAATGTCCCCATTTATATGTGTGAACTTCTATTCTTCCAATTTCCATTTTTCATGAAAGGAGAAGTGCCCTAAAGAGAGAATCACCTTCATCACCTTCATCACCCACCATTTCTCCTCTCTTTCCTTATCTTATTCTGCTGTGCGTTACAATCCGGTTCAAATCATGCTGTGTTCTCCATTGTTTGAGACTGAACCTTAAGCACCTATTACAGCCTACAGTTGTGTTTTAAAGGGTTGTATTTTTTTGTATCAGTTCCGCTACGTATTTAGATATTATATTGTATATATATATATATATATATATATTTTCTTTTTTCTTTTTTTAAAAGGTCCTTCCACTAGTTTTCTCTGTATTTGACAACCACATCTCGCGAACTTCTTCAACAGATTTAGTTTGCTCAGCTGTAATGGGAATATCTCAGTTGTCAGGAATGCTTCATAAATACTATAGAGCTGCTTTTGAACTTCAGATACTCTCTTTGTAGCAGCACCGTGCGCATATATAACTACAGATGCATACGGTACAAAGGCCTAAACGTGCCACACACACACACACACGCACACACGCACACACACAGGCTAGTGCTTAATGGCTCCACACGTGTGTTTAGTCTCTTGGGTCAGTGCACACACACACACACACACACACACACGCACTGGCAGTCGTACTGACACTGCCCATTAGCAGGAGATGAACTCCTTTGGCAAGACAGAAAGGAAGGGCGAGCGCAGTAGGGTAACAGTTAAGAGTCACAGGGGAGAGAGAGATGCATAGAGAGAGGGAGAGAGGGGCTCTATCTGAATGATTGATGCTGATGCTGGTAGCTGGCAGATGGACACACACACACACACACACGATACACTTGTTGCCACTCTCATCCTCCCTCACACACTCATACACACACTGTCATACTCACTCTCTCATACTCACTCTCTCATTCATTTGTTCTCTGCCTCTCTGCAGTGCAGTGTATACACACACACACACACACACACACACACACACACACATGCATGTGCTGGAGTCAGTGCGGTTTCAGGCTGATTGGCAGTTATTTCTCAGGCTGTAATGGCTAATTAGCATGCGGGTAATGATCTGCAGCTCTCGGTAGCTTCCTCTTTCTCTTTTCTACAGAAGATCGAGGGAGGGATCACTCCAAAGGGCAAAAGGGGGTCAGGAAGCTAACCGAGAGTTCCACTCCGTCTTTCTCTCAGAAACAGATGGGGAGACAAAGATAGAAGGAAATTGCAGCTGCTCTGAATCCTCTTCACTTTGAAGGTGGAGGCATGAATGGTGAGCCTGGCACTGTTGGGGAAAGAAGTTCCACCTGGCTTCTGTTTAGGCAGTATGCTTTCCAAATGAGAGTTTAACTTTTTTAGAAAACTGCAGATGGTAGAGACAACATTCCTCGATGGGTCATTCTGTCGGAAACACCTTCTCAAAAACCCAAACACGCACAACTTGTGAATCGATTGTTGGTCCATATCACACTTGTACTTGAATATTTTAACAAACTGCATCACCTAAGTAGCAGTAGAAATAATATTCTGTTTTATGACTTACTTTTTCTTTATGGCAGTTGTTCAAAATAATGCCCAGGCAGCTTTCATTTGTCAAAAAAAATAGGAATATGTGAACAAGCTCTTATTCTTCAGCTGCGCTATGCTTCAAACAGAAATGCAGCAAAATGCTAAATGGATCTTACTACTCCCTTGTGACTTGCCCGTTTCTGGAGAGTCCAGAAGAGAGAGGTTGGGAAAGAAGCCGGGTTTATTCCAGACTTCACCACAACCTTTCTGATCTGTTTTTCCACTTGTATAGAAGTTACAATATCATCTATTTCTCTCTTGCAAACAGTGAAGATGAAATGTTGAAGCGACAGAGAGGTGGATTTGTTGCAGTGGTAGTTGTAGATAGATCAGCAGCACTGGCAGATTGAATAAGTCTGGCTGAACAGGAATTTACCGCTTTTAAATGTCTCAGTTAAACCGGGAAGCCCGACCTATCTGCTGCTCCGATTGCATGGCAGAGGAAAAAGTCACGGTGTGAAAGACCATCTTTCCAGTTTAACATTATGAAACTTGAAGCGCTGAGGACGACTCTCCCTACAACTGAAAATGTATTCGTAGCATACGAGATGCTCCAAACCGCTTAAAGACAATTAGAAAAACACACTTTTTATTCTTTAATTTTTGAATGTGTCCTATCTTTATAGGATAAGAAAATTACATCATAGTCTGTCCCTTACTTTACTGTAAACAAAAAATGAACTAAAGAAAAGGTGAAAAAAGTCAATCAATAATGAGACGTAAAAGAAAGAGAAAACAGTAAAGAAGTAAGCGAGAACTGGAGAGACAGACCTTGGAGATAGTGATTAAGAAAGCAACAGTCAGTCAAGATGTGAATCATTTTTGTCTGGTGGAAGATAACTGGACCACTGACACATCAAATTGCTGCTATCCCCCTTAAAAAGTTAAACCCCGACAATCGTTTTATCTCACTGGCAGTACTCTCTAGATCTATCGCTTTCTGTCCTCTTCCAACACTTTCTCCCACCACCAGCCTCCTCTGCTTCTGTGCGTCCCTCCTCATTACTTTCGGCCACAACCTACCAATCTCTCTCACTCCTTTCAACCCACACACGTGTTTCTATCTTCTTTTTTTTTGTGAATTAAAACATGTCGTCTTTGAGGTGAGGAAGGTGCTGGAGGAGACTCAAAGAGAAGCCCTGAAGTCCAGCTGCTGGCGGGAAAGGGGCGAAAAGGTGGGAGGTGTGGAAAAGAACAGTCGAGGGGGAGAGAGAGAGAGAGAGAGAGAGAAAGATAGGGAGAGATGAAGATGAAGAGCAGTGGTAGAACAATTGGTCGAGTTTCTGAGAGCTGAAATGTTGAACCATATGTAGACATTTGTGGGAAAGGTTTGAGTACTTGATCGTATCAAGTTCTGGCAGTTCCCAGAACTAATTTAGTGCATTTGTAGCTTTCAATGATGTTATTTTTACCCATAACTGTCACTGGTGTGTGTGTGTGTGTGTGTGTGTGTGTGTGTGTGTGTGTGTGTGTGTGTGTGTGTGTGTGCGTGTGCGTGCTGGTAACCTGTCAGTTTGATGCAGGGGTAATCAGCCTGGCTAATGGAGTCCTCGGGCAATTAATGAGTGCCTTAACTCCACCTAAGATGGGAGATGGACTGGACACACACAAACACACACACAAGCGTACAAACGAGCTAAAACACTCATATGCTCGTCACATAGGAACATCTACACACACACACACACACACACACACAAACACACACACAAGCGTACAAACGAGCTAAAACACTCATACGCTCGTCACACAGGAACATCTACACACACACACACACACACACACACAAACACACACACAAGCGTACAAACGAGCTAAAACACTCATACGCTCGTCACACAGGAACATCTACACACACACACACACACACACACACAAACGATAACCTCCGCACTAATGCAGTAAACTTCTCAAACCACCCAAGTCAGCGTTTCCATTTAAAACCAATTACTGAAGGCATATTTCATTCTCTAGTAGATCTCCACTCGCTACACAGAACAAGAAAACAACTCATTGCAGCCATCAGTTATCAATGACAATTAATCAATACAATAATGCAACCCAGTGTGGGGAGTTGGTGAATGCACCCATGGGGAACATACAGGGACACACACACACACACACACACACACACACACACACACACACACACACACACACACACAAACATTCCAAAATATAGTGAAACACAAACACACACAGATGGATTATTGCACACTCAGACAGTACACATAATGAGGTTGAAACACACACGCATGCTTTTAGTTTGTGAAGTGCATGTTTCAAATACACTCGTGGATTATAACTTCCCACAGCGTGATCACTTTGGTTTTCCACATGTTCCGCAGGCTCCGCCCCTCGTCACAGAATCGATGGCAGACACTTTTTTTTAATTACTTCCCCTGACAGCTTGACAATAAGACATGTACACTCTGTCAGTCTCCTCAGCTGCCTCTTACTTCCTCTCTCCTCAATTACGGAGTCGCTGCAGTTCATTTTCACACTAAGTGTAAGTCCTGTTGCTTCTTAAAGTTGGTAAAGATGTTTGCAAACTACTTACTTTTAAAGGTATAATATGCAACAATTAAAATAAACAATACAATGTGTTGACTAATACAGAGTGAATCCCACTCAATCATCACTTATGACCCACTAGAAGCGTGCGGCGGTGTCCGTATCGACAGAGAGCATGCAACCTGCCTGTATTTTCTCTTTTGAATGATGTGTTTATAAGCAGAAACCGGCAATATGAGTCCATATTAAATCATATTAGCCTTTAAGTCCCATCATTGATATAGAAAAATAACCCACGGGAGAAAGTTTGTAACAGGCCTAGAGTGTTTTACATGAATGAATCCACTCGTTGGTCATAAAGCCTGCTGCTTATAGGTTGGTTGATTTAAACATTCTAGCCATGGCTCACATGACGAGAAACAGCATCAAAGTGATGCAAGTATAGTTATCAAACATAAGCTATACTATTATATTAACATGAATAATATGACATGAAGCAAATAGGACAACATCCAACATTGAGGGTTTCATCTCATGGTCGCTCTGAGAATATGAAAAGATAATATCTGTGGTTTAGTGATGTTTTGGATCACACAAAGTGAAAGTGCCCTTATGGTGAAACCAATTAACGTGCACTTTTCTGCGTGGAAATCAGATGCGACAAGACCACTTCAACCCATTAGAATTTCTCCTAGTTCTGAAAAAAAATAAATCTTTGGGTAAGAAGGGGTTTTCTTCTGATAGCAGAGAGAGTGTGTGTCCTGAACCAACGTCCAATCAGACCGGTTCATTCTGTCAATCGTTTTTGCATTTCACTTTTCCTCACACCACCTAGAGATTAAATTCGTTTTGCACACTTTGTTTCTTAGTCTCTATGAAGTTGGTGTCATAGTGCTGCAGTTAATATTCTTTGAAGGCCGTGATGTAGTTAGATGAACTTTACATTGACCTATTTATCTTCCTGTATGTTCAATTCAGAACAGAGCGTATAATTAACAATCAGTATTCTGGTTTGTTTTTCAGGGTCATCAAACATAATGTATGAGATACTCTCTCTGCCGAACATTGAGGATTTCAAAGCTGGAAACACACTTTCTCACCTACTACCCCACATTAACTGCAGGAAGTAATGCAGACTTTATATCACTAGATGAAAATACTTTATGCATGAGCGTCGGCACGTAAGAATACCTGAACATTATACAGTAAAACATCAACATCTTTTTATGCCACCTCTGGAGCGTGAAGACGAGCTGATTGTCCTGTAAACATTATACAAACTTAACAAATGCATTGCTCAGGGTGAAGCAAGGCATTAACACTGCCGGTGTTAGAAGGTTCATTTCAGGTGGGAGCCATTGAAATACTGTCGTGTATATGCTTTGTTTGAACACAACATAAATGGACGGTGTGTTACATCCGTACAAGGTTTCCAGCTTGAGACTTCAGACCGGCTGGGAAAGTACAGTTGGGTATAAGGGAATAAGTATCCGTCTCCGATCTACGAAATAAAATCTTTTCAAGTGCTGGCAATTATACCCAAGCAGCTGTAGAAAAGTGTCTGCACTGAATGGCCATTATAATGTGTATAGCGGCGTGCATATGAAGCAGGGCTTCTCCACAAACGGCAACCTCAGTGAATCTCTCTGGATAAATGAAATAAATATGTATTCATTTATCTTCTTGTACTTTGAACGCTACTATGTAAAGTTAGTTTGTTTGCAAGATGTTATCCCAACGTGACGTTAATGGCAGCGCTTGCGTACGGTGAAGATTATCCTCAGCATGTGTTTTTGCATTCAGTTGAATAGTATGGATCCTTACACACTTATTACTTTCTATTCTGAGCGATGGCCTCTTCCCAGAGCAAGTTGTGTGTACTTGCCATGAGTTATTATCCAGCCCTACTAGAGTGTGAATTTTACACCAGCCGTGTGACTTGTACACTGGTGGTATAATTACTCATCGAGCTCACCGTGAACTGGAGAGGATAATGAGATTTGTAAACAAAAGGCAGCCATTTTGGCAGCAGTCGACTCACTTACCATCCTCAATGGTCTCCTTTGACAGGTGTGTATGAGTGGATGTGTGTTAGTGCATGCAAGCGGGGTATGTGTGTGCGTGCTCTGAGCTCCCCCCCCCCCAAAGCAACAATGGAAGGAGATGAAGAGCAAGTTAGCAATCGGGAGTTTAGCCACTCTTGCTCGTTTTCCCTCTCTGTGTCTTTCTCCCTCTTTCTGACCAGATCGACTCTCACCCAGGTGGTTTCCAATAATCATCAAACAAATGTGTGTGGTGGATAGAGGCAAGGGCAACAAGTGTGCCTCTGACCTGGCATGTGTGAGTGCATTCACGTGCATGTGGTGTTTCTTTTGACTCTGTTCTTGCCTTCTAAACGTTCTTACTGTGGAAAATGTACTCGACTCTGCATGCTTTCATTCAGCCGCTCCAATCTCCTCCTACCCCGCTGCCTTCTTCTTCCTACTCTGTCCAATCCCCGCTTTGCCCTAAGCTGGGTTACTCCATTGTTAGAAACCTGAACAAAAGGGAGAAACGGAAGAAATTTGCCTAAAAATAGGGCCTCCATTTATGGATGATGAGTTGTCCTGTGAAGTGTCTGACTGTAATCAGCACGTTGGAGAGGGAAGAATAAGCATCTGGCATCAGCTGGGATGGCCTTAGATAATAAGAGAAAGGGGGAGAGCTTCAGATTAATAGGACGTTTTAGTAGATTCTACTGACAAAAGTACTGTCGACAACATCTGTGCTCTCTGTGTGGATAGATTCAGTTATATGCTGTGCTCCAGTAGATCGGTTCAAGCCCCGGGTATACAGCAGGCATGGAACCACTTGGTCGCCCGGATTCGGAGGAAAACTATACCTGACTCTGATTGCAAGCAGAGCTACTTGATAAAAATGTTTCAATACGTTAGTTCAGAAAAGACAGCTGATGAGCTCCTAATCCTGAAAGTTTAAAATTAATATATTGTCTTAAATTATTCTTGAGGTTACGTCATCTTTAATACACAGATGTTATGAAATGAAATAGCAGGCGTCAAAAAAATATCTGGGAATAGTGCTGAGAATCAACCATTTTTCGGCCTGGACGATTATCGCCTGCGATCTTCAGCATTTCTTCTGAATCGCAATTTTTTTTATCCGACTGCGATACAATTTATTTATTGAAAAGATGCGCTACTTTGACGCTACAGAGTCACCGCTCTGTAGTCTGACTTAATGTCCCGCCCACAGCACTATCTGATTGGTCACCCATCACCTATCATTGCCTATCAACACTGAAGTCAGCTATGAGGGTGAGCGAGCAGAGCTGTTTAGAACGTAAGGAAGCACATATTGCTGAAGTTGCACTAAACGTCACCTTCCTCTACGCTGAAGTGGCAAAAATACCCAGCGTTTCAGCTGGTAACGTTTTGCCTTCACGGCAAAATAAACAAACACAAACAAACGCAAATGTGAAATAGGAGTTCATTTCTGTGAGTACGAGAAGTGCAAGGAGAGGAAGTTGACCAGTTCATATGAGTCAGCTGTCACTCTTTTTGTCCCCGTTTCTGACTAATCAGTCGGCAGTGGCGACGCGCTAAACGAGTGCTACTACTAGAATTTTTACACAATCATTAATATCCTTAATATATCCTCTGCCCTCGTGTTTCACCGAGTGCGATCCTTAGGTGCACCGCGTACACGCCTGCCACAGGAGTACGTTCATCGCTACGAGTGGCCCCTTTCAAGTTGTCACCTTGTTTTCACACTGTCATTATTCAAAAATATTGATTAAAGCCATTTTCAGGCTTTAAAGAAACCATTGCTGACGGTAGGAGACGGGATACAAACCCCAGACACCGGCGTTTAGGTCCCTCAACCCCAACTACCTCCTCAAGACACGTCTCTACCACTTCTTCATTATTATTGCAAGATGGCGCTGTTCAGGAGAAGATTATCTCGTTTTTCTGCTGTGGACTCAGTCATGGCTCATTTGACATCCGGTGAGTTTGTGTCCTCCAGAAATCCCATGACCTGATCCCCTGCCTGCTCAGCCGACTCCCATTCCATCCACCTAGCCTTCTGTGCAGTATACCAGATTGTCTATCGTGTACTGCCAAGCTACTGTAGTGTTCCAGACCTTTCTGTTACCTGTTACCTGCCAGTAATCTGTTTCCTGTCTCGCTACCTGTTGCCAGCATCTTACAGGCAGACTGATTAGTGGCCTGCCTTCAACCACTTTGGATTTGTTTGCCTTATTTCACTGCAATAGCTTGAACAAATGTTCTACATCTTTATATAACACTTTGAAACTTTGTTTTTCTACATTATCCAGACAGAGTATGGCATTCAATCAACCTCATCATCGCCCGATCCAGATTGATCAAAGCTTCTGCCCAGGCATTTGAAGATGGGCTGAATACACATTTGTTTAATTACTACACTGTGAACAAATACATCCACATTGTTGATGTGAAAACAACAGGATGTCTTGTGTGTGGTAACACAAGAAAACAGAGGGAATCAGAGAGGGTCCTGGCTTTGTGCTCTGGTAACTTTATTCTTTATAAATTTCTCACAAAAGCATGCAAAAACTCAGTTGGTGTCTCGGGACGAACCACTACTCGCACAATGCCTCTTCTTGTTTATTGAAAGATGGGCCCATAGTTCCTGCCAGTTGCTGTTTTTGAACACGTTCACAGATGAATATCAGTTCCAATTCATCGCTTTTACTCCAGAAACTGGTCTGAAAGTTCTGCGACTTTGAAAAGCAAACTTCAAATACTCCATAACTCCATACTCCATACTTCATGATACTCCAAAACCTTTCTCGTTTGTGTCTACCTCATGCTGCCACATTACGTTTGTGCATAGATCTTCAGAAAGTCTGAAAACAAGATCACAAAGTACAAAGAAGCATATGTCCATATACCAGCTGTCATGGCTACCTGTTTACGGGCTCATCCTTCCCTCTGTCTACCTCTTTTCCTTCCTTCTTGGGTTTTTGATTCCCGAACAGAAAGCCGACAAAGTTCCGTTTCTGGTGCTGATTTCATCTTGAATTATGCGATGCATGACAAACTGGAAGTTTTCAGTTTTGCAACTTTTGCGATTGCTATGTGGCTATTTGTGCACTCAAGCAGAGCAACCAAACATGGAACAAAATCATCAGTGTGTCTTCAAATAAAGCAAATAAACCTAAAGTGAGCTGTATTAAACACCACACCAATTTGACTTACATTTTGTGAAAGTCTTTCCCTCCCGCTTTCTCCCATTCTATCATTTTTAACTTTACATTTTGCCTAAATTATCCATCTTGTTTTGATCTCCTTGCCTGTCTTCTGTCTCTTTTCTCTCCTCATCATCCCATTTGTTATAATTTAAGTTCCTGCTCTGCTTGCTTTTTCTATGAAAGTTTCCTTAAATATCTATCAGTTGCTTTTCCAAATATTTTCTTGAATCCAATGCACCACTCTTCCCATCAACATGAATTAGATTCACCGCACAGCACTTATTTAAAAATAAAGTACCTTTTAAAGCTGATTACTTCTGTTATTTCCTACTTCAAAATAAGTGGTGAAGAACACTAGAATTGGGTTGGGCTGTACGGTGCTCAGCCTGGACAGTATGATGCCCAGCCCTGACACATATGCCTCGATTGTGCGCTCCTGTGGCTGATGAATAAACTCTTGATTTTTTAAAATTTATTTAATTTATTGGGGTTTTTTTACGGACATGATGAGTATGAAAGCCAGACCAGTGTTTATTTGCTCAACATCCCATGGGATTTTCTCCAAGTATTAGCATGTTAAACTCCAGTGAACCCCAAAACAGGCCAGCCGCCATCCTGACTCTCCAGGGAATGGGTGCTATTATACTGTATATCAAGTATGCTCCAGATTCTTGCCGACTCACACACACACACACACACACACACACACACACACACACACACACACACACACACACACACACACACACACACACACACACACACACACACACACACAGATCTCCTTACTTTTCAGGCTGGTTTTGTGGAATTTGCGCGAGCGATGGTTAAACGTTGTGGAACTAAATTTGTTACCCAGGCAGGTTGGAAGGAGATGTACGTTTCTATAACGTTACCTTCCTACATCAAAACCTATGGAGCTAACATTGGCGTTGGCACTGCTATGTTATGCTAGCATCTCAAGGTAAACTGAATGTAGGCACATGCTGCTTTTTGCTTCTTAATATTTGTAAAAGTGAATGAAGTGGAACAGTGTTACTTAATAACATTGTCTTGTGTCTCTATCGTCAGATGATGTGTTGGTTCACTGATATTTTTAACCTGTTTTTACTGCTGAATGAGTTTGACATCCTGGATTCATCTTCAAAGGCATTTTAAAGACACTTCTGACTGCTTCTCTCTGAAGTTTGTTCTTCGCTTTTCCAAAAAATAGATCATATTTATTCAGTGAGTGCAGTTAGTGACAGTGTGGGCTCCATTGGGCTCCATGGTAGCTTAGCGAATGGTCATTAATGACGGGAGTAAAGGAGGAATCTAGGCGATGTGAAAAGGAGGCAGTCAGAATGGATGGATGTATGGATGGGTCAGACAAACACAGGACTTTAACCCAGGAGACCGCTGTTTTTGGCCACTGTAAATCCAAAAGTCAACAATGACTTATTTTAACTTATTTAATTGAATGTCCGTACATAAGTACTTACAGTGAAGTATATTGGACTACCCTGCTTGTTTCAAAATGTGCAATTGTTATTATTGTTATTAGCATTAGCATTAGCATGCTCCTTTATGTAAAAAAATAAGTGAACATTTTTCCAGTACATTCTTAGACCTACAACAGTTTTTTAAATCTTCTCTTTGGGTTTACAGAATATGATTTTTCAGGGAAAACATTGCCAGAATAATTAAATGTTCAGACGAACGCTGTGATACTTTTTGAAAAATAAAATAATCATTCAACCGTAGCTAGAAGGTTTTGTCTCTAAGCTTTTTGGGCTTTATCTATAGTAATAACAACAGTTCAACATGATGTGAAACACATTTTAGAGAGCAAAACGGCTGCACAGCTCCTAAGCCCTCTAAGATCCCAGGGAAAACCCTGAGAGACGTAGAATATTTCAAATAAAATGGAGTGGCAGGGGATCAGACAGAAAGTCAGTAAGTCAGGAGAGACTGTGCTGAAATATGTGAGATAAGAGAGGTCAGTAAAGTGATTGAATAAGCGTATATGTTATTTTATCCTTTAGAACAACACAAGCTTTGTCAGGATCCAGGATCCCTGTCTGACCCGTTGTGTGTTTCCCCTGATCTCCTCTCCTCATGTGTCCTGTCATTCCCCTGTTTGTTATTGTGTGCCATGTGCTCTGTGTTTGTCCTCTGCCTCCAGACACCTCCCATGGCCACACCCTTGATTGTGCACAGCTGAGGACACTCGAGCCGATCACCTCTTGCAGCCTGACACACCAGACTCAGGGCCCACTAATGAGTCCCCGGTCACTATATAAACTCTGGTCCTGCAGTCTGGGGTTGTCAGGTCGTACCGTCTTTCACCCGCTTCAACCCCGTGGCATCCTCTGCCCTCCTGGTGTTCTACGGATTACACGCCGCCGCTCTGCCCGCCGTGGTGTTCAACGGACTACACACGCCGTCAAGCTGCCAGCTCTCCGGTGTCGAGCCACGGGACTCACACCGGCGATCTGCCTACTCTGGTGTCGGACCACGGGCTCCACACCTTCCTGTCTTAGTCAGGCTAAATAAAACCTGTTTCCATTAACTTCTGTCTCCTGTGGTCTTGCGTTTGGGTCCTACCTGTTAACTCCTGTGACAAGCTTATTAAGGTATACTTATAAGTAGCGGCTTATATGCCGGAATTTACGGGACACTCTAATTTGACTTGCGCTATCTCTTCCCGCCACAGTTACCTTTTCACATATCTTGTGCTCGCTGAACTTAGTCTTGTTTTAAAACCTGAAGCGTGTCCTTTCCCTCTGTGTGTGCAGTGAGGTGAGACAGCTGCAAAGCTCTGTGTGTGTGTGTGTGTGTGTGTGTGTGTCTTCTCATGGCACAGGTGGAGCTGACAGCAGGCACTAGCAGAAAAACAAGGTTTAGCAGTTGGCAGGGCTTGAGAGTTCTGTACCAAACACTCACCAGGCTCTTAAAGAACACGCACACACACACACACGCGCTCACTGATGCGCCGCTGCTCACCCTGTTTCTAAAATACACATTTGCATGCACGAACACGCCTACTTGTGAGTGCATGCTCTTAAATGCGCACACACTGCCAGAGTCGTGCCCACACACACCGTTCGGGTCGGCAGAAGCAGTGTCATAAGGATCTAATTTCTGATTCTTATATAAGACTGCGTACTGAATACACTTTCTTTTATTTCTGATAACATCTTGGACATCATTTGCATTTCAATTCCTAAACAATGTCCTCTTTACAGTACCACTCAACTATAACTCATAGAAAATAAGCATGGAGCCAGCTCTAAAGGATGCTGGCCCCCTATACATTGTATTTGTTGTTTCACCCGTGCGTGATTATTATCTTGGTTGTTGAAATGGCTCAATGACATAGGTTGAATTGCTGTCCGTCAGTCAAAATGTTGGGATGATAGTGCCTCATCGACTACATACAGCAATTTCACTGCTGCAAATTAGTCATTACTGACATTGGGCCTCATACAGGAAGCAATATATGTGCAAATTCTTTCTTATTTTTCTTCAGGATTTGATCTTCTTTTGTTAGTACCCATTGATTTCTGGGATTTACCATGATTTTCTTATTTTCGCTCTTGCTAATAGAAGATGTTAAGTGTGGAGGAGAGCAGGACATTCACGGCTGCTGCCTTTTAGTAGTCAACTGCCAAAAAGGAGTTGATTAACTGCGGAACGTCTTTACTTTTAACTCAATAACAATGATCAATTTCTATGTCTCAAATACAGCCAGTCAAGGCAAGGCAAGGTAAGGCAAGTTTATTTGTATCGCACATTTCAACAACAAAGTAATTCAAAGTGCTTCACATAAAACCATTAAAAGCATCAAAACATAAGACAAAAGAAAAGGAGATTTAAAAACAATTAAGAACATTCATTAAAACACAGTGAAGAGTTAACTAATGTAGGCGGGAGCCAGCTGAGCTCTGAGAGGCTGATTGGACTAAACCCAGCAATCTTGACTGGACATATGACTGCAGCGACAACTTGATTTTGAGTGTCCAAACACATCATTTCCTGCATTCTGCACTCATCCCGCTGTGTGTTGGAGTGTAGACGTTGGTTAATTCAGAGTCATGTTTGTGGGCCCTCTCCTCCTAAATAGCAGTAAATTAACCTCACTCTGGCTGCAAGAGCGTGCGTAATGCAGCCTGCGGAGGATTCCACTCCGCCCTTTCGGTGCGAGCCCCCAAAGGTTGCGTCAGACAGCATTACAGTTTTCATTATTCATCAATACACTTTAATCATATTTAATGTTCATAATATAATCTATTTTGGGAATTGTGGGGGGCACAAACGCTTATTTGGACTGGCATTGCTGTGCCGCTGGCATCGAACCACAGATGAATGATTGTGCAATGCACATTAGAATTTGCGGCCCCAAGACATACTATTGGTCCATTGATTCCCATTGATCTGGGAAATCACATGTTGACTGTGCATTGACTTACATCTCTCTTTTTTTGCGGGGGGACAAGTTTTGGTTATATGCAAGAATATTATAGAGCATTACCTCTGCTAAGAATAAACAATCATCCACAAGTCAAGTGGGATCCATCATTCAGCACACCTTGGTAACAGCAGATTTGGATGGTTAAGAATGTCCGGCACATCTGGAGTTGACTTGTCTTTCTCTTTATATTAAAATTAAAAGAAAATACGAGATTGATTTAATAAGAGAATGTTTCACTTATGACCTTATTACCTGTGGCTGCATCATGTCACTTTAAGACAACATGTATGTACCTAAGTATTTGCCTCATCAGCATCCTCAAATTATCAGTTCTCCTGCTGCATAGCTTCAAGCTAAATATGGATATATGTGTCTCTCTTTTCCCAGCATACCTCATGCATAAATTAAGCATTGATGCTGCATATATTTGTCAATGTTTTACTAACATTTTATGCTTTACTTTTGACATTCACTGACTCAACGCTGCCCTTCATTCCCTATATGTGATTATGTGTGTGTGTGTGTGTGTGGTGTTTGTTAATGAAAGCGCGGCTTTATAAAAATATGTGCACACATGTTATTCCATCTCCTCGGTGAGGATGTGTGGCAACGTGCTCTCCAGGGACAGTGTGTGTTGATGTCTGCTATCTAAAGCTTGTTAGCCTCTGATTGCTGCTTAATCACAACACTGGCATTGTGGTGCAGCCTATTACCTACACATGCACACACACACACACACACACACACACACACACAAACATGCAAAAAAGATGCTGCTGGAATAAAAATGCACACACTCATATGCACACATGGGCACTCACACACACGTATGCCTCGTGTGGTAGCTGCGAAGCCATATTGCTGGTAATGAACCAGTCCATATGTCTCCAGTCAGTTTCAAAGTGAGAGAGAGAGAAAGATGGAGAGAGCTACACTGCAGCATTACTGCTGCTCTGCTGAGACTGTAGTACTTTGTCTGCTTTCTAAATATTTTTTCCACTTTTTGTTATCCTTTGCACGCTGCTTCCTGCCTGCAAGGCATTAAAGTCAAATGTTTCCACAACCAATAAATATGAAAAACAACATTTCCATATCGAGTTTGACTTCATTAAAGCAGCAATTATATCAAAAAGTATTTGCAGCACATGGCCAGGATCAGTGATGCACAGGTCAATAAAGAGGTGAGTTAGCTGGACATTCTAGTGTTCAAGTCGAGCAAGCACAATAAATGGCTTCTCATTTAATGATTCATTAGAAAATAGTATGAAGTTAACAGGAATTGTTAACAGTACTTTAGTTCCCTAGACAACATTTAGAAGCATGTCTTGAGTAAAAGCAGAAATAAAGCGAGAGTTTGTTGAGTTTGTTGTACCTTGCTTTCTATTTTATGAAGTTTAACTTGAAGAGTTCAGTTAAAATATTAAAATCGAATTGGAACCAACTTTCTGTATTCCTAATAAAACTGTAAGACTGCAAAATTAGACTGCATCATTAATTATAGATCATTACCTGACTAGACTATGTTGTCTGGAATAGGTATGTAAAGCTCAACACACACACACACACACACACACGCCATCATCACCATGCTATGTGAGGAACCCTGGGAGGCCTGAACACCGCCAGTGCTTGTTAGGTATAGGTAATTAATCATGTAAATTACCTCCTCCTCTCTCGCCCCAGGGACAGACGGAGGGTCCTATGTTTGCATTTAAGTAGGTGTTCAGCATCCCATTCCTGGTGATTAGCATATAGCTTGGCATATTAAAATGCAGTATACCCTAGATTAGTCAATTAGTCAAGGAATATGTTGGTTTAACTCCGCACTGGTGTTTCCACCTCTGGGGGAGAGAATTATGACTAGTGAGAGTATCAATTGTGAAATGGACGGAATAAAACAGCAAGACTACACACAAAACATTGTTTTTTCATGAAAGCACATAACTTCTACTCTTATAGAAATGTATTAGGTATAGCCAGGGGAATACAACTAATTTAAAAGACTAGTTGTTTTTTCTACCTGCTAAAACATCTGGCAAGACACCACATTGCTCCCATACACGTGATCAACATTATGATTTCAAACAAAACTATGTGGTTAGATATAGGCAACAAAAGTCCTTGATTTACCGATACTCACCGATACTTGATACTCACCGTCAGACACACTGGCGGGAACCCTGGCAGAGACACACAGCTGACAACCTATACACTAATTGATGCGGTGGTGACTTACTGGGAAAGAGAGTGCATGTGTCCACCCCAGTGCACACAACACCGTGGCTGCTGACTCTCCCTGACGGGGGAACTGGTGCACACCCTGCAGCTGGCGATAAATGAGGGATTTAACCTGTCTGTGCACAGGGTTATTGTTGCAGCTGGGCACTTTGAGAGGCACTTCAACCGCTGCACCCCCTGCATGCAAGGCATTGATCCCGTTGGTTAACGGTAAATGATCGAATGCAAGGCTGTTGATCAGGTCTAGCAGGACGACATCGCACCCATCCTATCTTTTTTTACAGAGGCTTCCCATCAAGTTCAGGATTCATTTTAAGAGTCTGTTAACTGTTTATTATTGTAGATTTTGAACAATTCTACTCTTAAAGAGCGTTATGTGACCTTGCTCTGTGAAAGGTGCTACACTAAATACACTTTACTTACTTGCACTTTGTACCGTTATGGAGACACTCACACACAACTTTGTAAAGATAAGTGAAACATAGGATTGAGGGTTGTTTCCATTAATTCTGGGGCCAACAACTTGCTTGGTCCTTGACAATTTAGCCTTAGCATACATTCTCTTATTTCACTGCATCATTTACGATGGCAACAGGCTGATTTTGGTTATTTCATCCAGCTGTTATACAATGTTTTTATTTAGAGTTTTACCCAAGATGAGAACCGACTTTCTTTACCCTTTCATTTTTTTTAAGGAAATTCTATTAGAGTCTTCATATACATGAAATGTAACTTCTGCATCTAACCCATCCCTAGCTCATTGGGAGCAGTTAAGGGTTCAGTGTCTTGCTCAGGGACACTTCGGCAGTGGCACAGGACTCGTAGCAGTCAAGGATTGAACCGCCGACATTGCGGTTGCCGGACAACCCTCTCTACCCATTGAGCCGCCCCCGTTCCTTCATTCCTAACAACCAACATATGGTCTAAGCTTGGTCTTTACTCAATTTGAACACATTTAGTCTTTGAGTTTCCATGAAACACAAAAGGTCTAATATTGAAAGAGCATAAACATCTATTCAGAGAGAACGTAGACACACGTTTCCACCTTAGATGTTAGAGGATTTATACCCTTAGTAAAGGGAATAACAATAGCTACCCACCTTTGCAGTTTCCGCCTCCTTTTGGGAATCTCTCTTTTCCGGAATGAATTTATCTTCCTATTTTTCAAAATGTAAAATCCCAAAAGTGTTGAGTCTTTTTTATGAATAATACTCTTGCTTCTATTGCTGTACCCACATTTTCATTAGTCTCGCAGCAATAGCAGGAGATAGAACCAGTAATCTCCCTGAGCATCTGTTAAGTGCTGCTGGCTGAAAAAGAGGTACCTGGTGGGTACGCAGCTTTTATCGCCCACATCCATTTCAAAACATGAGCAAATATGAATGATTTGGTTCCAATGTGGTGTTTTATTGCGGAAGGACGGGCAAGGGAGAGGAAGATGCAGAGAGAGGGAGGAATGGGGTAAAGAATGGAGGATACGAGTGAACGAAAAGGAAGCCGAGAACTTAGGAAGGAAGCAAAGGAGGATATAAAGGACATGTCTCAAGGCTTGCATCAGCATCCATGAGGGTGCTTTCCCCTCGCTCTCTTTACAGCGCCAGATGGCCTTGGTCTTTAATCACGGTGTGTGTGTGTGTGTGTGTGTGAGACTGTGTCAGAAAATTGCAAGAGTGTGCCAGAAGCATCTTAGCATGTGCATGTGTGTGTGTCTGCTAGGATTGAGCGATATGACGAGATTATCGTTTGACACAACATTGGTTGGCCACGGTGATGGTCCACACACGTCCACGATAACAGTAATGTTATTTTAACAAAAAACTAACCAAACAAATTAAAACCAACCAACCAACCAACCATCCAAAAACCTCTTTGACAATAAACTGTCAAATCAAGAAAGCTGAGGACACACAATGTGCCTTCCATTTCTTCCATGCAGAGAGCCTACAGCTGGTTAACTGGCATCTCTCGTATGCTCTGTGACATTTTATATGGAACTGACTCAGGAATTGCACACACATATACTACAGATGTTGACCGTGTAATGAAGCAACCTCCTCAAAACTACCAACACACACACACACACACACACACACACACACACACACACACACACACACACACACACACACACACACACACACACACACACCTGCCAGACTAGTGGATGCCAGCATGTTTAACCCTGGGGCTCTGCTGACGAGTAGACGGAACAGAAGGAGAGGGAGGAAGAGAGAGAGAGAGAGAGAGAGATGGAGTAAAGCAACAGAAGGAGGGAGGGAAGCCAATACGGGTAGATCTAGGGGAATAACAAAAGGGCAAAAAACATATTGCAAACAGTAAGGGATGATGGTACTAAACGAGAAATAAAAACAAAGAGCAGGGATGGGGTGCGTGAGTGAGGGGAGTCAGAGAGGAGAAGATGCGATGTGGAGCATGCAGCTGACCCTGAGCTGTGCTGCATTTGTAGTCTGTGCTGAATTTGTAGTCAGAGATACATAAAGAAGGAGACAGCGGCTGGGAAAGACAGATGGAGGAAGAGCGAAGGCTGAGAGAGAGAGAGAGAGAGAGAGACAGAGACAGAGAGACAGAGAGAGGTTCATGATGTATTGTATGTTGCTGACCCTGAGCTGGGCTGAGCTGGTCCAGTCTGGCACATTTTGACCACAGAAAGACAGATGTCCAGGATGACTGCCAACTATGTCCATCTGATAGACGAGGGTGTGTGTGTGTGTGTGTGTGTGTGTGTGTGTGTGTGTGTGTGTGTGTGTGTGTGTGTGTGTGTGGAGAGAGAGAGACAAGGTCTTACCTGAAAAAAATCCTCTGCTGCAGAGGTAGTGTCGTGTTTTTCTTCATGTTTTGATTGGAGTAAATGTAGTAAAACTAGCACGATAACTATGATAAAACAGTACATACAATAAGGAACTTGAACTCTTTGAAAAATGGTGCCTCTTCAGTGATAAAGATGAATCCCTCGCTGTTTGATTTCCCACCCCAAAATCCTGTTTAAAAATCACATGAAATAACGCTGCTGTACTTCATTAGCAATGGATGAAATGTCATCAGCCATGTGAAAGGTGTTGCTTGATGAAACTATAGATCCCATGATGCAATTCAGTTTACCTTCACTCCACGGAGCAATTCAGCGTCTTTCAACTCATTGTTTTGCTTTTACAACCAACATTACTGTTTTTCTTCACTCTCAAGCTGGATTTATACTTCCGCCATCACGGGTTTTGCAGCTTATATGGCGGCCGTGTGTGTAGGCTACAGCGTAGCTAACTTTTTCCTCCTACACGTCACTGCTATACGGCATGACACCAGCTGGGGCACTGCAAGAGCTGTGATTGGCT
This sequence comes from Lycodopsis pacificus, assembly GCA_028022725.1. Classification (NCBI taxonomy): domain Eukaryota; kingdom Metazoa; phylum Chordata; class Actinopteri; order Perciformes; family Zoarcidae; genus Lycodopsis; species Lycodopsis pacificus. The sequence goes on from CM051693.1 coordinate 11,900,962, forward strand.
TGTGTTTTCCCCGACATGTTTCAGACGTCAGTGGAGTTTGTTGAGAGTGAAGAGAACATTAACGGAAGACTCTCAGTCGTCTTTTTCTTCTTCAGTAAGACACATCTAACGAAGCGATCACGCTGCAAACGTTTTGCTCACCGTGATCGCAGCTCTGTGTCTGATGGGGCTAAGGAATGATTGAACCTTTAAGCTATCTGCAATTTATAAAAGAACAAGAACATTTTCCTTTTTGTTTTTTGTGCGTTAAGACATCATACAATACAAGGACAGAGCTTCACTCATAACCCTTAACAGAAGCTTTGAGTTTAAAAACTGACACTCGATACAACCATATCCATAACGTTCACTAGTCTTATTGAGTGCAGAGCAACGTTTTGGTTAGCAGGCATATGGATGGAAAATTTGGAGATGGAGGGGTGTCAGATCCATGGGAAAGAGATGGCAAACTGGTTTGTAATTGAGCATTTAAAATGCAATCGTTGCTGATTGACGGGGCTCAGCGGGTGGATATATGCCACTCCACAAGAAACATCTCTAAATAACAGTAGTGCACAGAATCTAGACATTGATTTTATAACATCTGATAGAAATAATAACAACAGCAAAGGAAAAAAAATCCACTTCAATCGTCGATATACGATCCGATTGCCTCTCAGCACAAGCCTCGCTGATACAATTTTGATATTGTATTGTATTGTCGTATTGTAACAGCTTTTTGTGCTGCTTCCCAGTGGCCAACAAACATCTGTCAATCCACGGAATTATGTCATTTTGTGGGACATTTCAAATGACAAAAGCAAGAGTAAGAGAGATGAAAAGTCCTTACAATTGCTACCATGCCGTTTGGATGGCAGGTGATTGTTAAATGAGGACAGGAGAGAACCATCCAGGGGGTGGATGAATGGGAGGAGAAAGGCTGCAGCCAGTGGTCACAACAAAATCAGAGAGAAGAGAGAAGTGAGCAAGAAAGGTGGAAGATAATTGCCTCCTGCCTTTGTCCATCTCAGTTTTGTGCCTAAGAATCCTTGAGGAAAAACGAGTGGTCAGCAGTGAGTAACAGGGGTCAACCCATCTGCTGCTCATCCCCTCTATCCATCTCTCTCTCTCTCTCTTTTCGCCCTCCATAACTCTCTCAGCCCAATCAGTTTCACTTTTACCCAGCCAATAGCTATATTCTGCCCCAGCAGAAGTCTCATCATCATTATCCCTTTCTGTCCCTCCCTCCAGCCCTCTATTTCATTTTACCCTCCATCTGTCCATCTCTTATTTTCTGTTCTTTCTCAATCGCCTCTTTTCTGTGTTTTTTTGTGTGTCCCGTGCCAGGTCCTCATCCAGGGTACCAGCTGCGACCCCTGCAGCCCTACCTCCTCTCCTCTGTGCCAAGTGCTGGGTCTTTTCTTTTTTCTAATCAGAGGTGGAAGGACAGGGAGAGAGGATGGATGGCTTAAAAAGGGAGGGGAGGCAAATGAATTAAAGATCACATTTCCATTTGGCGACACCAAATACTTGTGTGAAAATCTCCATGTTTAACACGCCAGGGACAAAGCGGTAGAGAAATTGTAAATCTTTGTAGTAATAATTACGATACTTAGCTTTGTTCCCACTGCTGACAATGTTCCAACGTATTTTGAGTGATGCAGCACAGAGAAAGGGAGATGACAAAAGAATATGCTCATTTGGATGAAAGGGGACAAAAGAACAGCTGAGTACATTGGCTTGCCGTGAGCAAGATCACTTGTTGGCGACATCATGATGAAGAAAAGAAACGTCATTGATTTAAAGTCGATCTGAAATCACATTGAGTCATCCCTTTTTATAGCTAAAACTAATTGTTTGTTTTATCGTCAAAAGGCAGATAAAAGTCTTTGGGCACATATCAAAAATACTCTTTTTCACCTAAGCCGGCTGGAGGGGCCTGTCGGTGTCTGTGTTTGATTGACAGAGTAGTGAAAGGTAAACAAGCGTAAACAAACTTGGCCCGTAGCCTACATGTCAGGGGCAAGCATTATGAAGAGTAACGACCATACCAGCTTTTAACCGGAACAAAGTGACATTATGACATTTGCATGTGCGTTTGCATTCGTTACACGCTAGCCCATTGATCAATCACGCCGCACGTTAATGCTGACGTACTTGTAGCAGGCTACCTAGAAAGCTTTGACATGTCAAAGAATACCCAACATTTCAAACTAAAAATCAGATTGGTTGAACACTATGACAATCAACAATATCGTCCCCATTTACTTTAATCTGCAAAGTCTACCTGGCCTCGGGCCTCTCTTCTTACCTAGAGACACAGAGGTGAAATCTGATTGGATAAAAGCTCTCCTTAAAACAAGCTGCACTGGAAGCAGCGCAACTGAGGAAGACAGTAGCTGTGCAATGAGATAATAAGCTAATGGGACAAATAATTAAAATACATGTAGTGTATTTATGAACAATTATTAAATTATAAAATAGCTATAACTTTGTGATTCTGTTTAGGGCAGCAGAGAAGGCTTAGCTGGACCTGACAGCCCACCAGGTCTTCAGCATACCTCTTATATACAACATACTGTATTGTATCTATGGTAGGGAAGGGATTACTAATTGCACCCCCGAGTATTTATAGTATAATAATATGGTGTTTGTGAGTTAGCTGAAGCAGTCACAGCAGGAGGCTGCACTTGCAGGCAGCGGATATGCAGAACTCTGCTGAAAAATAACCTAATACATGCCTATTATCAAATTTATATCTAACACGGAAGAAATGTGTAGATTTCTTTCAACTTTTTTGTATTTTGTCAAAGGGAAGATAACACTGAGCAGAAGTAGCTCCATTTCCACTGAGCATTTTGTTTGTGCCTTCAGCAATATGAGATAGCGTTCTGATAAGCAGTGAGGCTGCTTTTCACTGATCCATCACACCCAAACTGTGTTTTCCATAAACGCATTAAGTGTCAATATTGTTTAACCTTTTAACTTTAATCTTACATTGTTTTTAGGTTTATTGTGTAACATCTGCCTCTTGGGACTACAGATGAAAAATAGCCTTTTGGCTAACTCTGGCACATTTGCACTGTCCCGTTCAAATAAACCAATAAATAAATAAGAGAAAACAAAGATGAGAGCAATCCTTACTGAACACAGGTTCTTACAAAAGCATTATGCTATATGCTTTTACCCTATCATGTAAATGTAACTGATACAGAACCCTGGGTGACGGACCTAAACAGTGTTGATCCTAAAGACAAACTACTCCAGTATATCTGAAACATTGTAACTGTAACGTGGTAAAGGTTTTACCGGTAACACAAACATTACATGAAGAACATTTCTCAGGTGGGGACTTTCTACTGAACTGACAGCCCGAACAAACTCTGAGCCAAGAGGCTTGGCCAAGTTCAGGATGTTTCTCTAACAAGGGGCTGAAAAGAGTCTACGATTAGATTTAAAAAAAGGTCCTTGACCCCTGAGCTGTCAGAGTCATACTGTAGATATGTTTGATGAAAATTGAAATATTGGCAGCTGTTTATGGAACCAGTTGCAGACGGCCAGACAGTAGATTTATACTGAAGGTGAGGGACGATCAGCACAAATGAAACACAACAGAAAACATACATAAGGAAGAAATCACACGCCGTGCAAAAAGTGCCGTCGCTATCGTTGACACTTGCACTGCAAAGGTTAGAGGTTACGATCCCACTGAAGTCATCAAAATAGGTACTCAAAAAATGGCTTTGGATGAATACATCTGTAAGATTATGTGCCAAATTATGTACATACACAAAGAATTGAAAATATTAAACATTAAAAGCAAATAAGAGCTGATGGACCATATTTGTCCTCACTAACCAGGCAAGAGGTTGATCATTTGACTATGGCGTGGCTGTCTTCTTTTCTTTTAATCCCTCGCACACAGAGAAAAGTTTGTGTTTCGGGCCAGAGTTGCAAGGAAATTCTACATCTCTGTCCTGATCCAGCCCTCGTCCCTTCCCCTCCCTGCCGTCATTTCATATTCTCATCTTTCAAAGCACTGCTTGTTGTTCTGCACTGCAATATCCATCTCTTGCAGTGTAGCAATCCCTCTGCCATGCTGCTATCTGACAAGAGAGAGCTGAGCTGTAGCGGGCGGACATCGTCCTGAGTGGAGCATGTCACTTTGTTCTGAAAACAGCCATTTGACTGCGAACTAATAATTAATTTTGAGTTAAAGAGGGGGTGTTTCAAGTTCTTTTTATGGGCAAATAGACACCAGGACAATGGTGCCCTGTTTAACCTCATTAATAACAATGTTTATGTGGAGCAGGGCACTTGGGCAGCAGGACTGGACATTATCTTTCTCATTCACAGCCAAGAAGCCTTTTTTTTTGTGAGTAATTATATGAGAGTGTTTCTGTTTAGTCAGGTGTTTCCAAGCAAAGCTGGTCTCCAGCACGAGCAACACAACCCAGTAGTTCTTTGTATTATCTTTAGCTTTGAAATACGGCTCATCTTTCATACGACACAGCTTCGTGTCACCAATTGTTGAAGCAGAAGCTCTTTCATGGGATCATGATTATTAATATTGGGAATTATGAACTCCTGTCTTCGAGTGCACAAAACAACCCAGATGGAGGAAAGAGTCATCAGCAGAACGAGATGCTCTGCTGACAGTGACTGAAGATGAGGATTCATTCAATGAATGCAACACATTTGGTATTGCCTTGCATGTTCAGATGCCCTACATAATTAATTTGGCACTTCAGTGATCTCAGGGACTGGCATAGAACATCGTTTTCATTACAGCCATCTCAGCCATGTTAATTAAGCCAATGACTTGGGTGATTATGGCCCTTTGGCTGCATGCTGCTGAGCCGTGCATATTATGAACCTTTAAGTGAACCTGTCCCTTCAGTGAAGGTATCTCATGGAGTTTGTCATGCTGCATTTGAACAACACTACTTAATGTACCGACATCCTGCGGTGTGACACGTCGCTGTAATGATATATATCGTGCAGCCCTACTGTCTTCGTATGAAGCTGTTACCACAACAGTGTTGACGGTGGCATGACAGCAAACTTTCACAGTCACAAAAGTGCCACGAACTGGATTTATTTCAGTATGGACACATATCCTGTTTCTTGGCAGGGAAAGAAATGGACACCAGGGGAGGCAAATGCCAAGATTGCACCGATCTAATATAAATTGTGTGGTCTTTTCAGTAGTACTGCAGACATTACGCTGTCTGTTCCGTGTCTTGTAACCCAGTAACTAGAGTGAGTCTCTTAACTGTATGTTGTATCGCCATACCCCTGCTGGCTCAGCTGCCATTCAAAGACCTACAATAGGTTGAATCTGGTATATTTTTATATCGCAAAAAACGGCCGTGTTTTATGACATTGGTTATATGAGTTCCCTGTAAAGCTCCACGGTGTGTTTCTTAGTGTCCAATATACATATTTTCCGTGTCCGTTTCTCTACGTGTTGATAGTTGGACTGTCCTCCACTGTAATACACACGACATCCGTGATCGTTTTAAGGTTTTGTGTCCACGAGTGCGTGTTGGCAAGTTGTGTGATGAATGCCCCTTCTAAGCACAGCAAATCCCTCCGTCCCTCCCTCCCTCTGGTCTCACTGTCGTTTTGTTCTCGTCTGGTGTTGTGCCAGTAGCCCTCTCAGCCCTCAATCAATTCTATGTGTGTGTGTCTTCACCAGCTCTCTCTGGCTTTTCATTCATTTTCGTCGAACCCAGGTTTTTGTTCATATCTACCGAGTAGTACCTGCTGTGCTCACAGATGCAACGCATATTCTCATATGAAAATGGACTTATTCATGAATGCACACTGATGGAGGCATATTTTGTTTTCATTAAAACAGCATGAGTGTGAAAGGGCCATAATTAACACCATCATAACAGATGCCCGGTGAGGCAGATAGTCAGATTTTGTGTAACATCAACCAATACATTTGCTCATGAAGATAGTACTTCCAGGACACTTTCTATTTAACAGTAGCAATTTGCAATTTGCTTCATTTAAAATTGACAGACTGTAACAGATACATATTATCACAGGGTGGAATTATCCAATTTTGTATCTTAGAATTTGATCTCTCACAACACTGTTGTCTTTTCCCACCAATTTGGTCTCGTTCTGTACTTTTTTTAACTTTGTAATTTCAGATGCACAGTAACACGTTGGGTTAGAGTGTTGTCTGTGTTTTCTTCCACAATCAAATGCGTATAATTCAGCTGCAAAAGCAACAAAAAGTTGTTTTCAATCATAAATCTCCAAAGTAAATAATAACATTTAAATTTATTTTGTAGTCTGGGCTCTCAAAGTATGCTAGCGTGACTGCTACCTAATGCATTTTTCATTTGTGATTAAAGTTGTAGCATTTGGTTTTCTGCGGAACATGACTCACTAAGTGGATGCACCTAACCGTGAATCACAAAACTCTTTTAACTAAGTACTTCAGTCGTATCAGGTAACCTTGAATTAAGCTCAAAAGATTGACGATTTCTATGCAGTATTTATTTACTTATTTATTTGACTGTCAAGTCATTCCGACAGTTATTCCCTTATGATCTGCACTTGGCATCAGTCTGCTGGAAGAAGCCACAGATGATGCCTTAATTAAGAGTGAAAATATTTGCTTGTCATTTGGGCTTAACTTTAAAGTTACGGTGATGTATCATGTAGTATTTTACTAAGTGCTTTCCAAATAAGCCCGTATCTGTTGGCGTACATCGTTATCCATACGTTGCAATATGTTTCTAGCAGTAAATACAATTTGGCAAAACCCGTTGAACCATTACTCCAGCTGATACTCCCGTTATTGTTTATGTTGTTCATAGATCATAGACGTGTTTGGATAAAAGCCGGTTATCATGAATACACGGGAGGTTGCTATATCTATCCATAGTGCACATTGGGACCATGCAATTATCCCAGATTACCACTGGTACGCAAAGGTCCGTAGAATTGTATGGGTTGCTGCATTCTAAATCACCCGTAGACCAATGTGTTTCAATTATGAATCTCCTAAACCATTTATAATGCAAGTAAAAACATTAGTGGGAATGGGGAAACATTTAGTGTGGCAGCTTCACCAGGTTCAAGAGATCACTCCGGTGCTTTTACTGGCCTCAAAATGTTGAAACGGTGACATTTTTAATGAAAAGGTGATGATCTTGGAGTTATTAAGAGTGCTTCAAATGGTTTGCCCAAGCAGTGTTTGGACTGAACTGGAATGACCTACACACAGGGGGAAACCTACTCAACAGACTCTATAAAACACAAGTTGTTTCTACCGCAGTTTTACGATTTGTCTTAAAACACGGCAAATGAGTTTCGACACAGAAAAATTTGACCAAGAAAAGACAATGTTTATGATAAGATACATTTTGGAGGGTTTTGTTACACTCATTCACTGCTGAATCTGGTATTCTGGCATCTCCTCCCAGCACACCACATCTTGCGATGTCCGTCCCTCTCAACACTCTCCTCCCCCGTAGGATCAGGTTGTTGTGGTTGAATCCAGATGTGTCCTCCTGCAAGTGGCTACCTCATCAGCGGGCTGACACTGACTTCTCAACTTGTTACTTCCAGGTAGCAGTAAAAACCCAGTGGAACTTCTCTTTACAGCGTCAGTTCAGCCTCCAACTTGCCGAGGTCAATTTCGTAACACCTCTGAGCTGTGATAGCAGCTCTCACACTGGCTTCCTCTTAGATTGATGCCAGTTAGTACCTGATGTGCCCTCTGTGGTGGTGCAGATTGACATGGTGATCAGAGTGATTTACTCACAGCTGAGTAGTGTTTCTCAAGGAAATAGTGCACATTGGTGATGATGATGATGATGACAATGATTACATATTATTGCTGTTATTGATTTGACAATAATACTTTCTTGGAAATATATGCTTTGCACTTTTTTTGCATTTCATGTGTGCGAGTCAGTAGTGTGTGTATTTACGCGATAATGCTTTTTGTGCTCCATCATAAGATTATTGATGAAGAGAAGGGGAGAAGCAGGCAGGTGAGACGGAGGGCAAGGCTAGAAGGATGACTGTGGATGGATTGAGCTTGATGGAGTAAAAGGGGACTGGAGAGCATCAAGGTGAGAGAAGGAAAGGACAGAAAAACAAGCAAAACAGAACAACAAAAACAAATGATCAGCAAAGAAAGGTTGCAAGGATAGAGGGCACAAAGGTAGTGAGGAGGCAAACATACCAGATTCAGGATGTAGTTTATCTTTTGTGTGCGTACGTGCGTGCGTTGTTGCAAGGGCACCAGATGCTCAGATGATGAATGGGTTGCTATCACAGCACAGGCAGTGTAGTGACACTGAAGACCTTAGATCACATGGCTGTCACACACACACACACACACACACACACACACACACACACACACACACACACACACACACACACACACACACACACACACAACCCTGACAGTGCTGAAGTAGAGCTGAAGTTGGTACTCATCTTTCTTTTTGCAGTCTTTTTTCGATCCTCAATCTTTCATTTCTTTTCCCCATTCCGTTCTCCCTTCTAACTCTTCAACTTCCGTGTATTATCTCTTCTTGTCTCCTCGCATGTCATCGTGTGTCCTCTCTTCTCGTCTTGTGTCCTCTCCTCTTGTGTCGTCTCCTTTAGGCTTCTCCTTTCCACTTGACTTCATTCCTTTCGTCTCGTCTCAATCGCCATCTCCATCTCCATACATTCTTTCATTGCTCCGCTTTTAGCTCATCCCCTACCTGCCGATTACCGTCTCCTTTTCTTTATTCTTTGTTTTCCTGTCACTCTCCAGCCTTTCACAACCTTTTTGTGCCCTCTGCCCCCTCAGCTTCTTTTCTCCTTGTGTCTCTTCCCGCCCTGCCTTTTATTTTACCCTCGACCGTTGTCTTTTCCCTTCCTTCTCCTCCATTTCTCCTCTCAGTTGGGGACCAGTTTAATTAAAAGAACTGACAATAAGCCTTGCCAGACATAACGCTGACGCACACACACACACATTCTTTCCACAACACATTCACACAACCCCCTACCGTGTACACACACACACGAGTAGAAATTCACATATACACGGATGCACAAATACACCCCCAAACGCATAGTTGTGTACCCTAACACGTCCACACAGCCTGTGTATCTAGTCAATGGCTGGCACACAGAAAGTGTATTCACACTCGCCTACACACAAACCACACGTTCTCTCAGTGGGAGGCTGAGAGAGAGAACAAAACTATCTCAGAAGTAGGTTTTTTATGTTGTATTCATTTGATCAAATCCCAACACGTCTCTCTGGCCACTAGAGAGAATGAGAAAAAAAACTATTGAAATCAGCATTTCGTTGGCTTTGATACTGAAAGGGCAGCATGGGTATTCCCATTGTGCGTGTGTGTTTGTACTGTATCTGTATGTATTGTGCATGTGTGTGAGGAAGAGGGAATGTGCTTTTGTATGTGGTAATGAAGAAAAACAGAACGTTATCTGCTGTTTGAGGAGGTCAAAGAGGAAGTAGACGGATGATAAAGAGGTGAGTAGCAAAGGAATGTGTAGTAACTCAGGAACATTCGAAACGTAACGGAGTGGCCCTTCAACCTTCGCCTCCTTACTCATCTCCAATTTTCAAACTGCAAAATCAACAACCACAGAAAAGACGAAGATTTTTAGACATTTCATGCCAGTAAGATATGATTAATATTTCAGCGACTGACACAATGATATGAGCTGATAAAGGATGCATTTCTTTAAGTGCGTTGAAATGAATGAAACATGTGGGCGTTTTGTTTGATTTTGATATTTGAAATTCCAAATGTGTTGTGAAATGAATCACTTTGTTATTCTGTTCAGTTTTGAACAGAATCAATTCTCATCCACCACAGATGCCGTTGAGCAAACTTGGCAATTCGCAACTCTATCGCACAAATGATTGACATTTTAATAATTAGGAAACCAAAGCAATACCAGCTTCAGCTTGATATGCCTAATACATTCTAAGGTCACTATGTCGCTGCAATCTGCAATTCTCACTGCATATCCTTTTGATAGACTGGATTATGAACTTCTTAAACAAATTAAACCAATTTAAAACCCAAGGGATTATCTTAACTATTCATTTTTTCAAAGCTGAAAACAGTTTTTACAACCACTGCAGCTGCCACATCAACATCATGAACCTGCATTTCCCTTGATGCTTCAACTTCTTTCTTTAAGGGTCCTTAATTCAAAATGCATCTCTTTCACACGGCTCGCAACACGGCCACAGCTGAGCCGCCGGCTAGCAGCTAACTGTGCTAATAGCGCTAACAGTGCTAATGACGGTAACAGTGTTGAAAGAGCTAACAGTGATAGGGGCGAGTGGGCGCTGTAATGTTAACACCTGGGGCACCTGCTGCAACCCCACAGCTGAAACAGGAGTACCGTGGCCATGTTCAGCGTCAATACTGTTGAAGTGTAATGTTATCTTCAGCGTTGCATGTGTTGCTCTGTGTGTGTGTGTGTGTGTGTGTGTGTGTGTTTGTGAGGTGATTGGCTTGTTAAAGGACGACTCTAATGAGGTACTTGTAGATGAGAGAGGTGGAAGTGATTTATCACCGACACCAATCAAACAGCAGACTAATTAATAAATCATATCACCATGGTAACAGCAGGCACAGGTCAATGCTGCATGCTGGGAAAGAGGCAATTTACACACGTAGTCACCTGGCTACACTTAATTAAGCCGGTGTCACCTGAAGTGAAGGCATATAACGGAGTAACCAAAAACAAACTCAGTCATGTGCCGCTGATCAATTGGCCTTCTTGCTACAAGCTAAGTGCTTTTCTCATCAAGTGCAATTCGATAATTGCAGTGTGCTCTGAAGATCAGCAACTATTATGATAATACATTACTTTTTAAAGTAATTTTACAGCAAAAAATAACATAACCATTTGCCTCTTTTCCTTATCTCAAAATATGGCTGATGCGCATTTCACATAACTCTGGCGTGGCTGTATCCACGTAATTGATTTAATGACTTTATGTTAACTTAAATCAGTACTATACTGTAGATCAGACAAAAAGGTACGATGTAAAAGTTGAATAATCTTACTTTGAATAATGCAAATAGCTCTTTGCTCTTATACAACACATGCTAAAGTATTAGCATGGAGCATTGAAGACAATGATCCCAGAGGATCACCTGATAATCTCTCTTCTCACCATGTTATGTTTAAGTGGAATACAAGTTGTGTGTCTCTTTTGTGTAGTACTACATTTGAAGGAAATGGCACATTGGTGGTTTCTCCTGACGTCTATTTTTGCTCATTTATTTCCGTCCATCTGGCCACAGCCCCATGTCAGCTTTTAAACCAGCAACTCAGCCCTGACCGCTTTGCTGACACACACACTAGCAACCCATGTAATACGTGCATCCAGCAATTGAGTTTTCAGCAATGCCATACATCAGTATGTGTGTGTCTGTGTTTGTCTGTCTGTAACGCCCATATCCTTCTAATCTGATGTACTACATACTGTCAGTATGCAAGATGCAGTGGAAGGCAAAACACTGAAACACATCCTCGAAGCTGCACACAAGCACGTACAGCAATGTGTGTTTGTTCTCCGTATTAGAGAGAGAGAGAGAGAGAGAGAGAGAGAGAGAGAGAGAGAGAGAGAGAGAGAGAGAGAGAGAGAGAGAGAGAGAGAGAGAGCTCAATGTAGGATTGAAAAGGTAAACAGCAGATCATTCTGAAGGTTATATGAGCTAGAATCATTTTAAGTTTATATGTGCGGCGGTTTCTCTTTATGACATTAGACAGAAGCGGTTGGAGGAGCCATTTTAAAGTAAACGCCTTTTGGAGAGGAGCTGAGCGATGCTTTTTAGACGGTATGTGGAAGGAAACGATGGCAGAAAAAAACATGAATGAATGAAAGCGAGAGAGACCTGGATATCGAGTCACATGCAGGAAATTGTTCGTCTCACTCGCACTAATTTCCTTATCTCCCAGCACTTTTCTCTTTCTCTCTCTCTTCCATCCCCTTTGTCAGTCTCTTGGTCCTTCCATTATACTGAGCAGGGCCCAGGGGTTGATATACGAGTGCTCCATAGAGGGACTTGGACATGAGTGACTGCTGGACATACATCACACACATCACTCACACATACACTCTTTGGTCAAAGCCATGAAAGGGAGCTTTGAGTAGGGCTGCTGGGCTGACAACACACAACTCAATTAGAAGTCAGAAAGAAATGCAAGTAGAGTGAATGATGCCAGGGGAGATAAAAGGAAGGGAGGGAGGGAGGGAGGGTGTGGGGTGGGAGATAAAGAGATAAGCGAGAAGTGAAAGGTGGGATGGAGGGTGCTTCCTGCTAACAATGTAGCATGCAGTGTGTGCGCTAAAAGGTCTATTATATTAGTTTGTGCTTTGCAACATCTGCCTTTGTTGCCAGTATGCGCAGAAGAAAAAACCCTGAAGACTCTATTCTAGTGTTAGCAGCTGGGCAACATCACATTCTAAGTTCATGAAAAAACAACTTGGCTTCCAGTGGGTTTCTTTCTGTGAACTCTTAAGAGGAGGCTGAAGTAAAGTAAGAGGACAACTAGAGGAGTGGAGTAAAAGTACAGGAAGACAGCACTGACGAAAACTGAGGATGACGATTAAAGAAGAACTGAGGCTAACATGTTATGGCATGTGGGGCACACTCCTTGTTTTGTAAGATTAGTTGGGGCATTCTAGCCTTCATCTGATAGTGACAGCAGAAATACAGGCATAACATATACGTGCCTTAACCTCTACGACACCGCCGAGTAGAAGTTTGGAAAATGTGTACAGTAATGTATTTAAACAGTGTGTGTGTGTGTGTGTGTGTGTGTGTGTGTGTGTGCGCGTGTGTGGCAATGATGGAGGAGGCCAACTCGCTGAGCAGGGTCATAAAGCCTGTGTGCTGATTCTGTCACCGGGGAAGATTTACTCACACTATATACACTCAAGCATGTGACGTACTTACAGCGGGCGTCCATCACATCTCTCACAGCATGCCTGCCCTTGGAAGATGTCTTCCTCCCCACTCTCTGTGTGATTCCTCCCCGCATTTCCCCTCTCTTAAGTGTCACTATCTCACGCACACATAAACTCACGTCTCTACCATTGTTCTACCTCCTGTAAGAACTAACACAGTAGGGGATAGAGTTATTTTCTCCTCCTTTTTTTTTTCCAAAGTCACACAGCACTTATCTCCTCCACTGTAACAACCCCCACACACATTCCTCTGTGTTACTTCTGCTCTCGCTCTCTCTTCCTGCCCGTCATCACGTTACCGGGGTCTGTAACTGAAGTATGACATCCCCTGTTGGAACCGCATCACTAGCTTTATTTACACAGCGATATAGTGGAGTGAGGACTTCTTCTGCTTTGTAATAGCTTTCAATACAACAGTTGACTGCGTGTGACAGTGCAGAGCTGTGAGTTGACGTGTTTACTGTGGTTGACAATGGGTTGCATAACTTAAGATACACAGGCCTGTGTTTTTCGAGGATTTTTCAAGGAACCTTCCAAGCAGGTTACATGTCTAAAATGAATTAGTAGATGATGGCATGCATCAACCTTCACGAGATTCATTTATTTAATATAAATTATTTATTTCAGAAATTATTATTTTAGAGGCATTCGTCGTCTGGAACACTATATGATATTGAGTGTTCTCCATCGCCTATGGCATCTCATAGAATGCACCATTATGTTAATCAGTGATAATTGACTCCCGCAGCAAAAATGAAGTTAGAATTTATTATTCCTATTTGCTATAATTGGGACTAATCATAAGCACACGACGACTTCCGATGGTTATGAATCATGAGTTGATTTTTCATTGTGAAATACGTATTTGATGAACAATTCTTGTAGTATGAAATAATCTTCAGCTCTATGTTGTGTATTCTGATGCCACAAACACACCACACCATGAAACGGCATACTCGCTCGTCAGCCTCTGTTGTCAGCTCAAAAAAACAGCTAAGCAATTTGTGATTTTCTGTCTGTGAAAAGCACTCTATAAATACATTTTATTATTCATTATTATTATTATTATATTGTCAGTTTCAAAGAGTTGCAAAAAGCAGGATACAAGGCCAGCAAACTATCTCTCCATGATGTGTTCCATCTATCTCTTCAGGAGGAGGAAAAACTCCAGCTCGAGTCTGTTTTTGTTGTTGGCGGTGTTTAACAGTGGCAGCTTTTTGATTGACAGATGCTGACTCAGCAGGAGGCGGCATGCCAGATAAAAGGAAAGCGAGGGGGGGGCTGAGAAAAAGAAGTCAGCGATATTGGAAGATCAAGAACGGGGCTGAAACTGAATTCAAGGGGAGAGAGACAAATACACATGACAGAGAGAGAGAAACCGAAAGAGAGAGGAGGGAGAGACACCGCTAACCCCTGGACGCTCATACAGGCGGCACTTAACAGAATTGTAACCCTGCAGATTTTCCTCAAAAAGACCCACACCATGACAAGCAGACTGTGCCATTACTTTTGCAGAGTCACATCGCACTGCATGTGTAAATGAACATGAGGATTTGTGGCTACTGTGCCAATACAGTACTGCCATTGTTTTGTTTTACGCCTATGCGTGATGAAGGTATGCATCAGAGCAACCAGACACTCGGTGTGACCATGGGTATTTGTGTAGCTGTTGTACAACAAAGAGCCTCTAAAAAGCTCATCAACGAGTTTTGTTCCTCACAATTTTTAGAACAGCAGATGTTGTTTCAGCTCAACGAAGAACTCCTTGTTGCCCAGCACTGTGTCGAAGTCGGAGCTGTCCATGGTACTGAAATACTGCTGTGAACCAGCTCTGGTTATGTGATGCTGAATTTATCATTGCAACTTCATACACTGTTTAAACAAGTGCCACAGATGAATACTCCCGAAAGCAATCAAAGTAACCATAATTCATATTTTAGTTTTAGCTTTTTTTAAATCAAGACATAGTGTAACATATTATATGCTTATTTTACTCATTCTGAAACAATTATCAAGACACCATTACGTTTTTTTATCTAACGTAATTACGGAAAAAGAAGATATACACACAGAAAATATTACTCTCAATATTCAACAGGAGAAAAGTGATGGTGTTTCATGATGAGTAGGCCTTGAGTGTGTGGGGAAGTGTTAGCTACAAACAAACAAGAGAGAAGCACCATGACTGTCATACCTCCTAAACCAGGATTCATAGCCACAGCCCATCCAGGTCCAGCCATCAGTCTCACTTTGTTCCTGCTAGCATTACTATCATTCCTTAATACTTTGCAGGCAGATGACAGCAAACACTTCAGCTCAGACTGTATCAACTTCAATTGTAACGCTGTACGTGTAGTGATTTTTACAGTCTAGAAGTACCCTACATAGTTTCAAATACTAAGAAATTGTGTACTTTTAAATATGATATGAGTCAGTGGAAAACTCTGTTTTTGTCCTCTGTAATGAAACTAAAAACACAGCTATATTGTCCATATATTGTGTTGTTTCCGAAAGGTGTCTTTCCGACAGTAGTTACTAGCATTTGCCTGCCATTATGCATCCATTCTACTTTTAAAAAGTGGCAAAATATGCCATCGATTTTCCATAAATCTTTTAGCAACCAAGCAGTTTAAAAACCCATTCATCCTCCAACTTCCCACTAAGGCAAATACCGCATGTGACGGGATAATACAATCAGATGACAACTGGTCCATAGTGAGGAAGCTTTCCTACTGACCAGGTTTGGGACCAATGTGGACAGTGAACCTGCCAATCAAACACCACCAGGATCTCTATTTTAACTTTGCTTTGCCATGTTTTTCCTCCAATCTTTACACTGTGTCTTACTCATCTGGCCTCCACGGTTTTTCTCTCTCCATTTCCATCATCCTCTAATTAGTCTCGTGGGTCCTGAAAAGACGAAAGACATCATTGGATGGAGTTAAATCTAGACAGAGACAAATGAGAACAGCTTTTCACTCTGGAGCCTCTATAAATAGAGACAGTAGTATAAAGCAACCCCTTTAGTGCCAAAGCAGACTTTCAACCAACACCGATGAAGATGAGATCAACACACTGATGAAGGAGGTTGCACTTTCCAGAAGGACTACAGTGTGGCGTGTTTCTTTAAACAGCTTAAAACATCTCATGTTTTAGTGTTAAAACATCTAGTCTTGAAAAACCCACATATAACTTAGAACCAGTCCAGTTACACTCAAACAACAGTTACATAATACAAGAACATATATAAGATGTATTGTCTTAATATGTTGGAAAATGTGCTTAGATTTAGGTAATGCTAGTGCCGTCATCTTGAAATAAGGCTTTAGGAATTATATCTTGAAACCAGTAACATAAAAAGGGCTCATAACTTCAGATAACGTCAGACAAAAAGCAAGCATAGTTTACCTTGAGTTAAGACATTTCATTTTAATTCGATTTTAGTTTTTGCAGTCTAGTTATTTTGTAATTTTTTTATTTTAGTATCTTTTCGTGAATGGCTTTAGATTTGTGATACGTTCATTGCAGTCTTGGGCCGGTATGGTTTACTTTAAAAAGATGGGGCTCCTACAGTACCATGGTTTGTTCTTTGGCTCAAAGGCCACCACTCCCAAAATACAGTGGCTCAGGTGACCTTTCATCAATCAACTATCACATTTTCCCTACTTTTTTTGACTACTTTCTTTTTTTTTGGCTGCTGTCCTTCTCTCCAATGTTGTTATCCCTTTGTCCTCTCTGTCCTCTCTGTCCGTCTGTCCGTCTGTCTGTCCGTTTAGGTTTTTCGTATGGCGACAGCTGTTGTGCTTTTGGCATAGATATGTGAGAGGGAGAGGGTGCAAGAGTTATCCTTTTAAGTCTTCTCTTTTTACACTGGGCCTGCAGCAGAACCTCGTAAATCTGTTTGCATAGTGAATGCCTCACTGCACAGCAGCCCTGTTTGTGTGTGTGTGTGTGTGTGTGTGTGTGTGTGTGTGTGTGTGTGTGTGTGTGTGTGTGTGTGTGCGTGTGTCCATGTTCAAGTTTGTACGCATGCTTTTGTTTGCTGGTGCATGTAGCTGCAGTGTGATTTTGTTGGCCTATACGTGTGTTTGCTTGTTGCTTGTGTGGATTTATCTTTTTGTGTATGCATGTATTCGAGCTTCCCGGACTGTGTGCACGTGTGTGTGTGTGTGTGTGTGTGTGTGTGTGTGTGTGTGTGTGTGTGTGTGTGTGTGTGTGTGTGTGTGTGTGTGTGTGTGTGTGTGTGTGTGTGTGTGTGTGTGTGTGTGTGTGTGATCCATCCACTGGCTGAACACCTGAGTGCCCACAGTGACAGAGAGGGATGGCAGGCTGTCCAAACCAACAACTTACAGCCAACACAGAGCGCTCCCAATTCAGTTGGCTTAGTGGTTTATCACACTGGCACAAACACACCACACACACACACACACACACACACACACACACACACACACACACACACACACACAAATGTACATGGGTGGGCACACAAACACTTTGTTTCATGTTTAGGTATTTGACATGAAATCCCTTGTTGAGCCTTTCGTCACACATATGCACACCTGCCCCCGAACAGTGTTGCAGGTGTTGTTTTTATTTGTGTATCTTAACATATATTTCACCAAGAGAACTGACACAGAATAATGTGAAACACATGTTAAAATAGAATTCCCCCCAAAATATGATGAAAAATGTTTACCATATCCCTCACAAACAAAACAAAATAGGCAGAATTAGTCATTACGATGGCAAATATGATCATGAAAGGGTTCTTCTTTGTCATGACAATGAATATTAGAATGAGAATGGGAGATTTTCGCCACATCGGAGAGATACTGATGATTATGTCACTGCCTGATTTAAGAGTAAAGGAATAATCAATCGTTACAGAAATAGTATTATAATAATCCTATATAATCAATTATACATTGTTATTGATAAATATACATTATAGATAGAATGCTGCTTGTGTCCTGTGTGAAACAAAAAGTTAATGCTGACTTATTTTGCTGGTCGGTTGTTAGTCTGGTGGCTTGTTGGTAATGTTAGTTCTGTGAATCGTTAGTAACACGGTCATCACGGTAGTCCTTAGTCAAGTTAATGTTAACCGTGCTCTTTTCCTAACGCTGACTAAGTCGTTTTTTTGCGTACACCTAACTTACTGTGAAGGTGGAAGTTTAAAAAAAAAAAAGACACAAGCTTATGTCGACACGCCGTTCTTGACACGTCAAGAAACGATGCTACAAGCCAGGGGTAACCATGAAATCATATTTGAACGCGTAGCTGACCGTAGCATCTGTGTACTTTTTATACTGAACACACAAACACATTATGTCCTGTTAAATATATTTTGAGAAAAAGTGCAGTGTCATTAAATCCATTGTAGTGTATTATAACTTTTTTCATCTTTTTTGTTCCATAGATCCCATCGTAATAATCATTATACGAGACAATCTGCTGTTTTGCATGGATGACTCCAGTGTTTTTATTTCCACTTTAAAGTAATAATTCAGCAACAGAAGTTAATCAAGTTGTTAGTGTTAGCAGCTACAACCGCCATGGCCAGCAAGCAGTGCCACCGAAAGAAACTGTAAAGAACAAAACACTCTTTACTACGTAGCAAACAGCTTTAGTGGAGATGTACCTAACAAAGCAAAAACTAAATCTATATATACAATACTAAAATTACCTCAATTCCATAGCTCAGTAGCGCTGACTGCAGGAGGAACACTAGTTGACTGGAAATAGAGGTACCAAATTGCTTTGGATAGCCGGGGTAATCCTTGATCTTTAGGTCATATTTAAACGCAATAACATCCCAGCAAATACTGCGCAGATATAAAAGAACGGCCTGTGATTTATTAAGCCACTTTATTTTTTCGCCACACTATTTCCAAGTTAATAAGTATAGAATTGCATAGTCGGGAACATCCAGCACTCATTACTGAAAGCTCCATTGTATTTGATTTATAACCAGCACTCCTGAGTTGCAGTATTCTATCACATCATTTGTTACATTACTGTTCCAATATCTATAATGGATCCCATCCTATCTATCGCACATGTTGAAGTGGTGTCACGTAGTGCTCTGGGTGAATAAAACAATAATACAAGCATAACTTCTATGATATATGAAAACATTTCAGAAACGGTATTGGATATTGATGCAACATTTTGGCTTCTCCACCTTGAATCTACAAAATATCATGTTAAAAAAAAGATAAAAGCCACAGTGGTTGATCTTTACCACTCAACTATGCATAGTTAATTCCCTCCTCGACAGCTCGCATTAAAGAGGCTGATGGAAAGAGAAACGGAGAGAGAATGTCAAAGCCCTCAGAAGTGGAGCGATGTTGAAGCGCTGGTATTGATTGAGTGTAAGCAGATGAGAGGAGAGCTGGGCCGACATGCTGACAGGTACGCCGGGCGGCCCCAGCACCAATTGGCCAATGCGCGCATACAGATCACACTTTGATACGCATTTCAGCTGTGAAGCGAAACCTTAAAGCAGTCTGACTTTGAGACTACAAGTCCATCTGTCCATTTCTTTTGCCAATGCGTCCACCTCAAATCCATCCATATCCACCAATTTCTGTCAGTTGATCTTGCTTTCACATACGTTATCAGGCAGCACCTGTGTATGTCTACTAACACTCTGCTCGCCTCTATTCGCAGCGCCCACCAAGCTGAATCTGACACGACACGTACTTCACATCCCACGTGCATTAACATTCATTCTGTTGCATGAGAGAGGATGACACCGTGCATCAGTGTCCGACTTGTCTGAATTGTCTCGTGCATGAGAAGCTTAAGTTAACTTCAAAGAAGGGAATGCCCGTGGAACTACAACTACGACTGAAACACGATTCATAATCAGGTTTTACGTACCATCGTTTTAGTGATGTCCATAGTCATATTGCTTCCAGCCTGAAGAAAACCATGTTTTCTTATTCACTGCAAGGAACTCCTGTGACTTGTCGTATGAGGGCAAATGATTAATTTCTCATAATGCATTTTGAATTTTTATGTGAAATTGAGCTGCTTGAAAGATGAAAAACACATTCAAGTAATGCATCCTGTCCTCTCATCTTCTGTTATTAGCTCCTATCAGAGTAATGTTTTTATTTTATGCCTCTCATTTTGAGGCGTTGCGGGGCTGAATAAGTCGTGTGTATGGGTCACGGTCCTATAACCTTCTCTCTTCTTCATGTCCTCTCATCTTCTTACCATCTAATCCTCACAGTGAAGAGCTCAGCCTCAGACTGGTGTCATGCAGGGCTGCCGTGTGTGAGTGTGTTATAGTGTCTCATCATGTCGGTCTGTCATGTGGATGTGTTTAACCACTTCGTCATGTTGAAAGTTGTTTTTTATGCGATAGTGCTCATGTGTTACCCTGATGGCCACCGTAACAAATTCATTTAGTGAAAGGAAAAACCCTTATATATCACAAATGTTGCATTTTGGACCTAACTGTGGTCGCAGTGGTCTTTTTGTGCCTTAATGTGCTACTTTCCATTTTGCTGATTTGCACATGCAATCTGTGAAAAACACTGAAGTTATCGATGTTTTTCCTTTATTTTTGTTCGTCTTACTGACCTCTACGTATACCACCATCTCGCCAAAAATGAAAAATCATGCCCTGTATATACCTAATATAAAGTCTGATTAGAGTATGGTTCTACTGAGATCATCGTTTGATCACAGTAGACGGTATTACTGTAATGGTAGCCATGGTGACGCGGCTCTAATAGCGGCTGTTTTTATGGCTGTCAAGACATTATGATGTTAATAAAGTTAGGTCATGCTGTGCAGGGCCTCCAGGCTGTGGTGCACCATGGGATTGATTAATGACTCTGCTGTCAGTTCAATCTAAGAAATGCATTGGAGGAGGGACGGAGGGAGGGATCAGTGTTAGGACAGAGGAAGGGAAGGAGGAAAGGACGGGGGACACAATGAATCGGGAGATGGAGAGTGGAAAGGAAGAATGAAATGAGGCAAGTGTGGAAAGCCGGAGTAGAAAGAATGTGGTTGAAGTATGAAGTTAAGATAAGAGAAATTGATGGGTGTGTATTGGGTGAGGGGGAGAGTGAGAACAAGGACAGATGCTTTGAATGTAAATTAAGAAGGAAGGTAATGACTTAAAAGAAAGAGAGAAATAATAATGGCAAACAAATATGGAAGGAAAGGTAAAGGAAGAAGGCAAGGAAAGAGCCGAGGGAAGGATAGGGGGACAAAAGTATGACGAATACGATGCACGTAATCGGGGAACTATGGGGGAGGAGAAAGTAATACTTTGTCAAGATGCTGAGTTAGATTGATAACCATGCATAGCTGTGAGTGAAATGAGACCCGCGACACAAATACATACGCGAATGAATGAGTCAGTGACAGAGCATGTGAGGATGCAAATCACTGAGTAATCGAAAAAAAGTGACCAAACATAACCTTCAAGCGACACCGAATTATGTCAAAGCCAATTGTGGATAATCATTAATTCGTATCATTGTGCACCAAAGCACCAATACAAATCACTTGAATAGTGTGCAAACCATAACCTATACCTGCCAATACGAATGTTTCTGAATCGGAATAAAAAACAAAACAGGAATAGCTTTTCGTAGCTTACATTGGTTCTTTAGCTGATTCACATTCTTGCCCTTGAGAAACATCCATGCAAAAACATACACCCACACACGCACACACACGCACACACACCCACACACGCACACACACGCACACACACACACACAGATATATCTGTGCACTTATTGATTCCCACTGTTGATACATGCAGGAAAAATGATTAGCATTCCAGTACACACAGCAAACATAACAGCACACACACACGCACACACACACAGATGCACACACACACACACGTGCACAGACGCACACATACTGCTATTGATTCATTGTGAACACTTAATACTGAGATGCAATTATCACCAGCCCATTGCTCTATTCCACAGCAATACCATTGATTCATATGCATTGTGTCTGCACAGACGGAGCAGGTGCACCCAAAAAGTGCAACAGATGAGCTGAGAACATCGCAGGAGAATGTCTTCACTGCGAAAGGGGAAATCAACATAAATCCATTTGTACACTTGACAAACATGAAGCCCTCTCCAGTTGGCATTAATATGTGTCTCATATCCAGCGTGTGCATAGTTATAAAGTAATTGGATTGCAAATATTTAGTAAATTTGGTATGCACATGAAAAGCAGCTCCATCTTTCCTTTGCCAAACAGGGGGATTGCCTCATCTATCCCTTCATCGCCTCCTTTAACTCTGATATTAAATGCCATTTTCTTGTCCTCCATTTTTTTTTTTTTAACAAATATCTGTTGCTTATCACTCTTCCTAGTTAATGCAGCCAAACATATCTATGTGTGTGTATCTCCAGAGATGTTCTGGTTGATTGAGTACAGTTGCGTCTTGGGTTTTGGCTCTGCTTTATCGAAGTCCAGTCACACAGTATCTCTGCTAATTCAGGGGGACAATGGCTCCCGAAGTGGAAAGGAAAACACAACACTGAGTTAGATTCTGTAACACGCCATCATGCTGTGGGACTGGTCAGATTAGTATTCTTGCCTTATTATTCTCGTGATTTTCATCGGAAAAGTTGGGATATGTTAGTCTCGGTTTGCCTGTAACAGTTTGCTGCTCAGTGATATGTTGTTCCTACCATACATCCTTTTTATTTAAATAAGAAATCCGTGCGTAATTGATTGAAATCAATAGTTGGATGGTAGAGTATTTGGTACAGGGAAACCCTACAGTGTCTGTGGTCAGATTAGATTCCCACCTCAATCTCAAAGCTCCGAACAACTGTGACGTTTTGAAGTTGTTGAAGGTGTTCAGGCGTCATCATAACAACAATAGCTCAATAAGACCTTGGGCTTTGCTTTTCTGCGTGAGAGAGACGGACCCATGTGGAGACACGGATTACAGATTGATATTTGCTTCAGAGACTCCTCCGTCGAAAACCCAACAAAAGTTGAACGGGCCAAGTCTGCGATTTCCTTTCTTTCTGCAGGCAAAGCAATAGTCAGCATTTTTGTTTCTCATCAAGGCTTGGTGGTATCATCATGTGAGACTATATGGAGGAAATAGCATGGCGGAGGGGGGGGGGGGGGGGGACAACAACAGTCAGTGAGGTGTTAAGGTCATGCAGCCTCAGCAAATAAAGACATAATGTGTGTGTGTGTGTGTGTGAGAGAGACTGATAAAGAGGGAGAGAGGTGCAGAAGCGAGATAGGAAGTGAATTAGGGAGCGAGAGAGAGAGAATTTGAGGCAGAGAGAGGAGAGTGAGAGAGTTAGAGAGTCGGAGATGGACAGAGATAGTAGTGCCTTGGAGCCAGTGTCCGTATCTCTTACCACCAATGAGTCCTCCTGCTGCACTACAACTAATGTCCTCTTCTGCCATCTTATCTACCCCTTCTCTCTCTCTCTCTCCCTCCCTCCAGCCTCCCTTTCTATCTCTCACTACTCGATGCCGTGCTATCTCACCACTTCACCGCTCCGCCTCTATCTCATTTTTTTATCATGCTTCGGTCTTTTACGCTCTCTCACTTCCAAACTCTTTCAGTGTCTCACGCTTTGTCTCTAACTCCTCTCTCTACCTTTCTATGTGGCTCTGCTTGTCCTCTTTTATTTTCACCTGTTTCATGCTGTTTCCATCCTCCCCAAAACCGTGACCGAAACTTAGTATGTACTGAATGCATGAAAAAAAGGGAGGCTTAAAAATGCCATTTCTCTCTCTCTCTCTCTCTCTCTCTCTCTCTCTCTCTCTCTCTCTCTCTCTCTCGCTCTCTCTCTCTCTCTCTCTCCTGCGACGCTTGTCTCGTAGCTGTGCAGGGCTGAACATCTGCAGATTCTCTCTCCAAAATGAAAAAAGCAAGACATTTTAAGTTGATGAATGACAATCATGTTGGTGATTCCAGCCTCTGCATTTTTACGAATATTTTTCTCCTGAAATCGGTGCTCAATGTTATAGATCATAATGATAATACGACTACTAATAATAATGATGACACTAAGAATAGGATTGAGAGTCTGCTATTTGTGTCCCTTTCAGATGACCCAGGAGCAGTATATCCTTGCGGCGCAGCCCAACCCGCTCCACCAGCGGGGGGCGTCGGTGTGCGGCGCCCAGGTTTACCCGGCAGTGGGAATCTACGGCTGGAGGAAGAGATGCTTGTACTTCTTCATCCTCCTCCTTCTCGTCACCATGATTGTCAACCTGGCGCTGACCATCTGGATTCTCAAAGTCATGAACTTCACTCCGGTAAGAGGCGCGCGTGTGTGTGTGTGTGTGTGTGTGTGTGTGTGTGTGTGTGTGTGTGTGTCATTTAAATGCCAGGGTGTTATATGGCTTTGTGTTTATGGTTTATGGGGGATGTTATTTAAGGAAGCTACCATAAAAGAGGTGGTGTAAAAGCTTTGCTGTAATGTAATGCAACATGATCAGGAGATGTTCAACAGGAGTGTGTGTGTGTGTGTGTGCTTTACATGCAGTTGCATCAATATATCATGTGGATGTTGTCCTTCTATTTAACGTGATCGTATCCAATTAGTGTCGACTATGCACATGAAGTTGCATTGTCATTAAATTGTCACGACACTGATAAATAAGAAACGTAATCTGTAGATTGTTCAGCAGTAGTGTCCATACACATTTATTGGAGTGTTTTTCTTTCATTTATTCATTTTTATTCTTCAAGTCGTCATTGTCAAGGATTTGTTTCTGTGCACCCATTCAAGACCACGTTTCTAGAAACACTGCGAATTTGTTAATGCACATTCTTTTATATAATCCCTCTGTATAAAATCTAGAGTCCAGTCCAAAATAAGACTTGCACAAAACTAAATTCATGTAAAGCCCTTTGATCAACAAGGGAATGTTAAGCATTGTTCAGGCTGCTTTGCTACACCACTTGGGGTCTCCAGTGGTCTTGGTTTAGCATAGCTTTAGTGTTCCCCTGCCGGGTGTAGCCTGTGTTTACATTTAATTGAGATGGACCTAGTTGATGTGTGAATTACTCCCCGTCTGTCAAGACCAAAGGCAAGAGTAATGTAACATATTATAGAGCCTCAAAACTTTGGAAGGTAATGCTTCATTTTTCCGTTTTCTACCGACTGTCGAGTTTTTTTTTCTCCCTTCTTTTTAAATTCACAACCTCCATCTTTGGTCTAATCAAACCCTAACATAGCAGTGGCAGCAGTGATGGAGTGAAGCACAGAAATCAGCTGAATCAGTCCACATTCTTATTTATTGCTCCTTCTTTTTGGACGCATTGGGGGACCAGCCAGTGAAGAACGAACAGCCACTGTAGCAAATAAAAACTCGTTGTTTCTTTTGATCTGATACTGAACACGAGCACAAACTAGTACCAACCAGTCAATGCTAGCATCTGTATGTGTTTATTCATCCCTTGTCATCCAGGGGTTACAGCAACCATACATCCAATATCCCACGTTGCCTTGGGGCTCAAGGAAATACACTGTGATAGCGTATATGCTAATGAGGCAGGATTTGAACTCTGCAAACCTCCGGTAAAGCCTCCCCACATCACGCCTTATGTTTCAATAAGCGACTTCACAATATGGGGAAAGGACGGCTAAATGTGCCTGAGGGGAGGCAGCCAGCACTAAGCACAAAAGAGCAGAGAATATTTCAAAGGCTGTATACTGTGTGTGAAAAACAGAGACGGTACGAGAGACCAAGAGACATGAGGAGTGATAAAGGCTGGGAGTTAAGAGAAAGATAAAGGGGCATGAACACAAGTAAGTAAGTAGAGAAACTGTTTTTGTTTTATACTATATGTGTGAGTATGATGACAATCTTAAGTAAAACAGCTACAAAGGAGGAACAAAAGACCAATGCATTTTTCATAAACTATTTATTTTAATTCTTTTATGAATGAAACAAGCGTTGTGTTTCCCTCAAAACAGGTTTTTGCTTTTCAACAATTAACAAAGAAACAAAATGAGAGTCTGCAGAAGTGAAAATGGACTTCAAGAAGGACCACAATGATGTAGAAGGCACAATGACTCTTAAAAATAAAAGAGGCACATTACCTCTCTTGGGCCCTGTTTTCTCACAGCTGACTGCTCTTGAAATAAGTATCGTGCAGATTAATATCCTGCGTGTTATCCTGCAACAGCATCCCTTCAGCCGCGCAGCTATTAATCCAGCAGTGCTACACGGAGAAGTTTGAAAGAGAGATTGACGGGCGGAGTAGAGATCAGTATGGTCGACAGAGAAGGCAAAAACAAAGCGTAACAAAAAAAAGAAAAACAGTGTGACGGGCGGAGAAAGATCAAGAAAGATTGGATTGCGATGTAGGCCTGAAGGAAGGAAGGCCATGAGGTGGGGATAATGGGTTGAAGAAGAGAGTAATGAATATCGAGAAGAACAGAGAGGGCTGATAGAGTTGAGTAAGTGTCTGTCTGCATGTGGTTTAAATACAGTGTCTGAACATCCAGGCTCAGCTGCTCCCTCCGGTCCTCAGAGACCTGGAGAGGTGTCTCTCTCACTGCCTCATCGAGGAGAAGGCAGTGGATGATGACTTGACAGAGACAGTCTGGAGTTTTTGAGTTTCTGCTTATCCCCAGAAAAATATTTTCTGAAAACATACCTCAATATAAAACCTGTATACTGTTTGTGGGCAACATTATCCCTTTATGGCTCAGCGTCACATATTCCCACAGTTACTATAACAGTGCAAAACACTATTAGGTGCTCCGTGATTGGTCATTTGAGCTTAAAGGCATCACAGTTAAGATAAGTTAACATTATTATCATCATGTACTGTGACCCCACACTGGCTGCTACACTTGTAAACCAAGCCTGCAGTACATTCTCCACACACACGCACACACACACACACACACACACACACACACATGGTGATATTTGGTAGAAGCTTCAACAAAAATGTCACATAACTGTATTAGCATTTCAAATAATGTTTACAGCTGTGTTTGACTGCATTAAGCTGTAAAATAGATCTGAAAAAAAAGATAAATAAAAGATCACAAGAGTGAGAATAGTAGTTCCTTCTGATGCATGCTGTTCTCACCAGAGGCATGTTGGTGAAGTGTCTGCTAATCAGCTATTAGCATTATTAGAATCCCCAGTGGACAGTAAACAATGAAACAAAGGTCCTTTTTTATCGCTGGATGGACCTTTTCTTTCCCAGCAGACATCTTGACCTGTGAAACGCTGTTTTAACTTAAATCATTAATAGCTGCATTGAAGTGCGATAATTGCTGGTAGAGCCAACATTAATTTCCTCTTTAAGTACCAACTGTGTGCTCTGAGGCTATCAAGGTTTTTGCAACTCAGGTTAGCATTATTCATCCTATATCATGTCCAGTAGAACAGAAAACTAAAAAACAATAACATGGAGTTCATGTCTGTTGTGATTATTAAACTTCAGCTTGGCTCTTTTTTCCTTTTTCCCTTGTTTTGTTGTGAGTCAGTGATTTTTAAGAAGAGAGAGACTGCAGCACATACTCTTATCTGCAGTCTTATGATGTGCACGACAGAGGGCAAACTACTGGAGACTGAAAGCATCGGTCTTGTTATCATGTATTAGGCAAAATGAATAATTGAGCAAAAGTCCTTGGGGACCCCTGATGGAGCATTCACATACAAATACAAAAAAACAGTCTCTCTCCTTTATCTCTCACTATCTGTGTCTCTATTCGGGCATATTTGTTTTCAGCACATGGTTAACATATTCAGATCTACGTGGGATTTTATTTTTACTGTGCTGGAAAAAAATATAAATTTCGCGCTTGCAATCAGTGCAAATGCAAGTGTTGCCTCTGAGGTGTCACTCTTTTTGGTCGTAGAACATTTGCATAAAGTCATTTTTACCTCAATTTGCTGCTCTTGCAATGCTTGTTGCCGCTTTGCACCTTCAACCCTCTGATGCACGGGCCTCCTTGTGTAGCATATTCATATCAGAAACATCCAGCTGCTTTCTGTGTCTGTGTAACAACACCCTCAGGTCCGAGCCTAAGTTCACCCACTGCATCATTTTAAAAAGTCCTAAAAAAAAGTGGGCTGAGAGATGAAACCACGCCCACTTCCATTTGTCTCTACAACTACAGTAGCGTGGAAAATAATGATATGGGACACTGAATTTGATGAATTTACAGTTTATCAGACCACGAATGAGACAAGAGTTGGCCAGATGGCGCACCCGCTGTCTTCCGCCTCCCTCCCTGCCGCTGGGAGATGGAGGTCTCCAGCTTCGGAGACAGATCGTCATTGGCTGTAACTCAAAACGCAAACGATAGGCCCTGCGAAGGACCATGTCGAGTCAGCTGGCACTGGCCTCCAGCCTGCTGTTCCACTCATTTTCTGTACTGTTCTTTCATTTTATTTCATGACGTAGATTAGTCCCAAGCGGTCAACTCTATCTCAAAGTTGGCCTTCCACGATTAGGGTTGATTTAAAACAGTCAATGGGCCATTTTCAACTCTGAAATGATGATTTTTTTATAAATGTGGTAAACGGCAAAAACGAACACCATTGATGTGTTCCATCACAGTCATTTCGTATTCAGCTTAAAAACGTGTCTTTAAAGACAAAGAGCATCACAAACACTTCATCATTGCTCATTTCAAATCCGTCTTTCGGGAGCTGCTGCTTCTCTGGCTCCAAGCTTTCCATTTCCATTCATCACCATTCAAATCACGTCTAACCAGCTGCAACGTAATGAAGGCCTTTCTCAAACTTTTGGTTTTGTTTGGACTTTGCCAGGAGCAATTCTCATTGTAATGGTGAAAAGAAGAGATTTGCTTTTGAAGAGACAGCTTTGGCAGTAAATTGGAGAGGAGGGACTTGCGGGGATAGGAGTTTACGTGTCTGTGCGTGTGTGTGTGTGTGTGTGTGTGTGTGTGTGTGTGTGTGTGTGTGTGTGTGTGTGTGTGTGCGTGTGTGTGCATGTGTGTGTGTGTGTGTGGGAGAGACTGAAAAAGAGAGGGACACTGAGTGAAAGTATATGTCTGTGTGCCAGCAATTATTCAGTAATTGTTCATGCTGATGTGTGTGTGCGTTTGTGTGTGTGCCTTTCCATGCTTGTGTGTGTGCGTCTATACTCAAATTTGTGCGTGTGTGTGTGTGTGTGTGTCCCCTCCCCTGAGTCCTTTGCGTTCTCACTGCAGAGAAATTCAATTTCAGTTGTCACTCACCAATCAGTCTGCCTAATTCCTGGTCTGGACTAGACTATGGCGTGTGTTTGTTAGAGTGTGCAGTTTGTGCAGTGTGTGCGTTTGTCATCTCAATACCTTCTCAATCCACCATGTTTTGTCTCTTCATAACACGGTTTGTATTGTGCTTCTTCGCATTCTGGCATAATGACCTCTTCCAATATGTGCATAGCATTTGTTGAATGCTCCTGTTGCCCACTGAAGTCATAAACCAAATGTGATTTATCAACATTCAGAATTTTATTTCCACTACAATGAACTCTGCCTCCAGTCACACAATGTTGTGTCAAAATGTCTCCAGTGTTTACGGTGAAATAGCGGCATCTGACTTTATGACAACATCTAAACTCCAAGGAAGAATGATTTCTGTGTTTTACTTATTCCACGTTTACTTCTTAACGACATCAAACTGATAAAATAACACATCAAAGTGATGAAAGGTAAAATAGAATAATAATAAAACGGTGGTCTCTTAATTTGTTCCGGCCTTCTCTCACATAGGCAACAATTGTACATTTGTGCTGGCAGTGTGTAAAGTGTGTTTTTATATTCTTAAATCCTCACAGGCCAATCAGAGGGGGCAAGAAATTAAACTTTATTATTGTGGTTCTTTTGCGATAAGAATTGCCGAGTGCTTTAAAGATGGTAAAACAACAATTGAAAAATCAATAAAATGGCCAACATTAATTAGAAATGAGGTTATGGCAAGCAGGCATTAAAAACAAATCATCTAATGAGTAGCTCATGAAACTGAGGCAAGAGAAACAGACACAGTCAGTGTTCATGACTATCGGTCAGTGTCTCCTTAATGACGTCTCACAGGTTTCTATTACAATGTTCAAGATCAACTGAACTTTTTACAAGTGTCACACCACATCTAGTGTGATTTATAATATCACAGGTTGTTAGCATGAACTCCAGCAGGCTAACAATAGTATTCAACAGGTTTCAAATGCCACAGCTTCTCATTATTAAACACTATGCTTTCATGAACCCGTGTTTATGTCCTGACACTCGCTGCACCCAAGCAGCGTGACCGGACCAGAGAGTGGAACATGGCCGTATGTGGCCGTTTTATTTTTTACTTAAAAAGAAAAAGATATGCTTTCGGCCTTTGTGCGGCAGGTTTACATGTTTTTATTTTCTTTCTTGTTCTTGTCTTCTCTGTTTCTATGCCACCTACCAACACACGTTGGATTAACCATTCTGCCTGCTTGATGCTCAGGGAGGTGTGTTTAACAGCTCCTCTGTTACCCACAACACAGACCCACATAGACTTGCAACTCCAGCCTACGTTTTTTTGTCATCTTCTCAGTTAATTACTTCTTTGGCATTTAGAGCGAATGTCCATATGTGTCTTTTCTATGAGTTTGACTGCATGTTTTAATCTTTAAATTCGTTATATATGAATGTAAAAACACCATTAGAACACCATATGCTTAGAGATGTCCTAATATCAGCACATAGAATTTACAATCAACCTTAAATTATACTAAATTACTGTCAATTTCACTGCTAACTCACCGCTACATTTCATTATGAACACCTGTCGATGTGCACTTAACATCTGTAAAATACATCAGAATGTCGAGGCAATTGAATTCAGTGCATTTCTTACTGCCTCACTGTGTTCTGCAAGTGAAACAAGCTCATGTGCATTTAGCTGTTTAGCAGACAATTTGAATTTGTCATTTCCTTCAGGCAAATAGGCCGATAGGTACATGATCTCAATTAGCGGAAGGTGTGCTCTTTGCTGTCACAGCCGCTCGTGTGATTTATGTTTAAGAGATATGCGTGTGTGTTTTTTTTCATTTCATCTCTGCCTGATATAGCTTTACGTTTCTGTACAAATAAACTGATCTGAGAGATTAGTGCGGGAGAGAGAGAGAGAGAGAGAGAGAGAGAGAGAGAGAGAGAGAGAGAGAACAGGGAGAGAGAAAACAGAGAGATTGGGGTGAAGGAGGCGAGCAGGGATGATGGTGAATGATGCATGAAAGAAGACTGATAGGAGGAAAGGAGGGAGAAGGAGTGATGGGATTGTGTGTGTGTGTGTATGGGGGGGGTTAAATAGAGTGTCCCATCATCCACGCTCAGCTTCTCCCTCATGTCCTCGGCCTCTGGGGTCCTTGGGGACTTGGAGAGGTGTCTGTTTCACTGCCTCATGGAGTGGAAGTGAGTGGATGAAGGGTTGGCAGAGACAGGCAGAATGTGGAGTTCAATGTTTGTCTGTGTGAGTGTTACAGTGTTCATCGCGGTACCATCACCTTCACTATCTTAGTTCAGGGCCCCTTCAAACCTTATATCTCAGCTGTTGATTTGTTGTGTCTATTCATTGGTTCACTTGTGTTTTAAATGGTCTAACTTATGTACATTAAAGTGTCAAAGTTGTATTATACATGCAACCATACAGTCATTTTTTGTTTTAAAGATGAACTCCATCATAATAGATTGCATACAACCAAGCATGTCAGCATCACTGCATGCATTATGTTACAGGGCATGACTGTTATGATGCGACAGCTCACTGATTTTCTTTCAGTGTGTTTCTTCATTTGTGTGTTTGCACAACCAAAAAATGTTGTTCCCATACAACAAAACTGCATTTTCAATTACTTTTCAAAGATTTTGTCATATCGCAAATACGTTTGTTATCATATTCAGCGTAAAATTGTTTTTTTAAAAGAGGTTTTATAAAAGGGACCCTATTGTCTGCCAAAAAATCAACAGAAAATAAAGGTTTTTGTAGCGGCAATCGGTTTACAATTTTGTGAACATAACATACTTATTTGAAGTAAAGAATTTTGTTTATGTCTTTCTAATTGACAACACTAACCTTGTGTTTAAAACTGGGAACGCAATCCGGTAAAAAAATATGTTTACCTCGGAACATAATTGAGAATGCAGTTTAGGAAAATTAATTTAGCTGTAGACAGGGTTGGTGTATGTGTGTATGCTGGTATGCATCTGTTTGTGTGTGTGTGTGTGTGTGTGTGTGTGTGTGTGTGTGTGTGTGTGTGTGTGTGTGTGTGTGTGTGTGTGAAGGTAAAATGTGCTGTTTAATGCAATATGAGCTCCCAAACCTGCTGTACTCAGCTTCTCGTCTAGACCAGCCACCATCATTATGGCTGTTCACACCTGCACTGTGTAAATTATCTCTCTCACACACACACACACACACACACACACATTTTTCTCACTTTGTCAGTAACAGTGCTGACCTCAGGTAATGGGAGAGTCCAGCGTGAAATACTCTGTCCTCCTGTGTCACACACACACACGCTCTTCCAGTACACTTACACACACACACACACACACACACACACACACACGCACAGTGGAGAGGGGTTAATGTGACGTATCCATCAGACTTAGAGTGCTGACACACCTGATGTTAATCGCTTCAATGGACAGTGCATACACACAAGCAATCACACACAGACACACACACTCACACACTGAAAAAAAGACAATATAAACGTCTGATATTTGTGGGGTTTTGATACAGTCTATATATATGTATATAAATATATATATTTATGCTAAGACTTAATGATACTTTGATACCATTCTTACAGCCGAATCCATTAGGTACCTAAAAGATGATAGGAAGGGTCGAGTCCACCAGTCATTCCACATGCTACATACCTCTGAAGCTGCTTATATCTCAATTAAAATGTCACTTCAGGGGGTGACTGTAGTATTACCTTTGAAAGTAATTATCTGACTAATATAACATAACATATTGCAGAATGGTCATGTGGGATGATATTTGTATAAAAACGTACAGTAGGCTGTACGATACTCTCTGGAGCATTATATTTTCACCTATGCCCCTAATGCCCCCCGTTTCCACACATTAAGCCAACTTGATGTTTCCGTTTGTCTCCTGTTGAACTTCGTTACCATGATGTCATTTCCTCGACAGGTTGAATAACTAATACTTCTGTAGCTTCCTCAACGGATTTAGACGCTGATGTGACTGTACTTGTCACCATGCCTGCAACGGCGTTGGAGACGATACAAATGAGAAGCACCAGAGGTATTGAGATATTCTTTAAATGAAGATTGAGGCTCCAAAACATTTGTTAACACTGTGAACTTGGAACAAATGTTTTGTTTTAGGTACAGCACACGGGCAAAGATCTCTTTTTACATGAATATGCAGTAATCTATGGTGTCTCTGCTTCACTAACCGGTGAAGTCTCCGTAATGATTGCGTTTTGTCTCCAGACGCATGCAGGTGATAAAATATGCATTTCTTTACTAACTGCAGAGGGCGGCAGTCGGCTACCATCTTTGTACAGCCCCATGTATATGCAACGGATGAAACGACAAACCCAAAAGTTCACAGTTAAAGTTCCACAGTCTACCTCTGAAATTGAATGTCCTCCAAGCCAGGCCAACGCCACCACATCCATGAATGTTTATCACCAAAGAGAAAAGATAACAAAAAAACGGGAAAAAAGGAAAAGCAGCAGTCTCTGCCATCACCACCTTAAATCTCTATCTGCACAAAACAAAGATGTTTTTTTTTCATGGAGTCAGCAACATTTTCAGTTTCAACTCACCGAGAGAGGCAAGAACTTTAACATTTAATCACTTTGATGCGTATTTTTATGCATCGACGGGTATTCTCCTGTGCGTGTGTAAGACAACCAAGTAGTGTCTGGGCGTATATGTGACATCTAAATCTGAATCAGTCAGCACTTTACTCCCATTATTTCCACTGGCAATGTGTCAAACAATGACAAATAAGGAACACACACACACACACACACACAGCTGACCCATTGCCATTGTTTGTACAGCTCTATAAGTTCAGTGTGTGTGTGTGTGTGTGTGTGTGTGTGCGCATGGAGCAGAGGCTGTTCCATCTAGCGTGTAAGTGTGTCTGCAAAATATCCATCAGTCAGCAGTTTTAGCCTTGTTATCTCCGCTGGCACTCTATCAGAGATATAAACATTGATAAATAATGAACACACACTCGTCTTAGTGGAGTCTGTGTGTGTAGGTGTGTGGGTGTGCCTGTTGGAACAGACACTATATACTATATGTGTTTAGACGATCAAATGGAAAATTTGTTTGTGCGAGTGTCTTTAGGGAAGCGGAGGTTTGCTGGTGCTTTTGTGCCGACGTGCTCTCTTGTGTGTGTTCGTACATGTACTGAGGTTTGATGAGACACGAGGCCTCAAAGAAACTCAAACCGCTCTCGACCCACAACCACTGCTGCGTAGGCATCTTCTTTGCATGGATACTCACATTTAAAGTACATGTTTACACTCTGATCATATTACATATTCCTTGCGTGATTCATTTGAAAGAGTTTGTTGGTGCAAATGAAGCAAGAGTGGTCACACATTAGAAGAGAAGGAAGGCTGAGATGATCCTGTGCTGAACCTCTTTGTCTCCACATTCACTCTGTGGTATTGATGTAGGTAATGATTGCACTGAAGACCAGGGATATCTGAACACACAAGTACATTTGTGCCGTAATAGCCCTTTGACCGACGCTACACACAGAGGCCACCTTATGGGTTTCCTCAAACAGCCGCTTCGTGATGACCCATAGTTCAAAGCATTCAGCTGTCACTCTGATTCTCCTAAAATGCCCAGGTATATAGTCCGGTCAGCGAAACAGCGAAATAGTTCAGTCTCTAACAATCTTTTAGCTTCCATTCTGCTGCAACCCATAGCACATGTGAAACAACATGAAAGGGTTGTATGTTGTGATCAGGTATAAAAAGCTTTCACATCATATACAACCATTGAAAACCCCACAGCACAGGATGTTTGTGTGAGCTTGGTAATGGGCATAGATTGTCAAAATTAAAGGTAGATATATAGATTTTACATGTCAGACTGCTGTTAGTCTTTTTTTACATGAACTTTACATGGTGAGAAAATGTAATTCTAATTTTCATCGACATGATATTTCAGGGGACTACTGTCTGCTTACACCCTCATTTAGTGCCAATCATTTTCTAAAGCATACTGCCATATTTTAGCTGTCATGAACGGGATGACCAGTCCATCCGCTTCACTGTTGCCTCATTCTATGGCCTTCCAAAATGTCCCATTCATGGCAGCGAAAACATCGTTGTTGATCGCGTTACCGCACCACCACCTGCTGCCGCCTGTTGGTTCCAGTGTTTTGGTTGACGAGATGATATGGCATGCAGCAGCGGTCCATCTTCGTAAGCTTTCCCAGACCCGCTCTGCTCGCACTTGCACTTTTTCCTCCTCCGCTACACTCTGGCTCAAACTGGTACGGCACAATAGTCGTTCAGTACAAAGTGTAATCTTCTTATATTTGGAGCAGCATGTTAATGCATCACCAGGAACATGGCTCTGTCGATTCCCATACTGGATTGGTCAATGGCAGGGTTACCAACTAGATGGTCTGCATAGTGCATGAATTGGGAAATGGTTGTCAGCCATGCAAGTTTAACTTAAGCACATGATATTTACTGATTGTCCAAAATGTCTGGTTTGGTACTCAAACAGATGTCTAAATGTTGCAAAAGGACACTTAAGCAGGCCGGATGCTGCCTTACAAATGAGTTGCAGCTCTGCATCTCTTCAAAGCAAACTCTTCAAGCACTCCACTCCAACAGTATACGTCTTTCTTTACGCCTTTATCAACACTGCATAAGTGGATACCTCGATGGCTTTGACTACCACCTGAAACCTACTGTTAGCTCAAGTGTTTTTATCCTTTGGACAGCCATTACTCATCAGATGTATTCCACGAAGAGTTAAAAGATCCATTCTGTGTTTCATTGTGCATTAAATGATTTCTCGAGGAGATGAAACTCTTAACGATCCCCGTGGGGAAATTGGATCGCTGCAGCGGCAAATAAGATACAGCAAAGGAAAAGAGCAGGTTATAAATAAGAATAGAGCAAATGAGGTGATATCAGACATCACAAAGCAGACAAATGCAACACTACAACGTATTCAGTGCAGTCACATGTATAATAATAGATGAATTATAGCATGGAATAAACAATAAATGAATAATGCTGCATTTGGAAAAATAAGTGCAGCAGGAAATAAATCATGGTGGTTTCTATCAGGTGAGTGACATCAATTTGGAGAATACAGAGAAAAGAATCAGGTGCAAGGCTGCAGATCCTCCAAAATGCATGAATCAGTGTGAGCCAAAGGGGTGAAGTAATTCGGTAACAGCAGTGGACCAAGCTTTAATGTTACAAACCAGTGCTTTTTCCACTGTGATGGCCTTCAGCCAGTCCACTGAATTGCTTGCGTGGTTAAAAAAAGAAGCATATTCTCTGATAGCTGTGTTGTATCACTAGTGCGGCATTCGTGTCATGTCATTTACATATAATGTCCATAGTCCATAGAGTACAAACATGTGACTAGGTTTAAATCACTAATTGCCTTACCTTCCATAACATCCAGTTCACTAGCTAGGGCCCCACCTTGGCCGGCGACGTGGTTGGTCGGAGTGTTTTAGGGATGGTTGGTGGAGGGTAGCCTAGGTGAAGCGGTTTGGGGAAAGGCTAGGTTGAGGGTCCACTGCGGCTCCCGGGCCTTGCAGACCCCCCCGTCCATGTGGGACAGTGGTGACTGGGAGGAAGGTGCCTCCAGGGAGTGGTTTTAAAGAGGGAGGGAGGGTGGGGTGCGAAAGGCGTGGCAGGCCGAGCTATAGTGGCCGTGGGTATTTGTAGGGTGTGGCCGGAAGTGGCCCCGAGGAGGTGTGGCCCTGCTCCTGAAATTCAGCTAAGGTCTTATCTCCAATTCACTAGCTAGGGCCCCACCTTGGCCGGCGACGTGGTTGGTCGGAGTGTTTTAGGGATGGTTGGTGGAGGGTAGCCTAGGTGAAGCGGTTTGGGGAAAGGCTAGGTTGAGGGTCCACTGCGGCTCCCGGGCCTTGCAGACCCCCAAAAGCCTGCCTACGGGAGCAGCGCTGCCTGCCCGTTGCGCATGTCGGTGGCGCTGTGGCGGGTATAAAGTTGGTAGGCGTGGGAGGACCAGCGGCCTAGGGCTTTGATGAGGTGATCGGGGACACCTCTGCTTGCCGCGGTGGTGGCGGCTCCTACGCGGAAGGAGTGGCCGGAGAAGGAGTCTGGATTGATCCCGGAGAGGGTTAGGATCCCCCTGAAATGCGCGAGGAACCAAGATCGGTCGGCGACGCGGCCTGCCTCGGTGATGAACAGTGGTTCGTGGGGAGTGGTTTGCTGTGTTTTCCTGGTTTGTAGGTGGTGCATGAGGGGTTCGTAGGGGCTCAGGTGTGCGTGGAGTTTGAAATATAGTACGGGGACTGGTTCGCTGATCTGGTTCGTTTTGCTCCGTTTGAGCCGGAAGGCTAGGCAGTTTTCGGAGACGGGGTAGAGGTCGGCTATGCACGGGTGGAGGCTAGGGTTGAACTGGGCTGAGGAGGACGTGAATTCGGAGCAGCGTAGGAAGCCGAAGAAGGCGAGTAAGAACATGGCTTCTAGGGTACGTGCCGGGTGGAGAGGCAGGCGGTCGGAGCGGAGGGTGGCGATGCAGCGGGACACTAGGTCGGAGGTCAACGGAAGGCCGCGAGGCGTCGATGGAGGTGCTCGGCGCTGGAGGCCTTTGAGGAGTAGGGACAACTGGGGGAAAGTTGTGGGAGCGCCGGTGAGCAGTTTGGCGAAGAAGTTGATGCCGCTGAGGTAGACCTTGATGGTGGTTATGCTGGTGCGGAGGGTCGAGTGGGCATGGTATGTGAAGCTGCATAGGGAAGCCACGTCGAAGGATGGGAACGGGAGGTGGAACGCTGTGTGGAAGGCGCGAAAGGCATTCCAGCCTGTCCAGTAGGTGGAAAGGGTGCGGGGGGCTAGGCTGGAGATGATGGCGTGTTGGGACAGGGAGACGAGCTCGGTGATGGTTGGCTTCAGATGATGTATATCGTTTCGGAAAATGGTGGGACCGGGGTTGGGTCCTCCTCCGCGTCTGGCGCTAAGGTCCTGAAGGTCTGGAACAGAAAGCGAGACAGAGAGTCAGCGATGGAGTTGTGGTGGCCGGGGATGTGTTTAGCTCTGAGGAGGAATCGATGGGTGACCGACAGCCACGTGAGGCGGCGTAAGAATGGCATGAGCGCGGGAGAGTTCGACCTGCCCTTGTTAATGACGTCGACTACGGCGACGTTGTCGGAGTGGACGAGTATGGACCTTTTTGACCACTCGTGCCCCCACAGGAGGGCGGCGATGACTACGGGATATATTTCGTGGACTGCTGAAGATGGACGGAGGGGTTTTTGGAGGAAGTTACGGAATTCGGTGGGCCATTTGGCTGAGAACCATCGTCTGCCATGGTACCCCCCAAAACCGGCGGAAGGGGCTGCGTCGGTGAAGAGCTGGATGTCTTCTGGGTTGGAGAGGTGGTCGTTGTAGAAAAAGGTGATGCCGTTCCAGTTGGACAGGAGATGCTGCCACATCTGCATCTCTGCTCTGGAGGGTTTGTCCATGGGGACTAGGCCGGTGAGTGAGGGGGTGGATGCTGCGAGGGAGAGCAAGTGTGAGATGAAGGAGCGGCCCTGGGGGATGATGCGCAGGGCAAAGTTCAGGTGTCCTAAGAGGGAGAGCAGTTGCCGTTTGGTGCAGGAGGGAGTAAGGAGGAAGTTTTGGAGGAGGA
Source organism: Lycodopsis pacificus (assembly GCA_028022725.1). Taxonomy (NCBI): domain Eukaryota; kingdom Metazoa; phylum Chordata; class Actinopteri; order Perciformes; family Zoarcidae; genus Lycodopsis; species Lycodopsis pacificus. The sequence continues at coordinate 11,939,791 of CM051693.1, forward strand.
GTATGATGCGGTGGAGTTTCTCTGCTGGCAGGGAAGCTTGGAACTGGACGGTGTCGAGGGTGATCCCGAGGAACTCCAGGGAGTGTGACGGCCCTTCTGTCTTTCCTATGGAGAGGGGGACGCCGAGCTGAGCGAAGACTGATGTAATCGTCGACAGGCCGTGGGCTGGAGGTGCTGACTGGGGGGAAATGACTAGGAAGTCGTCGAGCAGGTGGACCAGGTGGGGGATTTTATGGTTATTAGTGAGGATCCAGCATAGGGCCTCTGATAGTGAGTCGAATAGTTTGGGGCTGCTTTTACATCCGAATGTGAGTCTCACGGCGAAGTAGTAAGCGCCCTTCCAGCGAACGCCGAAGAGGTGCCAGAAGTCCGGGTGGATGGGGAGGATTTTAAAGGCGTTTGCCACGTCGGTTTTGGCGAGCCAGGCGCCTCTGCCGGCGAGTTTCGTGAGGGAAATGGCATGGTTAATGGTGGCGTATTTCAGGGAAAAGTGTTCGCTGGGGATTAAACTGTTGATGCTCGGGATGGGGACGCCGTGGGGGGCTGACAGGTCGATGATTAAACGTTTTTTGCCTGAGTACTTCCTGGTTGCTATGCCGATCGGGCTGATACGGAAATTTGAAGATGGTGGTTGTGGGAATGGCCCTACCATGAATCCTGCTCTCACCTCTGTGGCCAGTAAGGCGTCGACGGTGTCGGGTTCTCTTAGGGCGGACTGTAGGTTATTGCACTGAAAGGGGACTGAAGGCGGGGAGATGATTCCCGGATGGAAGCCTTCTAGGAGGCCCGAGATGAGGAAGTTGACGAAGAGTGGCTCTGGGTGGTTTGCGAGGGCCTGTTTTAGTGCTTGAATGTTGATGGGGGTTGATACGGGTACGCGTAGTCACAGTTTTGTCGGGTTGTGGGGGCACGCTGGGCGGGAATGGCCGCCGCCGCAGAAGGAGCAGGTATGGAGGTATCTGCACTGGGACATGGTGCAGCCGGTGTCGTTAAAATTGTTGCAGATGGATCTGCCCCCTTGCAACATGATCGGTCGGCCTCTCTTGTCGGACCCCTGGGCCAGGGGCAAGCTGCCCTGGGGCGGTGCGAATAGGGGAGGTGGGTTAAGGGGGGGGATCGTGCTTGGCGGGTGGGGGACGGGCGGGGGTTGGCTGGTGGGCAGCGGTTGGCTCGGGGGTTGTGGTTGGATGGGGATGGTGCACGTGGTGGCGGGGTGGGCGGGAGCTCCGCATCCTTTGCAGGGGAGCGCTGGCCGTGCGGCGAAGATGCGGCAGTAGAGTTCCTGGTCGAGGGTGCCCCAGTAGGTGGCCTGGTTGAGCTGGAGGAGTCGGGCTGCGGCCTCCGACGCGAAGTGGATGTGGTAGTGGTAGAAACTTGACCCCCCGAAGCGGAGGGCTAGGTCGAGGATTAGGGTCAAGTAGTCATCTAGCTCCGCCCTCCTGGCTGGAAAGGGGGTGCAAAGAACGTCTCTGTACAGGGAGAAAGCGTAGGCGAATTCGAGTGGGGTTAAGTCTTTGGAGCGTGCTGGTGTTGGGGAGCGCAAGATGATAAGGCTGTCGTGGCTGTCGATCACTCTGGGTGCGGCGTGTTGGTGGAGGGGGGGGAGAATGAGCTGTGCTAGGTCGATGTATTTACCTGTGATGATTTGTTGGCGGAGGTTTGCGGCGGCGGGAGAAGGTTTTTGGGCTGGTATGGAGGGGGGAGGGATCGCTGATGCCAGGCAGAACTGCTGGGTGTGTTGTTGGTACTGGGGGATGAATTGTTGGTACTGGGGGAACTGGGGGGGGGGGCCTAGCGTCCCTGGGCCGGCGGCGGGGCCGTGTGGCAGCTGGTTTGGAAGAGGATGGGATAGTTGGAGAGAAGGAAGGGAGAAAGTAGGAACTGGCATCCCGGTGCCAGGAAACTGTGTGGTGAAAAAGGGGGGGTAGGGGGGAAGGACTGAGGCGAGGGACCCTGGCAGCCCGGTGCCAGGCGCCTGCGTGGCGGGAGCATGCGTGGTATGGAAAGTGGGATAGGGGGGGGGGGGGACGGAGGCGAGGGACCCTGGCAGCCCGGTGCCGGGAACCTGCGTTGTAGGGAAGGCAGACGTAGTAGGAAAGTGGGATAGGGGGGGGGGAACAGAGGAGAAGGAACCTGGCAGCCCGGTGCCAGGGCAGGGGGCAGAGGAAGTGTGGTGAGGGGGAATAGTGACAGTACAGGCAGAAGGATCCAAGCTGGAGAGTGCAGTAGGATCCTGCGGAAGTAGGGAAACAGAGAGAGTTGGCATTCCAGAGCTGCTATGAAAAGGGGGGTTTGCTTGGGATAGTTGGTTTGCTTGGGATGATTGAGGGGGACGCCGTGAACCTGGCAACCACGACCGGTGTGGCCGGCGGGGCGGGGCTTGGTGGTGCGTGGCTGCGTCACTGACGGCGCGCTGGTGTGTTTTTGCCGGAGAGTGGGTTGCTGCGTGGCGAGGTGGCGTGGCGGCCGAGAGGAGTTGGAGCAGTTTCGCTTTCTTATCGCGGCGATTGTGGGGGATTCCCTTCTCCTGCAGCGCTGTTAGTAGGCGCGCTACGGTCCAGGCGGCGATCCTGGTCGGTTCTGTTCCGACAGGGGATCCGGTCGGGGCGCGAGCGCCGTGGCGGCGGCTTCGAGCGCGGCGTACTGGGAGGCTGGAGTCGACGGAAGCTGGGCTGTCGGAGGAGTGTTCCCGAGCGCCGTGTCTGGAGAGAGCGGAGGAGGAGGGGGGGGACTTCCGCGTCCGTTGCCTGCGCTCGGGGGTAGCGGGTCTCCGTCTGCTACGGGGGCTTGATCTGGAGCGAGCGGAGGAGAAGGAGGAAGACTTCCGCGTCTGTTGCCTGCGCTCGGGGGTAGCGGGTCTCCGTCTGCTACGGGGGCTTGCTCTGGAGCGCGCGGAGGAGGAGGGGGAAGACCTCCGTCCATGACGTGGTTCGCTGGAAGGTGGCGGTTGGTCTGGGTCCCCGTATTGGCAGATTGCCCTGAGGGAGGGATTCCGGTCGATGGGTAAGACTGGTCCGCGGGTTCGGCTGTGTTTAGCTGCCTGGGCGATCTCGGAGGCAATCGATGGCGTCTGACAGCCCTGCCGTGGTGGAGTGCGTCCCCGGGATGTGCGAGTGGCGGCTGGGGAGACGAGCTGGTCCTCGTCGTCTGAAGGCCCGGAGGGTAGCAGGTCCATGCTGCGAGGTAAGGGATTTTCTGTTTGTTTTTTTTTTTTTTTTTTCTGCGTGGCGTTAGCTGTTTAGTGCGAAAGGCGTGGCAGGCCGAGCTATAGTGGCCGTGGGTATTTGTAGGGTGTGGCCGGAAGTGGCCCCGAGGAGGTGTGGCCCTGCTCCTGAAATTCAGCTAAGGTCTTATCTCCAATAATCTGTACATCTTGCAGGTTTTAATATGTGCATTTGTGGCTGGTTACAAAATTATAAATGAAGATAAAATATGTATTGAAAATGGTTGCAAATCATTTATACTAACTAGAGAGAGCATGCGTCGGCATCTACGGACCAGATACGGTGTGATGAGAATCAAATATGATATACATAATAATATGTGTTTCTGCACCCAACCAGTCGTTTTCTGAGACCCTCAACCTGAGCCCTAACCACAACCACAGAGCAGAGGACAGACTTTGACACAAGACCTTTCTGTGTCTGTGCTCCTCAAACAATCAGAGATGACTGAATGTTGCTTTATTTCCAACTTCTCCAACTGGGTGATACGTCTTCTTACTAGTGTCACGCTAATGACGTCGGGTTATTTTCCCGAAAAATTTATTTAAACCCGAAACATTCAGGGCAAAAACGCAGGGCGTCTAGAGAGAGAAAACGCGAGCCGCTCGCAAAACACTTCACTCTCATTGAAAACAACTGCAACGAGTCGCCCAGGCTGCTCAAACTGGCTCTGTCTGATCTGTTAGACACACACGTAATCAACATTTAAATAAGTAACTTTGTATCAGATCAGACTTGGTATTGGTAGATACCAAATAATGATCAGAGCCTGAAAAACATGATTCCTTGCACAGAATGGGCCAAAGCATAGAAAAAAGGATATCTGAAAGATAATCTGAAAAGGCATTTTCCTTTAAACTGATCCCGCATTGCAACATTTTCTTTCAATATTTCATGTTGACTATAATTTTTCTTTTTCATTTACCTGTAGCAGGAACTACTTTGAGATTCATTTCATGTCTCACACCGTGCGATGTCTTACTCATGCTGTCTTTTGATTTCTCTCTTTATTCTTCTGCAATAAGGGGACTTTTCAGAATGATTCTTGAAAAAATCTTGACACGTTCATTGATAAATATATATATAATTTGTGATCTATATTTTTTTTCTTTCCACCCTCTTTGATTTTCTTTAATGACTACAAGAGGTTTTGCATCTTGTAACCTTAGGTGGAGTCATAATGCTGCGATACATGAAGGCCATCCTTGTGGAGTCTGGTTGGCAAATACACCCACGAGTGCTGTTTGTCTCGGTGACACTGCTCCTTCGAGACGCCGCTGTAGTTTAAAGGACACTTCTATTTAAAAGCCCTCTGTTAAAGTTTTAGAAACCATTATAGCTTCCGGTGCAGTTGTACGTGTTTGGAGGTTATCTGCGACCCTAATGTACCATCGGTGTGCCTCTGAGGTGGATGAAAGGAACATTTGAAATGATCTCTTGCATTTGATAGAGAAGAGACTTTATATCACATTTGTTTGTATCCAACTCGGTTATCACCCTGACCTTGTAATTGCACAGGGGAAGTCAAGATATTCATAGATTATTCATCACCCTTTCTCCACCACTTATCACTTAATATCCACTCCACAAATTCATAAAGTCACTGCAGAGTGATGGCAATTTGATTAAGAATAACTGCTTTAAGTTTGTTAGCACGTTTCAAAGGGATGCAATCAGCATACAGTTGCTCCTCACGAATACAACAGGTTCTTGAGGAAATATTGTAATAAACACGTATTTTGGCCTTGGACATCTGTTTCACCCTCAACTTATGACATTCAAACTCAAAGAGGTTTGGTCGTCATGTTCACCAGAACACACACAAAAAACAGTCTCCATTGAATTCCAGTCAAAACACCAGTTTATTGTATACCCACAAGAGTCATTCTGCTTTCTCTCTCTCTCACACACACACACACACACACACACACACACACACACACACACACACACACACACACACACACACACACACACACACACACACACACACACACACACACACAGCAGTGGTCTCTATGAGGGATGGCCTGTCTTTCCAGTTCAATCTCAGGCTTGATGATAATCTGATGTTGATTCACGCCCCACTGCTCTGAAATGTGTGTGAATAGAGGGTGCTGATTGGTGTGTGTGTGTGGGCGTGCACTGTACATGTATGTGTGCATACGTGTACAGCACTGTGTTGTACAATTTTAAAAGCAATGTATATATAAGTGTGCTGGCGTTTGTGTGTACACTATGTGCACGTCCATCTGTGTGTGGTGCCCACTAAAGTTGTCTCACACATCACTGTGTCACCAGCTATGACAGTGTACGGCTGACAGTCTCCTGCCCCGGCCATCTTATCCAGTGTATGTGTGTGTGTGTGTGTGTGTTTAGCACGTAGCTCACAGCAGCAGTGCCTCCGCTCTCCATGCAGTTGTCAAGCGAGGTCATGGCAGCAGGTGCAACAACGTTCCAGGTGATACCGTCATTGATTCAAGGTGTTACATTTTTCAAAAGTTTTTATAAATTCAGTCAATTTCATGCTTATAATCCTTCTTAGCTTCTATAAAGAATTGAAATTGAATAAATGAAATAAAAAAGAACACTTTTTTTAATTATAGTTCTCTATATGTAACAAGTTGGAGGAGGCAAAACCAAACATAAAGGGAAAACACAGTTATTGTGAAGTCCACAACGCTGCAAAGTGTTTTTCTTCGCTTCACAAAAACTTTCTATTCTTGACAAGATGCAACTAAATATAATTGCAAGCAGCATGGCTAAATGGGTGACTTGGTTGTCATCACAGTAGTGATTTAAACACAGTACACATGATAGTTAGCCTGCATTGACGTCGTTGCTGTGGCACTTTACACCGCAGGAGAATGTGCTGTTGCCATGCGTGGGTTAACAAGCATTGTTTCATTTATATTTACATAGAAGTATACACAGAAATACACACAAGCGCCGGAACAAAGATGATTTTCCCTTCCATATGTAAGACAAAAGCATCTGCTGCGGTCATGATCATTGAGAATGATTATATACTCTCGCCGTCTGTCGTCTGTTTCATCATCCTGCTGGATTCTTCATCTCTCCTCTTGCACACAGCACCCCCCCCCCACACACATTGCCTCATCTCACCCCCTTCACGTCCCCTCCTTCCTCCTCCTTTCCTCACTCTCCTTCCTCCCCTTTTTTTCCTTTCTCTTCTCATGCTTCCTTCCCTTCCGGGGCCCCCATGGCAGATTCTCCTCGCCTTTCAAGCTTAATCTTTCCTTGTCTTTTATCCCTCATCCCTCTGCTTATTCTCCCCTCGACAATCTTGTCATTGGGGGCTACCCAACCCCTGTGGAAAGTCTGTGTGTGTGTGTGTGTGCAGGATAGATTGCCAGACTTCCTGCCTGTAAACAGAGGGGATCAAAATAGATCAGTTTGATTTGCCGGTCCTCTTCCTGTTTTTCTCCCCTTCGTTCGCTACGAGGAAGAAGGAGAGAAGACTGTGAGATGCCCCCTTCTGGTGGAGAAGAAGGCTGAAAGATAAGGGGACATTGTGGTGATGAGGTGATGTCTGAGAAGAAAATAAAGCAAGAGAGACAACATGATTGGAGGTGAGATGAGAAAGAAAGGAAATGTATCACTAAATAATTCAAAAGATGATACCTAACAAAAGGAGAATGTGACGAGAACAAATGATATTTTGTTGACGAGGGGAAAAGAGAGGCGAGGAAGACACAATATAAGATGAGGGAAGAGGAAACAAGTTGGAAAAGTGATGATCTGATTGCATCGTATCAGTGGAACAAACCCGGTGAGGAGATTACAAAGCTTTTCATTTCAACTGGCCCCGTAGTCAATCTCCTCTCTGCTTCCTTTGTTTTGCTCACAAAACACACACACACGCAAAGGTCCCCCAGGTGCATTATTGCTGATCAGCAGCACATTATTGCCATTATTATGTTTCCCCACATTGTGTGACATTAACTTTTGAAAGGGAAGTAGTCCTGTAATGGCCACTGTGCAAATCCAATAACAAATTGATCACAGTGCAGAGCCCTTTTAGCACGGCAATTGTGTTCCAAGCAGCCAAAGAGTTGGCCGAACTGTGGCCTTCCTCTAAATGTAGCTCATTCTTATTACAGTAAAAGGTTATCCTGTGTGTTGTACTATGATCATTAATGTGTTTCTTTTATAACAAAACGTGAACTGTATTTTGCCTGCAGTTACAATTTAATCAAACCTGGGAGCCAATGAGGAACAAGCCAGGACACCGAAGCAACACTTACCCATGCAGACACAAACACAGACCTCCACTTCAAATGTTGGCACTTCGATATTTAATTTTCATTATTTTTTCATTCTGTGTCCCGTTAACCTTTCCCTAGTTCTGATAATTGGTTCATACAAACAGTCTCTTACTTTATTATGTCAAATAAAAACACAAAAGACAGGCCCGATGTTTCAATCATTGTCTAGCATGCTGAATATCAGGCAAATTCTAATTTCCAGCAAAATCTCTTCAGCGTCTTCACTTCACAGCTACGTATGTACTTGTTCTTCATGCGGCTCTCGAGTAGAGCGAGAGGCCAACTGACATGCAATTTACACTTCAGCTATGAGCTGGCAGGTTTCACAAATGGAACTATTCTCTGCATGAAAACAACCAGGTGCAACTATTAATGCTGACATTAGCTGTGTTCTGGGGGTTTCTTTTTGAGTCAATGAATGGGTGTGTATTACCTTATGCTTATGGTGCATTTAGATTTTAGTCAGGGTTTGTTTTTATGATGCAACAATACACACAAAGTGTAGAAGAGGGGGAGAAATGGTTGAAGCCATGAAGCTCACTAGCATAAGAAAAATAATAATTTATATAATATAATACTTTTACATGTCAGTTTTCAGCATGACACACTGAAACTCACGAAAGCTAAAAATAGACAGCTGCAGGGACAGTGCCATGGTTTAGAGGTAAGTAAATGTATCTCCTCACCACCGATTTATTTGTAAATTGTGACATTTCATGAGGCATGTTCAATGTTTTGGATTATGTCCAATGGCGGTGTAAACTTTATTTTTGTAGAGGAGGTGGACACATTTATTTACTTGACATCTGTAAGAAAACAGTTGAATTGCAGAAGACAGGATATTTCTCGATACAGATGACAAACGATGATGGATGGTAAGAAGTATTAAGGAGTGGTGGTATCATTGGGAATTCCTGTTCTTCTTTTGTCTTTGTATAGGAGGTTAGGTTGACATTTATTGTCTATTGCTGTCTAATGGGGATTCCCTTCATTTGTTGGCGAAGTGTATTCAATCACACTCGCTGTGGCTTAAAGGGAAGGGAGGATATGCCCCGTGGACCATAGAGCACATTAATCTTCCGATCTTCTTATGAGTTATTCCATTTCACGTATTACAGTCTCCTATGCTACATATAGACGTTTTGAGGAAGCCTTCCTCGCACACAAGACGACTGCTGTCACCAAATTAGTCTGAATGACTTTGCTTCTTACTCTCTTCTTATCGCTTAACCACATTGCAGCGATACCAATGAGGGCATTGTGCATTGTGAGTGTATTGTGTCGTAACACGTACAGTGACAGATCATAAAAAGAGAAAACATGACCGATCCCTGGATGGCATAGCAACCAATAAACACAGCAAACTATGATTCGTCAGTTTTTCGGAACATGCTGTGTTGAAGTAGTTAAAAATGTGTGTTTGTAGATCTGTTGCTGCTCGAGTCTCAACGGGGGAATGCTTCTCTCTCCGTCTCTAATTTATCTTAGTTTCACATTGTCACAGAGGCTGGATGGGAAGTTTCAAAGGGGAAATTGCTCAACCTTTACAATGCAAACTTTGTACAGCAGACTTTGAAAGTGGTGCAGAGACAATACAGGGGGAATCAGGATAATGAGGCCAAATGGACTTCTTTGAAATGGAAATATGAACCAGCCTAATGAGTCGTCTTTATTTTTGATCTGTTATTGGGGACCAATCTTTTCTAGTATGGTCCTCATTGTCTGGAAACCAGACAATGAGCAGCCCTGTTTATTTCTGCAGCACCCTGTCCTCAGGTGACTCCTGCTTTTTCACTCCAGCCGTGTTCTTACACATCCGACCGAGTTTATGGCTGCGCAGTCCAATGATTACAAGATTACTGGGTTTAGAAACAGTGGAAAGGAGACCGGGCTAAACCTGTGTGCGTTTGAAGTGGAAACCAGGCTCGTTCTCTGATGGATCTGTGATGGAGAAGAGGCTTGCTTGTCTTGCTTGTGTGGGCCAGACTGTGTTGGCCGTGCTCTATCCTGCAGTGGAAACCAGACAAGTAATCCTTAGTGTTGCAATGGCACTCTGAAGCCTGAGTGACTGTTGTTGTCCAAGCAATTCAGCCCCACTGAAACAGGATTCTCCAACATGGTACTTTCCAGTGAGCTCATTTATTTTTAGCTGCCCCTGCCTCTCAAATGGCCTGTACTGGTCTGACTTTGCTGCAAAACAATAGGCGACAAACAGCATATTCACCATTTGGAAAGGACCTTGGAGACCAGGCTTTTTCATTTGACGGATACAGATGATGAAGATATTCCACTCTGACACCCAACAGGGAGCAACTTGCCATCCAATTTCTTACCATTTTAGACACAGAGAGAGAGAGAGGAAGGAGGATCCCTCTTGACACCTGCTGGCATCATATTTATTTTTCTTTTGTGTCAGATAGAAAGGGATACTGTCAGAGTGAGGGATTGATGTATAAACAACAGACAGCAATCGACACAAACTTTGCAAGGTCAGACCAAAAAACAACAACTTTGCAACAGACGAAGCAGGAGGAGCTCCTGAGTGATATCCACTAGATATCTCTATTGGCCTCCTTAAAGTCGGGTTTGCATATGAGCCGTCGTGGCATCATTTTACTTTCACAACCCGTCTTCAGTTGCCAGGGAGGAGTGACAGGAAAAAGTGGGAAAAGAGGGATGTTGTGCTGCAGAAATCATGAACCGCTTTAAAAAACTTTGGTGTCATCAATCTGTATCATGGGCCTTTTAGGGAAGTCACAGCAGCAGAATCGGGGGAAAAAAAGACATCCTGCTCAGTCTGGCATCACATTCTTAAGCCTACACGGCTGCACACTTTTACACAGCACGCATTTCATGAACCAGTTGGAAGTTACAGATTACAGATTACTGCTACGGTGTTGTGTCAAAGCTATTTCCATCGAGTCGTTGCATTTTAATGTAAGAAAACATTGACAGGGAATATAATAACTTCATAATCAGGCTGAATTAACATTTTGTTTTACATCATTCAGCCTGGCGTTGTCTTCATGTTAGTTTCTGTCACACGGCTGTAGCAAGTGGTATGTGTCACATCAACATTATTTGTATTCAGTGCATGCTAGCGGTCAGCTGATAGTGGATTCTTAAGGGCCAATATAACAACAATAGTTCTTATAGTTGGAGCAGGAAAAAGCTAATAGCAAATGAATCAGCCGATACCTTAATCGTGATGCTTTAGAGGGAAAATGTAAATTTGGTGTAAACATTGATTATTTTCTAACTATTTTTTTTAACTTGTTTTTACTGCTCAGTCACAGGACACGTGAATCTAGTTTTTCACTCAAACATCGACAGACTGCAAAGGTAATCTCCCCATTTAGAAAAAATTGACAACCAGTCAGTTCCATCAGTGTAGACGGATCGCAGGTTAATTCAACATGTTAAGGTCAGATGAAGTTGATACTGCCCAAAGTATGCTGATAACACCCATCACTCAATCGGCATGTGTATGTTAGCTTGTGTGCGTGTGTGCGTGTGTGTGTGTGTGCGTGTGAGCAAAGAGAGATACAGTGACAGAGAAAGAGAGAGAGAGAATGTGACGTCTCTTTCTTCCTCTAATCAACCTTCTAATTATTCCTGTAAAGGTCTTTCTCGTTGTTTTGTTGGTTCATTGTCACTGGAACACACTCCAGGCTGGATTACATCACCAAGCGCCTCCATGAGAAAAATGACATGGCGCCGCTGTTCCCAGGTTTTTCGAGGTTTTTTCCTCTGACAGCTTTAACTCTTTCACAGCGGGATTTACAATTTATTTGTAACCATTTTGATAGCCTAAAAATCTCTCAAAATTCAGCGTTCGGTTGTACTTAGCTCCACCTTCTCGGGTCACTTGTCGTTGCAAATTGCCAAGATGGCATGGTCAAAAACCAAGATGGAGACGGCTAAAATGCCAAACTCAAGGCTTGGAAACAGAAGTCCACAAACCAACAGGTGATGTCATGGTGGTGGCCGCTTCTTAAATGCAGTCTATTGTTGTAAGAAAAAAACATTTAAGAGCATCGGGTGATCTGCTCTCTCTGAAATCACTCTTGGTTTAAATGTATGACTGCTCTCTGTTCACAGGCTCTATTTAGATGCTGAAGACGTTTTCTTTAGTTTTGTTTCATGGTTCATATTCTGCAAACGCCTTGAGTTTGGTGCACTATCTTCTCAGCTGGCAGACTTGTACCATCGTATGTGACAGATTTACACTGAAACACCTCTTGTAAGGACACAAGTAGACCTTGGGGAAAGAGACTTATAGCGCCAAGGTGACTCTGTATATATATATATATATAGATACATATATATGTCTCTGTGTGTGTGTGTGTGAGTGCGTGAGTCTTCAATGCTCATGACTCATCCTTCATGATGTATGGAGCCTGCACCCTTGAGGACCCCCCTCCCCCCTTACTCTCTGTCTCTCCCTGTCTCTGTCTCTCTTTTCAGTTCCTGCTCTAGCTCTCTCTGCCATAGTTGCCCTTACTTTCTCTCCATCTCTCTCTTTCTCTCTCTCTCTTTTTCCAACTTCCTTTGTCTCGTCCCCCCCTTGTCTCCCATGTGCATATCTCCCTGTTTTCTTTCATCTTCTCTTCCTTCCTAACACTTCTTTCTCCATCCCTCTCAATTACTCTCTCTCTCTCTCGTGTTGTTTAGCCAATGGCTGTCTGCAGTGACTGACAGCACACAAACAATACTCTTGGGTTGTAGGCTAGAGGCGTACACACACACACACACACACACACACACAAACACACCCACTCACTTAGTCTCACTTATGATGTGAGATGATTATACAAGTCATATAGGACATTTGAACACACAGCGGCGCTCACACACGCTTAAATTCACACGGAGAATTCAAAACACATCAGACTGCATTAGCAAAACCTCTCCCCATCTCTCTACACACTGCCCTGATGGAATGGCCAGAGGCGCATGCGAACACACGTAAACAAACACACACCCAATACAATACCCATCACCTAAAGGGGACTCAGACATAAGTCACATAAACACACTTTGCCTATCTGCACATAGTGCTGCCACATAGATTTGCGATTGATCTGATAGCCTCTTCACCTGATGTCGCTCAATGCTTAACAGACAAGTTTGTTTTTTACAAACACACACACACACACACACACACACACACACACACACACACACACACACACACACACACACTACGCCCGTAGAGAGATTCATTTTCCTTTGCTTTTCCGCCTCTTATTGTTAACCATTTGAAGTGCATGTCTACCAACTCGGCGTATCTTGATCCACGGCTTAACTTGCTTATGAGGTCATTGTAGTTAAGTCTTTTTTTTTTGTTTGCTACCACTTGATATCTGAAAAGTGCTCGTTCAAAAAAAAAAACAACCCGACCACACTGTGATGGAAGATCTAATCTAATGTTATGCCAGACACTCAAAGGCTTCAATTCTTCACTGAAATCCTTTTTAAATGTCTCACAAACAGAACAATCCAGGAGTGATGGCGCTCTATTAAACCCTGACAAATGCAGCCTGTTGCAATGGTTACTTTTAAGGTTACCAAATAGAGGCACATTTTATAATAACACAGTTTGTTTATGCATTGGCTCTATTTTAACAGCATATACATACGTCTTTGTTGTGAACCTGTCTGCCAAATCAACACTATACATTGCCTTCCATCCACATTAAGAAAAAAAAGACAAATTAAAATACAACCCTGCATAACTAACAATGATAAGCCTACATAATCCAGATGAATCCATATAAGGCATTTGCAAATATTGCACTAAGACAAATCCCAAACCAAGTGAACACTTACGAGATATTTATTGACAATTGAAAAATGTTGTTCAATATCACCATATTTGCAACTTGCCTGAAATGTTAGTTAACAACATTCCCCAATTCCTAATTCCAGCATTATGATTCCTTCAAAACATATTTGAAATGAAGTTGTATATAAATGGGACTTCTAGGAGACAGGGTTGGTCACCGTGTGACCTCATTTGTATCCCCGACCAAGTTACATACATCCACAAGATGTTGTCCCTTTAGGTGGGTTCTCGTCTGTCCATAACACAAGACGAAGGACACATGCACAGACTATTTATCCTAAGATCTACATGGACAGGCATCCGCAAACATCTTGGGTAACTTGTCCGTCAGCAGTGTAGCCAGTCATGATATTTTCCACTCTGTTTGGTATTCAGGTCGTGTCAGTTCCAAGCTGACAAGTGACCAAGTAGTTGGCATCGGATTTAAAAAAGCAGAAGCAGTCATTTGTCCCTCGAGAAAGCCACTGTCACATATCATTTGTGTTGTTGTGCATTACCTTTGGAGTAATAGCTAGAGCTAGCATTACTTAGCATATATACATTTGACATCATATAGAGTCTTTTGTTTTCTCCTCCTTGTCTTTTTCATTGTATTATTCACCCCTTATGTATATAACATCAGTGATGAGATGCAATGTGCAGTTTCAACTTGTCAGACAGACGGAACAAAAAAATAAAAAACGACCCACTTCTGGCAGCTTCAACCAGTGGGCAGAAATGACGGACAGAACAAAATACATGATGGATGAAGCCAGACATGTTTTGTCACTTGTTACGAAGTGTCACTCAAAACATGTGAAGCATCACAGACACTTAAGATAGTTAACTCTCTTCCTGTATTTTATCATGTCTGTTTGCTGGCACCAGATCAATATAGACCCTATATAGATTAAAGCAGATTCATTTTTGCTATGCTTGTCACTCAGAAACATTCCCAGCAGTGGAAGGAGACGTGCTCTCTGTGTGGGTGCTCTTCGGAGGCGAGTGATTGGCAGACAGGGGAGCTGGTGGCCACAGGATCCAGCAGTGATGATCTGTCACCCACAACCCATTATACCAGTCACATATCCGGTGGCAGGGACGGGATGAGCGCTGGGTCACCTGGTTTATTTTTCGACTCTGTGCATGAGCGATGCAGACAGGGTGCATAAGTCAGGCATCACGACATGTCAGTTTCTAATGATACATCCGAAAGGGTCACAATGCAGCACTTGCTATTGTTATGTGAACACAATAAAAGAATGTGCGAAAATGTAAAGTGCTGATCTTCTATGCTCAACATGATGCAATTCCACCTGCTCAGTGGAGGTTTGCGTGCTAGCAATGCCTCTCATTATATGAATACTAAAAGGGATCAAACTAAAGCTGCAGAAGCTAATTACAGAGTGGTTTTTATTCCCCTATTCGGCAATTGCAATAGTGAGTGACTTGATTGGGTATGACGCAAGCTGGGCTTTGAGTGGGCGTTGTCCTTGCAGCACCAGGGGAATGGACGTTCCTGATATATTGCATGTCACAGCGACACATCACACACTCTATAGGAGGGATGTCGAGCAAACATTGACTCTGTGTTGATAGCATTAGTCCACATGGGTGATGGTGGAGAGGGATTGAGGTCATGGCGACAGAACCCAGGAGTAGATTTCGCCCCTGACAGAGTCCATCATTGACGCTTACTCTCTTGACTAAGACTAAGAGGAGATCAGTGTCCAGTTGTTTGGGGTTTAAGGACAGCAGCGAGAGAAAAAAAGAAAGCAATCAAGACAGAGAGACCCTTGCTCACTCAGCTCAGTTTGAAAATGCTTTATGTGGCACTTTGAGGCCATTTGTAAGCAGTGCCAGAAACCTGTTACTGTAGCAATTTAGGTTTCCTGAAATCGTTGAATAAAAGTCAGTCTGTGTGCCAGCGTTGGAACACTTGCATTGAATACATTACTGTCTTAAAAAGGCTTTCTTTTTCTTTTCAAAGAGACGTAATTATTCTAACATTATTTTGTAGCTGATAGATTGCTATAACAAATGAGAGGCATGCGGTTAAACATTCTGCAGTGCATTAAAAAAATACTTAATATTTATACATTTGCCTTGCACTTTGAATGACATTTGTCGTGGTGAGAACATTTGACATGAGTCAGGTTTGATATCTTAATACCATGAAAATGTTTCATTTGAGGGGAGTATGGAAATAGTTGTGTGTAGCACATTAAATGCAATTTTCAGCAGCACAAATGCATTATGGATTAAATGTGATCCCCGCGTTAGGAAGGCAAATAAATGACTGCAGCCGTACTGAATATCAGCAAGTCAATATTAGCACTCTCACTTGTCACCGTTTAAATAGTCCCAGTTCAGACTTTCAAGTTAATGCAGAACATGAATGTGTGGGCTTAACTACTGCTGGGATTTGTGCCGCAGTCACAATGTATATGAACCCGTAGCCGAGTTTGTCTTCTCATTTTGTTTGCCATTAGATCAAATGGAATACGTGGCAAGTCATTCAACCGTGAATCTTACATTTGAATCTTGCTCTTAACCTCAGCCATTTATACATTACAGAAGCTTATAGCTTTTGCATGCACAGCTACATCAGTTTCAAACATTTGAGGGCGGAGAGTACATTGGATCCAACTGTTCTGTTCCTGCTTCTAACATCAGCGTTTCAAACTCTTTCAGATTGCGTCTTAGAACATGTTTTGCAGCTCCGGGGGGCTGAATATAGGAGGCTCTGAAGCAACTACACTGAGAGATACTGACGGAGAACCTGTCACTGTTTCCTCAGACTGGTCATGCCAACCAAGCTCTATTTCTATCTCTGCAAAAAAACAAGAAGTGTGCAACACACTGCAGGCATTCATATTTTCCCAGTGAGGAAAACAAACAGAATTTTAGTTGGTTATTATGTTTTAGATATCTAAATTCAATTAAAATAATTAAAGGGAATGCGTAGGGTCAGCACTGAGTCAGTGATGGATCTCATGATATATATTAATTAAGGACATGTTGAAGATTTGGACTCTGGATAATAAAAATGAGCACAATTTTTAGACTTGACAAAACAATACAATGGCCTTACCACAGACTATAATAACTTTTTAGTTCTTGAATATTTCCTCCCAACGTCTTGAAATGGAGTTTTTGGAATTATTCGAGTGCGATAATCCCTCATCTCAGCACTGGGCCTTGCATGACTACTTCTTTGCTCTCCCTATTAAACTAACACTTAAGGGTTTATGCTATTTTTTACGACAAGACAAAGAAGAGGTGAGAGCAGTGAAGCGAGCAGGAAAAAACACAAGTGTGAAGAGGCGACCCTTGCTGTCGTCTGTCACTCAGACTGTCTCTCAGGCTGCAGAGGTGAAGTGGGACACAGCTGCTGGTGAAAGCAAGGTGACGTTAACTGCACTTGTCAACTTGTTCCCGTCGTGATTTTGTGTGCGATTTGTGCCGGTGAGACGTTTGTGTGGAACGAGCCAAGCAGCGGGGGGGGGGGGGGACGGGACTCTCTGCTGTCATTTGTCAGTCTGAGGTGATGCGGGTGGCGGCTCGTGTGCACTCCATTTGTGGACTATGAGGGATGTCCGTCCGTGCACAGCCACGGTCAAACAGAAAGCCCAGCCTGGGACTTTAGAAAGGTTAATGTCTGTCCTCCTGGGATAGCTGACACATCATGTAATCCCCTGTATATCATTTTCACTGCATCTTCACTTAGAAATAGAGGCATGAATGAGAAATCCTGGATTTACACTTTTAGATTACAAAAGAAAACCATGCAAAAGTTTCCATTGCTGCATGGCTTTTTCTTGATGAAGGTCTGACATTACATTCTCGTGACAAGGTGGTATAACTTTTGTTGGCTCTTAATAACTGGAAGGTCATCCAGCATTTGTTAGCAGTAGCTGTTATAATGCTCAGTATTGACCAGGAGCCTTGAGCTACAATGCAGCAGCTTTTCATCCCCGTACTGTGTGGGGGGAGGAGATACTGCTCATGTTCAGTCTCGTTTTCACTCATCGGTTTCAGCTGCATCTTCAGTCCAGCGTCGTCCTTTGCTCACAAAGACTTCCTGCCCACACCCTCTCTTCTATTCTCAGCTGAAGGCATCAGTTATTATCTCTGCCAGGAATATCATGAGACCACTCATGTGTGTGTGTGTGTGTGTGTGAGAGTCAGTGTGCACCCTCTGTCTGTCCACAGCTAATCTCGCATTCTGCTGCAGCAAACTGCATAATATGTTGGGGCTTTCTCAAGGACCTCTCGAGGTTGCAGTGACTCGCAGTTTCTCAGAAAACCTTTTCATAAACAGTTTCATACCGCCATTGACTGCCTGGTGACTCCTCCACTCACTACTCTTAACGGGCCCCCGGCCGGTAGGGGCAGCTGGTGACAACAAAGCTGAGTGCACCCCAAACGCCCATGCTGCTACTCTGTAGCCAGAGACCAATGGCGGGAAACCATTTCTCACTATTGGGAAAACAGCTTTCTCACTTTTTTAATAATTGACAAATCGACTTGAAGCCTAAATAAACGCTCCAAGTCGCGGTCACACCCATGAGACAGAGCTGAGACGCGCCTGCACAGAGCAGCTACAGAACGTCTGACATCTGCATGGGCTTCCCCCTCTCCGCTGATTAGTTGATTATCGGTCATTTTATGTCTTAGTCACATATTTCTTTGTCACATATTTCTTTGTCCATTAGTCATTTTTTATGCTTTTTTTACGCGGAATTACTTATTTCTAAGAAACTTAACGACGAAATATAAAGTGGTGCTTTTGTGCCATCCTTTGTGAAAAAAAACTAAATCGTACAGATCTGTCGGTTAAATAAACTAATTGATAAGTCGACAAAATCAACTAAGAATGTACTTGGTCGAGGACAGCACTCTACTACGTGCACCTTTCTAGTTGCTCCTCGATTCAATGACGTTGTCTCTTTAGGAACCTCAAGCTAAGGTAGCCTGTAGAGTGAGCACAGAGTTTATATGCAGACAGGGAAATAGGTGAGGCTAATGACATGAGTTGGTCTACTGAGCTCAGCACATCTCTAAGGAACTACCTGACCCATCCGATATGGTTAGTGCTTGTGACCAATTCGATAATTTTTAGTTGAATCAAAATGCATTTAATTTTCTCATTTCTCTGATGAGTCATATATTGTAATTTCCCTTATTGGGATTTTATCATGGACCCTACCAACTAACTTAACTCTGGGAATATTAAGTAACATATAACATGTATTCATGTAATTTGGCCAAGAAAATATCACAGTGCATGTATAGTGTCTTAGTGATCTCAAATGTCAAATTATTAGTGACCTAATCTAGTAATCTCACTTATTTTGCAACTGCAGCTGTCTTTTCATTAAAGAAAGCTTCAGATGCCGGCACCGTGTGTAATTATACCATTATTACAAAAAAAAATCAAAAAGGATAGATAAATCATTTTAAAGAATGACCATAAATATGTGTAAATATATGTGTCAACTCAAAATCAGTCCAACCAAGATATATGTTTGTTGCAGGTCAGAAACAAACAAAAGTCAACAGCAGATAAATCACCAATGATTTGATGTCATTGCTATAACGGAGTAGTATCATGGTATATCGTGCATGCTGTTGTAGTCAGTAGACAAAGGTGCATATTGCTCATTTAGATTCCAACAGAAGGACTGAAAACCTGCATCCTAATTGAAAAAACAAAATGTTTTTGGTGAGTCTAATCAAGTACAGATGGTCTTACACACTACTTAAACTATATTCAAAGCTATAATATGCACATTCATTCCTTTATGCAGGACGTGCTGTCATCATATTGTTATCTCTCTTTACTCTCCCTGCTATATATATCAATATATGGGAAACTTCCTGTTGAAGTTTCTTTAAAAAAAACGCCTTGTGAGGACTTTAACCCCCTGAACAGCTAGAAGTGTTTTTGATGTGAAACAGATGGCGGAAGTGCCGAGTTTGCATTAACAGCTAATGGCAGCAACAGCAAATTAGCACAGCGTATGGAGTATATCAGCAATACTTACTTTTTAAACAGGGGAAACTAGAAATAAAGGCATGTCTCTAATAATAAACATCTGATTCCCTACCTGGGCAGTATTTGTGAATTTTAGGTATTACAGCTTTTCTCTCGCTTGCTTGCTCAGAAATCTTTTTTTTTTTAAATCCTACCTTAAAGTCTCAGTACAGGAAATGACTTTGGCTACGTACTGTAGCATGCCACAGCATGCCACACCTGCTTCAATTTTAAACATGGTTTAACAGAGTTAAAAATCCAATTCTTAGTCCAACTCTGGCAGCATCCGTGCCATGCCAGAGCACCAGACGATCGAGGAAGTTGTGCAGTTTTAGAAAAGAGCAAGGAAGAAAGATAAGAAGTGTAGTGGAGGAGGGAGAGAGGTGAAGAGGAGAGGAGGGAGATAAAGAAAAATATGCTGTACATGCACTGGCTGTTGGCATGGAACCCCGAGGGAGCTGTTAAGGTAGCTTGACTTTCTGAGCAAACTGCCTCCTGTTGAAGCAGTCAATAATTTCAATAAGGCGGTTGCCTCCAAAATGGATTTTGGGGACTTGCAGTATGAGGTTGAAATTTCCAGAATGACCTAATTCAAGTCGCTCTCCATCCTCCATATATCAGACTACATGTGGAATGGTAAGTCATCCAGCATACAAATACAAATAGAACTTGTATCACGACATACAGCGGCAGCTTTTAGCACATCAAGTCAAAAAACTACGAGTTAATGAAGCATGAACTAATGAGGTTGGTTCTATCCCAACAGTTGCACTCACAAGGGAGTAAGTCATGTATTTGGAATGTATGTGAAGTTATATGTTTATTTTCCATTTAATTCCAAAATCATTCTATAATGACAACCTCCCCTCACTGTGCAGTGATAGAGTTATCACTACATTGTTCAAATAACAATCTCTTAATTGCATTGAATTCCATCCACTAATAATTTAACATTTAAAATGAAAGTAATTTTGACCCTCATATACAGTAATGTATCCAAACAGGCAAAGGCCGGCCAAAGATGGCCAAGTTGCTATTAGTGCATCCCTTCAGCCTCTCTCTCTCTCTCTCTCTCTCTCTCTCTCTCTCTCTCGCTCTCTCGCTCTCTCTCTCGCTCTCTCGCTCTCTCTCTCTCGCTCTCTCTCCCCCCCCCCCCCCCCCCCACCCCACCCCCGTGTGTCTGCTGGCTGACATAAAAGGTTGCGTGAAAAATTACAACGGTCCTGAATATTAGAAATACCTGCAAAATACTCTCCCAGCCGATCCATCACCCCAGGGACACATGGTTTTACCGTGCATGTGCATGTGTGTGTGTGCGTATGGACACCTAGAAGTCATGGCGATTAGTGCTTTTTAAATGACCGGTGTGTTCTGTGTGTATAACCTTGCATATGGTATGCTTTCACGTAATGGGACAGTTTGCCAGGTAACCTCTCCATGATGAGGGAATCCATCATTATCTCTGAAACTACTGCTTCAAAGAGAAAGTCTCACACTCTGTTGACCTTGCAAATGCAACATTTCCACATGCACAGGTGCACTAAGATGTGTCCTGTCCGGTCACAGTCTACATGCGATTGAGCTACATTCAATCTACAGTGGGCAATATATGCACAGGTCAATTCCTGTTCATGATATTTTAATATTTTTGAAAACAGTAGACATTATAAATAACTTTTCTTGCTGGTTTCCCAACCATACATTTTTTTGTTTTCATTTTTTAAATGTTTTAAGCACCATACACTTCATGTTGTATACATACATTTATTTTCATGCGTTTATTCATTTAGTTTATTTGTTGTCAAACTAAACGAAAACTTTGATTTTGAAATGTGCCTTTTTTTCACAAAAAGACACGCAGTGTCAAGAAGGTGCATGAGTAAATGTGATCTATAAGGGGGAGTTTTCATCTGTGGTGGTATTTCTCATAATATCCTTCCATTGGCTTTTCCCTGCTTGCTCTCTTACTCTAAAGTAAGAAGTATCCGTGTGCTTGAACCTAACCCTCATGAGGTCCTTTTTATTTGAGGGTTTATTGATTCTGAAAACCTTTTTCAGGTGCTTTTCAATATTGTCCGACACATGTGGGCGGGCGAGGTAGAATGAAATAGTCGGAAAGAGGAAATGACTACAACATATGGAGAAAGAGGAACATGGTTCATAATTGAGGCCGCATGGAATTTGTTCCAGTCAATTAGGTTTTTATTTTACAGCCGTCTTCAGTTTCCACAACATGTCTCTGTAGGCGTTTGTATTATATGCGTGTGTGTGTGTGTGTGTGGTCACACTGTATGTGCATTCTCACATACACGTTGTGTGTGTGTGTGTGTGTTATTATTTGCATTAGAGTTTTTTTCCTGAGTGCATTATTTTGTGTGCCCACATTCAGTGCACCAGACAGGCCCTTCCTTTGTTTGTTTTTAACAGTGCGTCCAAATAAATGTATTTGTGCAAACTTAATTTTGCATTAGCCGCGAGTGGGATACATGAATCAATGATAATCACTGCTGGAAGAAGTACTCGGGTTATTTACTTAGTGAAGGTAAAAGATCAAATACCGTAGTCTAAAATAGTTATTTGCAAGTAAAAGTCGTGAATTCAATTTGTTACTAAAGTAACAGTGCAAAAGTATAAAATGCAAAATATACTTAATGTATCAAAAGTAAAAGGACTCTGCAGAATTACTCCCAAAGTGTTATATTACTGAATATTGTACTATTTTGTTGTTATCACTGACAAAGTATGAACATTTCAATGTTGTAGTTTGTCAATGTGGAGTCAATTGTAGACACTTTGTACACACAGAATGTATCTTTAATGCTCACAGATAGACAGACAGAATCAAAAGAACATACAAGGTTAAAGAGGTGAAATAGATGCACACATTTGCTGCATGTAAACATATTTATGCTGTGGTGTAAGGAAAGAATATGGAGGAAGCAGGGGAGTGCAGTTCATTGTTCTGATGAGAGCATTGTGTGTGTGTGTGTGTGTGTGTGTGTGTGTGTGTGTGTGTGTGTGTGTGTGTGTGTGTGTGTGTGTGTGTGTGTGTGTGTGTGTGTGTGTGTGTTGATTTTTCTCTGGCAAATGCTTGATTTTGTATCAACGAAGCCCATTTCAATTGGCAGAGAAAGAGAAGGAGACATACAGACAAAGCAAAACATTGTTTCTCTGACTCGTGATTTTTGCCAAACTGACTAATTTGCCAGCTTTTATGTTGATTATTGATTTTGCTTAATTACTAAAAGTATGTATTCTGTACCAATGGAGCCAAACAAGAATGGCAAAGAGAGCAATGATGTGTGTTTGTGGCCTTCTAGTGTATTTCATTTTGCAACTTCCCAACGGATATGTTAATAATAATAATAGCACTTTTAAAAACAGAGTTCACAAAGTGTTTTGGCAGACAAAGCAGCATATACAATATATTGTATATTGGTAAAGTAATACTTTATATCACAACTGAGCCCAACCAGATTTAGCAGAGGCTTGTTTCTTAAATTACAACTTAACTGTAGTCTAAAAGGAAAAGAGAGCGCTCACGTACAATACTATTGTCATTTTTAAATATTAAAAGAAGAATGCAGAAGAATAAATGTCCTACGACTAATCCCTTTGGCACACCAATAGATAGTGTCAGGGAACTGGGGATGCTGTCAGCGTGTACACACTATGGCTGATAAGAAATATCAGCAGTAAATGTAAGAAATAAATTAAATTAAATACCAATTGTGAATGAAAAGGCTTTTCGCTGCTCACAAAGGATTTCAGATTGTTAGACAGCGATGACAGTTTGGAAATGGACCTATTATGATTCAACAATGCAGAGTCACCAGCTTTAAGCAATGGCGGGACGAAACTCTCGATAAGAGGGCTGCCTATTGACGCTGAGGAAATATTAAAAAGGATATGTCAGTGGAGGTGCATTAACATCACCTGCTAATTCTATTAGTAAGTCTCAAGATTGTTAAGACCGGCCAGGCTGTGTGAGTGTTTTTTTCTA
Source organism: Lycodopsis pacificus (assembly GCA_028022725.1). Classification (NCBI taxonomy): domain Eukaryota; kingdom Metazoa; phylum Chordata; class Actinopteri; order Perciformes; family Zoarcidae; genus Lycodopsis; species Lycodopsis pacificus. Next base: position 11,963,174 of record CM051693.1, read on the forward strand.
CCTCAGTGGAAGTGAACATGTCTAAATGAAAGACTAGAATACATAGTGGATAGAGTATCATGACTGATGGTTGTGCTGTTCAAAGCTAAAAAGGACGAGCTAAACATCTCAAACAAGGACCTAGATTCACTGAAACGCATGTTGAAATAGTGATGAAGCTTGTTATGTAATAACTGTAATTATCAGTGAATATTTGACTTTATATAGAGGATGATTATGTCTTCTGATTCAGGGCCTTTTTGACATTTGATGGTTGTCAGTATTAATGTAAAAAATGTTAAAATACAATAGCCATTCAGTACAATGTACTATATATATATATATATATATATATATATATCCGCAGAGATAGCATGAGACATTGTTTCCAAAAGACAACAATATGAGGTGAGACATACAATACACGCAGTAGCCTGACACATGCACATGTGGACCCACCACAAGCACGCAAGGCTGCACTAGTTTACAAGGAAGCTAAAATAGTCGACAGTGATCTTAGAGAGATAAAACATCTGCTGACATTTAAATGGGAAAAGCCTCGATATAGAGAGTAAGTCTGGGATGCAAGGACGGAAATCAATATGTGTTCGATCTCAAGGAGCAGAGACAGAATAAATGAAAAAATGAACAATTTTATTAAAAAACCTGCAAATCAGAAATGAATATATATATTTAACTTTGAAGCATTATTTGCTATGATTAAGCCATTTCTTCCACACACCCACAATGAATATGAATAATCTAAACGTCTGTTGCCTATTCTTGCTCAGTTATAAATACCTTTCAACATGATTACCTGAGTGGGCTTTTAATTCAAGAAGAACACAGCTCTGCTGAAACGCGTATTACAACCTCTGATCTGTTTTTCCAAAACTCATTTAACAATGTGAGAGAGAAAGGGAAGCAGACGACGAGCGGGATGGAGAAGGAGAAGAACAAAGAAAAGCCTCGACAAACAATTTCAAGGAGAGAGCCAAACAATGAGTGGAGAGATTCTCCCATTTTCTTCTGTTTGTTGATGAATTCCCATTGTGTTCTAGGCTTTGGCAATATTGTTCTCGAGTACCATTCATGCCAGCGATGCATACTGGATTGAAAATGAAACAAAAGGACAAGCCGTGTGTGAAAAAAACAGAGGAAGCTGTCATGTTCAATCAGAATGTGGCTTCTGTGTTGGACAGTCGAGCAGCGGTGTGGAATGAAAACCGCCTGATTAATTTCAACATCATCCTCTTCATGTTTTTGGAATTGAGAGTGTGACTGAGAGAGGGGGGAATATAGAGGCATTGCAGTGAATGTAGGTATTTGGAATTTGTTCAAACTAATTCTGTATGTATGCCTTTCTCCCTCTATGTGTGTGTGTGTGTGTGCGTGTGTGTGTGTGTGTGTGCGTGTGCGTGTGTGTGTGTGTGCGTGTGTGCGTGCGTGTGTGCGTGTGTGTGTGTGTGTGTGTGTGTGCGTGTGTGTGTATATTCCAGGTTGTGAGTGAGTTTGTCATTCCCCAGGCCTGGTGTGTTATCGCTTATCGAATGAGCCCGACGCTCGACTGTATATTCGGCATAATGACTATAGATCTAACAACAACACTGAAAACCTCTGGCTGGTTTAGCTTATCGATCTGACACACTCTTATCGCTGCGCTCTGCTGCCACTTGGAAGTTTGTGTGTGAGTGGATTACATGGAGACCAATATATGGGGTTAGGATTGGTTTTGTTAAGAATCACATATCGCACTGTCAAGGTCGCCCACCTCTGATGTGATGAGGTTTGTTTGATTACAGATTTGCAATGAAAGGGATCAATGTTTATCAAACCATTACCCTGAACAGATTGCAACTCAAACCTCTGTTTGGATTTCACACAGATTTCCACAAAAGATTGTTGTTTTCAATTTGAGTTTTAGGTTTGCAATCGTCAACGTCTTCAACTCTGGTTTAAAAACATCCCCTTGCTTTACGTTGAGCAAGTGTAGTTTATGGTATCGTCGTTTGCTAAACATTAATAACTAACATTTAGTTGTTCAATGTGGGATTCATGCAAAATCAGGTGGTAAAGTCCTGCATACAGCCAAAGAACAATCCAAAATACATCTTTATACTGAAGTCGCCAGATGCAACCGCCAGTCAAGATGCAAGTAAAATGGCAAACTACATCACTGTCTACGATAAGACTCGTATAAAATGAGATGTGAAATGAGTCTCACGGTCCATATTCACACATTACACGTTTTATCGTAATAGTTAACAAACACAAAAGCGTAGGCCAATTTAGCTCCGTCATTGTTGGTGACCTGTCCCCATCTTCCATCTTCCATCTCCTCCTCTTCTCTCTCTCTCGCCTTGAGTACATTTCTAATTTTGAGGCCGAACAATTAATGATAATCTGCTGCAGCACTCTGAACAGAATTTCTATCTCCACGGACAGTTTCATGAACATGTGTGTTCACGGAAAGCGAGCTGGGTACCAAGGAAGCAAGACTAACTTGTTGTCATGGAGCAACACATTGTGTGTGAAAGTTACTCCAATGGAAGGCTGAATTAGTTCAAGCCATATGCCAACAAGGCTATGATATCAGTGTCTTTGCAAATTTCAACTTCTTCCTTCATCAAAAGACATACTGTATGTTTCCACGCAACCTACTACAACACCCATAAGCCTCACCGAACTCTGAGCGAGCACGTGATCAGAGCAGCTGTTGCATTTGCTACGCTGCCTCCACCGTCACTCTCCTCAGCACAGATTTGACATGGTACAGTAGCTGCCTCTTTGCTCTGTAAAAGCCCTTACTGCCATCCTGCCACCCCGCATGGCTGTTTGAATGGAATTTAATCTTACCATGTAAGTCTGATCCAACAATCTCTCGAGCACTCACTGGTGTGGAATCTGTAAAATGCGACACATGCTGATCGCCGACCGGGACAAAGACATTTTTATCACAGCGTGCCGGTCAGCTGATCAGAAATGGAACTTGGAAATTGGATGTAAAGCACGCAACACAGATGTGTCCAATGCTGAGTTTTGTTTTGTTTTGTTCTGGGGAAATTGTAAAAGGGCCTATAGACCTAGTAAAAGCAGTGTTTAATTATTGACCGTTTCATGATCCAACCAGGCTGGGAGAAAGTTAAGGAAGAAACCAATTTAAGTCCTTACTTTTCATGTTGGTTACTTGTAGGGTTGATAAATAGGGAAATAAAGGTCATTATTAGTTAATAATTAATTTATAATTTGGTGTGAAAGGGAAACCGACAAAGGCACATCTGTACAAAGTAAAGTCAAAAATCAAGTCAAACTAATTAAAGCTTTGTATTTTTATTTGAAATTGTGTAATTTGTGATTTCAAGGCATTGACCTTTTGTTTGAGAAGGCTTCCCATTGTGAGCCAAATCATCCCCGTCTGCTACCTAACCTCTGTTGTGCTCTCTTCTATAACTCAATGGGTTTTCTCAGCAGGTGCTTCTTTTCATCTGTCTTTGTGACAAGCTGGAATGTGTTCTTGGGCTTTTCTGTCTGCATTGTAAGCTAAACTTTCAGCACCATGTCGTTAAAAATAAATCAGCAGGTTTTTTTTTTTTTAGCATTTCAAAACTAAGTCCCTCATGAGCCTTTGACAGTGTGCTCATGGCTAAGACTTCTGGGATATGTTGTAGCTGAATGCTGCCAAAGTTAGTAACATGTACATCAAGTGTAACTTATCATTGTCTCTACTGTTGCCCATCCTTTCTTTTTGATATATACTTTTTAATTAATGGTTATTGTGTGTTGCTCGTTGATGTAGGTATTAATAATCAAATGCTTGCATTAAAAACTATCCCTAACGAATGTAAAACAGGATCCTACTGTGGATGAAGCAGACCTCTGTGAATACATGATATTCCCATATCTCATCAATATTACACTGCTCATCAATGACTCATTTTAATAAGCACTGCTGATTATCTGGAGATCCTTAAAAGCTCTGAACATGTCTTAAATTGTCTAAACCTAAGACACTAAACAGTGTAGATGTCTTAAATACTGACATTCATGATGTCATTTTCTCACGGCAAATTTTGCAAGATGAAGCAGATTAAACACGAGGGACGCCATCAATTCTGCACCTCCGTAAATGTAAGACACGGTTGAAATGGACAGCAGTTAAATTGTTCCCAAATAGAATGTTCTTAAGTTAAGCCATTGATGGGTAAATACTTTGTGTTTTCATTCTGGTTCTGTCATTTTAACGGGCTTCGATTTAAGGTAGCACTACTCCTAAAGTTGGTGTTAAATCATGAGGAGCTGTGGTGATAAAGCGAGCTATAAAGGACTACCGGCCTGCACCTGTACATTGTCAGATCACAATGAGAGTGAAACGAGAGAATTAGACCCCAAAAACATACTTTGGAAATCAAACACGCACGTCTGACCCATGATATAACCATACAGTCAATTTTAAGCCATTGTATTCAATGGACGCGGTTAGCTAATTGTCCAAAATAACATGTAATTGGATCATGTTATGGATATAGAGTCAGTCATTGTTATACTCTCAATATGTATCCGAGTCTGTTTGAAACCTGATGGCAGTTAAGACCGTAACCTTTCCTGTAACTGATTCCAAGTCTGTTCAACCTCCAACCGCAGGGGGACTTGTATGAATAACTGATTAAGTATACTATGTATAAAATAATGATACAGTTTAAGTAATGCGTTTTTTTATCATTTATGAGCACGACTGATAGAAAACTCAAAAACAAAGCAAATCAGTGAATTCTCTGGCTCTGTGGAGATGAGGAAACTATATGTGGATAAACATACATTTTCATTGTTTGCGCTCAACTTGTGATTTATTTCATGAATATTTTTGTGTCTGTCTCTCTCTGTATGTATCTCCGTATTTTTAGGATGGAATGGGGAATCTGCGGGTGACCAAGGAAGGTGTCCGATTGGAGGGCGTGTCCGAATTCTTACTGCCTCTATACGTCAAAGAGATCCAGTCTCGCAGGGTAAGAAGTGTGTATATGTGTTAGTGTGTGTGTATGCGCCCCTTCCAACCCTTATAATGAGCAGAAATCAAATGTCCCCCAGCAGGCAAGATATATTTGTCATGTATTTGACACATTATGACGCTGCATATGATCCAGCAGTCTTCCATATCTTCATCCTTCACACACAGAATCATCATTGATCCTGTCAGCTGAGGCGGCATGGACACTATGTCACTCTATATAGGACAATCATTTGACACTGTGTCTGTGTGCGTGTGTGTGTGTGTGTCTGTGTGCGTGTGTGTGTGTGTCTGTGTGCGTGTGTGTGTGTGTGTGTGTGTGTGTGTGTGTGTGTGTGTGTGTGTGTGTGTGTGTGTGTGTGTGTGTGTGTGTGTACGTATGAATGGTAAGCAGGCGGGGGGATTGACTGTAATAGTGTCACACTGTCACAAACACATTGCCTGTGTGTGTGTGTATAGAGCGGGGGAGTGGAATTTCAATTGCACAGCAAGAGATTAATGGTGTGATGGAGTAGGACAGAAAGATATAGGGCGATTGATTGACGGGACATTTATGAAAGATGCTGATCCGATTGCAATTTTCTTGGCTGATTCTGATCTGCCGATTCCAATGTTTGCAGATTCTGAAGAACTACAATTGACAGCAAGGCTCCATGCATACTCATTTTTCTTTGTCCACCGTATTTGGACCATCCAGTGTCATAGTATTTCATTTTTGTCATCTGTAGTGGTTATTTGATGTAGTTTTATGATGTATTATAAGCCGCTAAGAGCTAGTGTTAGGAAGTTAAACGAGTTATTATTCCCTCTCTAATATATATATTATATATTGCTTTCAAACAACTGGATTTATTCAAGTTCCCTGCCAAAAAAACTCAAAAATCGTATTTTTTGTAAAACAAAAAAGAAATGCCTTGAGATAAATGTGTGGGATAACACAAGGAGGAATGAGGACGTAAAAAAACACACGAGGCACACAATATCGAGAGAATTAAGGTTGAGAGTGGAGACAGATGATGAACAGTGAGGAGATGGAATGAACTGAGAGGAGAAATGCTGTAGATGCAGCTCTTTCAAGTGCAGCATAAATCAATGGTCACTACTTCAGCCGTTACTTTATTATTTACCCCCACTGTATGCTTTTGTGCTTTTTTGCCTCACAATGAAGATGTACGAGTCAAATTCTGTCAACAGCCGCACAACTGTTTTGGTTCAGTGCTGAAAGCCTCGAGAATTGAAGCTCCCGCACGTCTTACACTGCCGTTATTTTATAGTTCTCCATTTTGTCTCGAAGTCGTCGACTGAGACACTTCATACATATTTGACAAAATGAACACTAAACTCCCCAAGCTGTCTGGCTACAGCAGCGGCAATGTTCTCAGCTGTTTGTGTAGCCCGCTGGTAGGTCCGTTAGCTGTTAGCTGGTAGCCACACATAGCGTGCAAAACATAAAGGTGAGCTAAATGTTTCCCCCACTATGTCTCTGTCCACAGAGCGGTGGCTGAGCGGCTCAGCAGTGCACTCAGCTGTGTGATCACCTTGAGCATCAGGCCTAAATGAGCACAAAACAATTTACAGTTTGGTGCAGCTGTATGCAAAATTAGCCATGGACAGACACATAGACACACACACACATACACACGCACACAATCTCATCTTCTCCTGTTGGAGATAATAAAATAGCTAAAACCTGTTTTATACAAGATAGAAGTGAGCATAAATGTTAGATAAACCATGAATAAAATACCATGACTTTTTAAATATGTGAACATAAACCTATGTGTACATCTAAATTGTCGTTACAGTAATACTTGACCACACAACACATTATTCGTATGCTTGTATATATTTTAACTCTCTATGTTACCAATAATAGCAATATATCAGAGCCAACACAAGAAAACGAAATGAATGGAAAGTTTTGCAAAAGCATGAGAAACTACTCTGTGCATTTGTTTACACGTTGTGGTTTTGTTTCCTTTAACGCTGTGTGACAACAGCTTGCTTGTCTTTCTTTGTGTATTGTACAGTATGTACTGTGTGTATTCAACAAGTGTGTGATTGTCAGCCATTGTGTTTACAAGTCTGTGTGACGGTGCGTGTGTGAGGGTTGCATGCGCCTGTAAGTATCTATTGCTATGTTGATGTCTGAGCTGATATTGATGTTTTGTGCCTGTGTGGAAGCCAATGCATATTTGAGTGTGTGCATGAGGCGGCGCGTATCTTCTTACATGAAGCCAAACAGCAGGTCGCCCTCGCATTTCCTAAACAGCAGGCATGCTCTTATTGTTACGGCTTTCACTGTGAAGCGTGGTTGAATTGGGGGTTGGGAGCATGCTGAATCAGAGGTATCCACCAAACTCCTTGAAGACACAACAGTCTACCGCTTGTTCTGTGAGGAGACGTGCTGTAGAGAGATGGCGAGACAAAAAACAGAGCCTAAACAGATACATGAAATAAACAAAAACAGCTGACTATGGCGAACTGTCCTGTACTGTGATGGTTATAGACTTACAGCTAAACCAGAGACCTAGTTCCATGGACACACACACACTAAACACACTCTCACCAGCCCACAGAGGATCTCTTGGGTCTGGCTAACTGGAGGAGATAAGAGTGCTTCATCAGGAAGAGTGATGGTGAAGTGGGAAATAGTGATGCACACAGAAAATTGCAAGAGGAAGAGAAACATTCAAAGGCAGGAAGCGATGAGAGACAATACTGGAGTGAATGGAGAAGAGATAAGAGACATTGGGACATTGGAGGCTTTAGCACTGACATTTGCAGCACTTTGCTCCTCACTTATTGGTCAAAGTGAGGCCGAACACGGAAGGGGGGAAGAGGAGAAGGATTTGAATGTGTTATGCAGACTAAGTCTGAGATTGTATTTGTTTCGACATACATTTTTTCAAGAAAGAGGTTGAGATAAGTGTAATAGTAAACAAAAAACGTAACAAAATACAACTTAAAGTCACCTCAGGGGCCCGTAAAGAACCAATTAAGAAGACGAAGAAGACGCACTGGGAAACTTGCTACGACAAACGCAACGTTGAGATTTATGCCTCACAGGAAGTGTCTTTTTCAGTTTTACAAGAGCAGACTTAAAAGATGATGAATTACTGGTTTACTTTGTAAATGTGTGTCTAGTTAATCGATCCTCCGTTAAAGAGACAGGCGCAGCCGCTTCAGAGCTTTTCTATGGGACCCTCAGGGACCGTCTCCCACGCAGTGAGCCTCAACAGGGACTACCTAACAGCTCTGTTATGCCGCCTCTAACGTCTCTCTTGCTGGTAATCTGCACCCCTGAATTCATTACTTGTCATTTATTACCATGGTCCCCTACTAAAGGAAGCTCTCCAAATTCTCCATTGATTTATTAATTTCTTTAACTAAATTTGGCTGATGTGATGAGTTTGTTTTAACCATCTGTGTTATCACTGATGTGGTTAATTAACTCATTTAGGAAAGTTAGCCAGAACCTTGTTTTTTTAAAAGGTATCTCGGATTTTAATTTATGCCTAATAAATTATGCCTAATAAATTAAATGTTATTACAATAGCAACAAAATAAGTATATGTTGTTGCTATTGTAATACCATTTCATGATTCAGGGATACGTTAGTGTCATTCTGCAACACAGGGTTGTACAATGGAATGCAGTTGTAGCCTTTTCAACTGCAACCCATCAACTTTTACCATGTTTGAGCATTAAGCATCGTCGATGTAAACCACCAGTCGTAAAATGCTGTGGGCAGCGATCGTCTCAAGGTCTGCTGCACTTTATCCAATCCCCACGCTTCCCACTTCCATTTTGACGACCAGTCATAAACTCAAAAGATGACAAGTTAAAACAAATATGTTGCAAAGTTTAAGGGAGCTGCCCGGTGCCACGTCTGCGTGCGCCGCCATTTTATCACTGGTTTACCTTTCCCTATCTGACCAGGACCGTCACAGACCTGATCTGGGAGGGGTTATGGTATGGTGTCCCCGATGGCAAGCGTATAATGCACTTAAAAAATCACAAAAATATAGGCAACAAAAATCTCTGAGCCTTTTGTACCTATAATTTTGAGAAAACAAACTTTAGGATATAAAGGAATGTAGGAGAACGGAGAAGATGAAGATGGCATCCCTCCCACACACCGTATGTCTTACTCAAAAAACATTGCATACACACACATTCAAATTTTGCATAATCAGGGCCATGCCCTAGCAGTGCATTGTGGGAAAAGTAAATGGATTATTGTGACCCCCAGAGAGCTAAATACAGAACTCGGCACAAAAAAGAAAGAAGCAGGTCTGAAGGAAGTAAAGGGGTTAGAGTGAGGCAAACAGACCTAAAGAGGTGGGAGAAAAGGTGAGAATACATGAGAAGGAGAGCGAAAAGAGAAACAAAGGAAAACAAGAGAGATGAGAAACATAAATAAAATAACTGGTGGAATAAAGTCTTGTTTAACACCCCAACGTGTGCTGCGCATTTTGGCATTTCCATATGTTTTGCAATTTTAACAAGCTGGCCTTAATTTCCATATATGCTGGAAGGGGCAAATGGTTTAATTATGCTCATGTTTTGTTTTGTTTAGTTGTACCTGCCTCGCAGGTAAATAGACATTGTGCAACGTCGAATACGTCGACATTGGCTGTAATTGTGGCAGAACAAACCTTGTGTTTGAATTTATTTTTGAAGCAAGTTCTGAGAATTGTTGCTCGGATTGTTTAATCCTTCTTACCTGTGAGTGTGTGTGTGTGTGTGTGTGTGTGTGTGTGTGTGTGTGTGTGTGTGTGTGTGTGTGTGTGTGTGTGCGCGTGCTTGCGGCTCACAATCAAAAGAAACGTTATTTCTCTTGATCTTTATTGGGCATGGATGACAGACAAATAGCCTCCCATGCTGAGAGAAACGCAGCAAACACAGCAGTGCAGTAACAATAAAATCTATAATAGTGTGTTTAACAACCACAGCATAACTGGCTCCATCACCATACCACCTTGGTGCACCTACGTACAGGCAAAAAATAAACTTGCTACATACATAATAGTATTATTTGTTCATCATGTTTGCTACACACTGCACAATAGTAGCATCATTGTAATATTGTGTGTGTGTATTTTTTCAGAAACTAATATTCAAACAGTTTTGACAACCCTAAATCACGTAACGTTGAGGGGCACTTACCAGAACAACTGATGCTGCCGGTCTTTTTTGGGAGGACATTCTCCTTTGGCATCAAGGAAACATAAACTTTCAATTATTACATAAGAATATGCAAATGAGCTGTGCAGACTGGTGACGCTGACACAGGAGGGTAATTAACGGCCACCTAGTACAATAGAGAGCTCTCTGTGGTTGCTGTGCATGATTTTCAGAAAGCTTGGACTTTTTTTTCTTCTTCTTCTACGTCCTACAGTCTGTACATAGAGGGATTTACATAGTATATGTGTGCGGTATGTACTTGGGAGATGATTCCATTGTAAGCCAGAGGCTGTGGGATTATCCTCAGAGCAGCAGGTTGTGTAGGGGATTTCAAGCTGTGTTGGTGTATTTTAAAAAGCACACTATGGATGCAGTGTTCCCTCTGTGTCTTGCCCTCACTGCTCTATTCCCCCAAAGGCCTGTCTTTAGTGACACACACACACAAACACTGCCTAGTGCCACATAGGCCTTAATTGTCCCCATAGGGACCCCATGACGACCTATCACCACCACAGGAGGCGATAAGAAAACTTAATATATTCTTCTCTCGTGCTGTCTCGCTATATCTTTTTGATTTGACTTTTCTTTTTATGTGTCTCTTTTCCCTTTTATCCCGCCTTTTCTTCCTCTAGCCCCTGTCTATTGCATTTATTTCTCTCTCTCTAATGCCTGCTTTCCATGTTGTTTTTGGTCTGTCTGTCTCTCTCACCCCGATAGTGATACTGGCTCCCCGGAGACAGGCCTTGTTATGGGCAACAGACTACCTCGATAAGAGCTTCACTTACTGGAACACAGTGGAGATAAGAGTTAATGTATACATGGAAAGGGAGGGAGGTCATGTATAAAACACGACGTGGGTTAGGTGGCGAAGCTCAGCAAAAGAACAATTTAAACTGGAAACGAGAGTGAGATTCAAAAGCAATAATGAATATAGGAGACGTAATGAAAGAAAAGTTAAAAGCAACAATCATTGAAGAGCTCCTCTCATCCATATTCTGTACTGCAGCTTCAAGGAAGACTGAAAAATACTGGTGAGGGGCGGGGGGGGTGAAGGTGAGAGGATGCCATAACTTTATTTTTTCTGTTTGTCAGTTTTAGATTTATTACTCCCTCTGTCTGCCTCATACTTTCGCTGTGCTGCTCCTCTGGGGACCTGAGCTAGCTGAAACTTCTCCAACTCTGGAGCTGTAATTGAATAGCAGAGAGTTCTAATGGAACATTAGGCTGTTCCTGTGTTGGCAGGCCCTATTGATTTTGACTTTGCAGCATTGTAAACAATCTGGGGTAAATGTAACTGAACGGATGCAGACCTTGGTATGGGCTATAATTCCAGTGCTATCGCTGCGGAACTGTTGCGCTGTCGCAAGAAACTGGTACAGTGTGGTGTTGTTTGTGCTTTAATGCTACTCTGGGCGGCTTGTGCTTGCCACTTTCTCTCAAGAATAATAGTGGGTAATTGTGTTTTGGTGACTTTTTATTCATGCCGGTTGTTTGTGATAAAGAAAAAGATGCCTCACCGTCCAATTGTCAAGCACGCTTGATCTTAATTGCGCGTCACCTGGGGTGTGCGATGCCGGCCGGTTTTTTATGGTGTTTTCTTTAGTTTGTGGTCGCGTCGAGGAAAGAGTGGCATGTTTTGAGGTCCAGAGTGATTTTCATCGCCCTGAAGGCAACACCTTTCATGTAATAAAATCCCAAGATCACCTTGACATACTGTCAACAGGAAGTCCAATCGCTAGGAATGTTTGTTTCGAATGGCATGTCATCCTCAGTGGCTGTGATTTCTCACACAGAGAGTTTATATTGGTCGGAGGCTCGGATACTTTTCAAATCAATGCATCACTATGTGTAGTGAATTTGCCCTTAAAAAAAAAAGACTGCTGCTGAGATGACAGAGTTTATTTATTTTGAACAATTCAAACAATAAAATCTAAAATAATCAAACATAACAGAAATAAATTAATCACAGTGCAGGAAGAGACAGAAAGCCAACTTGGCTTATTTGAAGCCTCCACCTATATTTTACAAAATGACAAAGAAAAAATAAAATATGCATAAGACATTACATTACAACAAAACAAAGAAAAAATAATGTAATTGTGTCGAGTGTGAGTGAGCGTGTGTGCATGTGTAATATAACAGCTAAAACAAGAAAGACATGAAAACGAATACATAAACAAACTGTGACAAAACAGCAATCAGATTTTCTTTTAGGCATCTTTTGAAACATTTTATAGAGGGACATTCTTTTGTTAGGTGGGACAGTTGCTGTGGAAAAAGGGAAATGCTGTTTAGCGACATTTGTCCTGGTTGATAACGGCAATACAGTACACAAAAAAAGAGCACACACATTACACACATTAAAACACTTCACGTCGCATGCTCTGATGTTTTGGGAATTTTCTCCATTGGGAACATCATCATTCGCCTGTGCTGCTACAGCTACTTCCAGCTACTTATACTCTGTTCCTGGTCTTTCTATTACTACGCTTTCTACGAATACATCTAATGTAATGCAGTGTATTACAGTCAATGGGAGATATTTGACTTGTTTTACAATGATACATTACAGCATTATAAAACATATATTCCAAAAGTTATCCCTACAGGCTGACACCATATGATCAGTCATTACTTAGATCCGATTGCTTGATGAGCTAGAACAAGACATAGTTACACCTGATGAACATTTATCTAAAGTGTTGATACTGAGACCTGTTTACTCATTTTTACAAGACAGTCACCATACTACAAGAGCTTTTTATTCACAAGCTTAAAACTGTTTTAAGAGAACATGAGCTGCTGCTTTATTCCCCTCCATATTTCATTATTTCCCGCCCCTATTGCTTCAAAAGCGTAGCTCACCAGTCTACCATAAAAGAACACTCAACGTGCGGCATCGTCAAGTCCAACAAATGTAAAGTGTATTTGATTTAAGCAGCGTGTCACCTTTAGCGGGTGGCGCTTACATGAGAACGTCTCCAGCCTTCAGCCTGTGGAAAGGAACGACTCAGACGCACAGTCGGTGATAATAAATGCCGACGTCAGAAGATGAGAGCTCCGCCAAGCAGACACATGCAGAGGGCTTGTCAGACGTCTGCGCTTCTTCCGTGTCCCCCAAAACATTAAAAAAGATATCAAATAAGAAGTCAACGCCGCCAGTAAAGTTAAATTGAAGATAATAGAAAAAAGACGAGTTTGACTAAGAGAGGCTTGCAAAGGTTAGCGGGGCCAGAGGAAGTGGCGGTTATTTGATCATCTTCCCAGACGCAAGAATAAAGTAATAACTTTTTTTATTCAACACTGAGCTTGAGAATGGTGTGTAGTTGAGCATGCGGGCGTGTGTTGCTGACTGCATGGGCGAATGTCCAAAATTCCTGTGTGTCCGGTTTGTCAGTTTCCGGCGTGTGTGTGTGTGTGTGTGTCCGACGTGTTCTCGACCCATGTAAAAATAGTCTTCATTAACATTTAACAGCATTTTTCAGAATGTCAGGAGCATGAAATCTGCCCTGGAAGGGAGAGAGGAAACGAGACAAAATGAATAAGAATATGAATCCCTTGTTCCAAAAGATCAACATCAAGCTGCTGTCTTAGGGGTCACAACAAGTCCCCTCATCACAAAACTTCACTGGAGGAAAAAAGGGCATGTCATGCCGCACCACAATGAATCGAAGGATTTTGATAACGCTGTCACTAAACTTTTAAGACCCAACTTGTTTTAAGAATAGCACTAACTATAATACCATCATCCAAAACCAATCATTCACCCGAAACTTCCCAATAACCACCCAGCAGGCAGGTGGATTTTAAGAGATTTAAAATGATGCCTCTTCACCAAAGGTCCATCAAAATGAGCGTGCTGCTTCCTTTTACCAAATTGTTCCACCGTTGAGAGTGTCAGGCACCAGACAGAAAGTGAAAACATTGGCCAGCAATGGTGCTGAACGTGTCTCCATACATTCTTGTAGTGTGAACTTGTTATGTGGTAGTTTAGTTAGTGGACCCAAACGCAAGCACACAGCAGGTTTACTCCGGCCAAGACTTTATTTAACTTGTGCAGGAGGATTAAACGAATGAACAAACAAAGACTAACTGTCCAGTAAATTAAAGTCACTCCTATAATCTCCACCGGAGTCGGGAGGGAAACTCGACCGCACTCAAAACTGAAGGAACAGAAAACAAACAGGTAACGATCTTCACTGAATTCAGACTTCCGTGACCAGACTGGTAACCTGCCGGACTGACGAGGCAGAAGACAATAATGGGTTGAAGCAGGTGAAAGACAGTACAACCTGACAACCCCAGACTGCAGGACCAGAGTTTATATAGTGCCAGGGGAATCATTAGTCTGGTGTGTCAGACTGCAGGAGGTGATCGGCTGGAGTGTCCTCAGCTCTGCACAATCAAGGGTGTGGCCATGGGAGGTGTCTGGAGGCAGAGGACAAACACAGAGCACATGGCACACAATAACAAACAGGGGAATGACAGGACACATGCGGAGAGGAGATCAGGGGAAACAGAGGTAACACACAACGGGTCAGACAGGGATCCTGGATCCTGACAGCACTACCTCAGAGTAGATTAAACCCCTTCAGCGCATGTGTCATAGATGCGTTTCTCCAATACGGCACTCGTTTACAGGAGGTAATATGTTATAGTTGGGCTGTTTTCTCAACCACAGAAGCTGTGGGTGAATTTCATGTCAGAGTTAATACCGGTACATAATGTATTACTTAGCGCTTGTATGGGGAAGGTCCCTTGCTTTTTGTAATTCAGCCGCTGTTATTTAAACCTGTACTTTTTTCTTCCCCTTTCTAACACCACCCCATGGGGATGATAAGCCCTCCTTAATAAACTATTTTTTAAAAAAGCAATACCTCCCCTCGAACACCTTACCTTCCTCGTAACTAATCCTGGCTCTGGGCAGTATTTTCCTCCACATCCATAAATGCTGCATTCCTGGCATAAAGACAGTAGTAACCATTGAGCACAAGGCCATCAGCTGTGTGCCAACACTCCATTTAACATTTGATTTAGTGAACTGCACACGCTCAGGGTCGTTGATAGTTGGCTGGGTTTCTTCTTCTTTAGTGCAGTTATATTTTAGACTTTATTACCTCGACCCAAAGTCCCTCTATGATTTTGGCTCTCTGTCGTTCCTGTACTTCTTCAACAAACATGCTTCAAAATTAATATGGCAGACACAATTTAAAACAAAAAAAGATGGAAAGAATGCTTTAAAGCGTGACGAGCAGAGATTTCTCTGAAGATTCAAGTTTGAACACCCACTCCAATCCTTGCTGCTGTGCAGTAATTGGCATGATGATCAGGCGAGCAGATAGCTTTGTACTGACAAATGTATCTTTTAGCCCACAGCTAGTTTCAGTAATAGCATCAGTGGGAGAATGAGGGCCTATATTAGGCAAAGGGACAGTCAAAAAGATGGAAGTTCCATTCAACAGGCAGAGCTATGCATATGTGTTAAAGCGTTTGTTCAACTTAATCACCATGTCAAATTAAGTGTGTAGAATATCTAACATGATAACTGAAGGTTTGTTTAAAACTAGTCTTGTATGACCAAGGCTGGTGCATAACCTCTCGCACATTCACTGAGTACTTTGACAGTATAAAGTAATATGTAAATTTATATAATACTGTGTTGGTACTCAACTCCCTTAACACACACACACTGACGAACAAGTTTTTTTACGCAAATATCAGCCTACACATAACTGACAAGACACGACACACTCGCACCTTGCACTGTACACCCACAGTGAATGCTGTCTCTTTCTTACACACATGCACACATATTCCACCTATGTGTTTAGGCGAATATGCTAAAAATACACCGCGTTGACATTGACGGCGGGCTTCAAAAACCCCAGCATACACCGTGTCCCTGCCGGTGTCCTGTATGCACAGGTTGTTTCCAGGGAAACGGTCACAATCCACTGTGGGAATTTAATTAAGGGTGGACATTTGAATTAATTAACTAGATGGGAGTGTGGCATTATACTGCTCTGGCCTTATGACATTAAACACACACCCATACACACGTGCTTGCGCAGACACACAAGCTTGCACTGAGGAGACACACACAGATTAGATTTAATTACCAGTGTGTAGATCATTGGTACAATGTGGTTCAGCATTAATTACATATTGTACTCTTCCTCTCTATGTGTGTGTGTGTGTGAGAAGAAGTGCACGACAAAATAAGAGACAGCACTCTGAGTGGATCAGTTGCATTTTAGTTACATGAACATGACTGCAAAGTAAGCAGGTTTTTATTTTCTGCTCCTCTGGTGTAGCATCCACATATTAGCAATTCTTACTTGTTATGCCAACTCAGCAATGCTTGGTCTCTACTGAAACTCACGAATTCCCAAAAGGACTATTCTACCAAACACCTGTGTTGTGAGTGTAAAACTCTCCCTCCCTCAAGTGGTAAAAGGTGGCACTAAAAAAAATGCTAGTTTGCTGCTTTGAAAAGGATGGAAGCTGGAGCGAGCTGGGATTCACAGCAGTCACAATACATGGCGACTGACCCTTCACTAAGCCCTGCCCCTTTGTTGTTAGACTGCCGGAGCTAGAAGCCCACACCAACCACATTCCCTCAAGAAATATCACACTTTTGGAAAAAAAAGTAATTACAGAGAGAAGGAGACAGAGGGGTCTACAATATGTGTTTGAAGGAGACATCCAGGATGTCAAACTGACTCAGCAGTGAACCCTAATGTTGCAGTCCACCTGGCGATCGAGACAAAACACACTCAAATTAAGGAGTAACAAAAGGTCATCCACAAAACCAGGCTGACAATGAAGACAATCTGAAACGATTGCATGAGAATCTATGGAGCAGAGCTGTATGGTTGTAGGACCCCGGGAGTCTGCGTTCAAGGGCAGAGGTTACTTAGTGTTGGATCAATTGTGAACCAGCTTCACATAGAAAATGTATTTAAATGTACATAAACGTTACACCATGCAGTTTAATCCACTTTTCACCTGCAATGCTCTAAACATGCCTGATCAGCAAACTGAATTCTAAATGTGATGAGATGAGAAGAGATAAGTATCCTTTTGCTTATTTATTCACACTTTTAATCGTAGAGCAACACTCCTGAGGTAAATTGAAGGGACAACACCAAATGGTGAAGTGCTCCAGGTCTGGTGAAACATTTCGAGGAAAGCACTGCTTTGAGTAGCACAGTCCGCCGCTCTGCTGGCGGCTTTTCTAAACCTGCCAAAACAGTGGAAGTGCTGTGTTGGGTTGTAGCCATTTTTTCTAGCCAACAAACCGTTAGCATTGGAGGTAGTGCATATGGAGCTCACAGTCGGTGGGACTCACAGTCTAACTATATTGCCCACAAGAGGTATAGTTCTAGTGGATTGAACCATTAATTATTGTCTGCTTATATCAGAATAACTCTTATGTTCTGTAAGAATTATTAGAGCTCCAGACATATCCAAAAACGAGAAAAAAAAGACTGTAAATGAACAGTTGTTGTCAACTTTTGCTTGGAGGTACTTGATAAAGAAATTGCCTCCAGCACTTGGACAGCCTCCCCTTCCTAAAGCACTAAAAGCAGCAGTATTCAGACATGTTCCCTCCTCGATGGTGTACGTCCTGGTAAAATCATGAAGGAGTAAGGTTCCCATGACAGAGAGGTCCACTTTCTCTGGGGCCAGAACAATAACACAGCAATAGATCTGCCACAGAAACAATCCCAGTGCTGTACTCAGATGTCAGCCTGGCACAGCTGAGGTGATAACTGAAGCTCGTCTTCTCCCTGAAGGTGTTAGTACCTGGCACAGTAGTGGAACAGAGAAGCCAAATACCGTACCAACACAATGGGAAGCATTGCTCCAAAGATGATGTCATCCAGCCGAGAGCAGAAGTAGAAACTGCCAAAGTCATTGGTCCTGCCATATGCAGCAACATACACAACTTAAAACCATATTTAAATCACTACACACATCATCAAAAAGATGACATTTACAAAATAGCAATACTATTAAGTATCTGAATTACAATATATTTAACCCAGGACCTTTTACACAAATAGAAAGTAATCGGCAACATACCATAAGTACGACCACAAAACCAGCTCTTTAACGCACAGAAAGGATAGGATAGACATACAAGAGGCAGACTTAATGAAATGCCATTCACATAGGGAGACAAAAGAGACTAGAGGTGCTGAGAGTGTGTGCTGCAGTTTGTTGTCAACACATGGTGATAAACTAGCTGTAAAGAAAGACAGAGCAAACACCGTGTGAGTCTCCAGGAGGATAAAAACCCAGATCAAAGTACAGTGGATGAATCATAGACAGGAACCATGAACCAAAACTGTCGGGCAGTCCCGAGTAAAACAAGAGGGGAGAAAGTGATGGACCTGAGACAACAGACAGTCCAACTATTTCCCAACTAGAGCAAGTCCCTCAAGTTGAATTGTCTGTAACTGAAAGGCACGTTAGAAATACTAAATACCAAATTCTCACAAATATCCACTCTACACCAGTTCATAATCCACATGTATTGTGTACACCAGTGCATTGCTTTGAGATGCTTCTCTTCTCTAAATATCATTCCATTAAAAAATGACTTCATGACCAAATGGCGCATCTTTCAGAAGGAGAACAGTTATGTAAAAGTAGAGTAAGTAACACAGGAGAGGGAGCTACCATTAGGCACTAAGCACTGGATGAAGATCAAAGCGAGATATAACAAGGATGTAAATAAGCAGGGGGTCTTCAGTTGCCTGGAAACCTGAGCTTTGGAAATTAAGTGAAGAGAAGACCGTTAAAAGAGAGACCAAGGAAAAAGGACCAACAACAGAGAGATGAGAGAGCTGTGGTATTGTATTTCATCTGTACGGAAAATCTTGCATCCATATGTTTCCTTCTATCCCATCCTGGTCCCATCCTTGGACACCGTCTTGAAGAACGACTGCATTACAGCTTTGAAAAGTCTTCTGTCTGAACTTATCTTATCATTGGATCCCTTGAACAGCCTCCTTCGTTCCAACATTGGGCGCCGGCCATTGCTACCCTGACAGAGTGCTCTGCTCCCTGTTCTTTACTTGTTTTGATATGCCCTCACCTTCAGCACTTAATCACGAGGAACATATGCTGCAGTCTTGAGTACCGACTCTACGTTCATAGTTAGATTGAACTCTTTTAAAACTGGCCTGTCGAGGTCAGAGAAATAGTTAGCCAACAGCTATGTGCTTCAGTATTTAAAGTTTATCGTGGTTGTTTATTAGTAGCATATGTGATACTGTATGTTCAAGTAAATTGACAACTTTATTACTTACTTTTCGTCCGTGTAAGTTGTTATTTACTTTGTTCAAATTGTCTGTCTGCAGACAGTTAGCGACTGGTTTGTCAACATAGTGGAGCGCTTAGCAGCTAAAGAGTCAGATACTTCCCTCAAGAGTTGGTATCGGTGGCCAAAAAATGATTTATTTTTTATTGGAAAATATGTCCAAGATGTTTTCCCATGTGTGAAAACCACTCATGTGTCTCTCCAGTGTGTCCTGTCTATCTCATCCGATGCTTGTATGTTATGTCTCAAGCACCATTTACAGAAGTTACTCCAAGTCCTCTTCTTCTTCTTCTTCTTCTTCCGTTTTTGCAAGCTATTTCCATTAGGTTCTGCCTTTCCACTCAGACCCAGAATGTGTTTTGCAAATTAGCACTTCATTTTCCACAGTGTGTGTATCATTTCAATGCCTTTCACATCTGTCTGTACCACTCAAACCTGGCAACATGGACCAACGGTTACAAAGTCTCTCATCTCTCAAGTCCTTTGGCTGCTGATGTGTGATGCCAAACAGAAATTCAGTTGAT
Organism: Lycodopsis pacificus; assembly: GCA_028022725.1. Classification (NCBI taxonomy): domain Eukaryota; kingdom Metazoa; phylum Chordata; class Actinopteri; order Perciformes; family Zoarcidae; genus Lycodopsis; species Lycodopsis pacificus. The sequence goes on from CM051693.1 coordinate 11,983,203, forward strand.
AGCCTTTTCATGCTGACACATAATGACCTCATGTTCACTGCACCACTATGAAAACGTAATGCATTCCAACAGGTTCATTTAGCTCCATCGGTTAGAGCCATTCTCTGTCCCTTCTATCTCCATCATATCTTATCCCTCGGAATCAATTCCCACTTGTCTCTCTCATGCTCTCCTTTTATCTCTGTCAACCATTCCCATGTCCCATTTTATGCAATGTTCCCCCATCAAGAGAATCCACTTCATCTCTCTCCTGTCCCCTCCTTGTAAACCATTCCCAGTAATTATGGAGGCAGCTACTCGACTGGGGATTTCATCAAATGGCTAAAAGCTCTGCCGAGACATGCCAACATCAGGAAATCCCACAAGACAAACTGAACTGCTGGACCTTTTGATTAAAGCGTCAGTTTCGGCAACCAAATGTAAACACGAAGGTTGTCGCACTAATGAATGCTAAAGACTGAAATGAAAAAGAGAAACAATTACGGTACTCTCCGCCCTTGACTGTCTCCATGCGAATAGTTATACATTTGCACAGATGTTGCACAGTTAAACAAGCTTGGGGATTTAGCATTTCACACCAAAAGGGCTAACTTTTTAACACTATTTTACAGGATTGAGTCCTTAAAAAATAACATTTCCATTTGAGTTTCAGTTTGTTCAGTTTCTACTTAAACATCCGAGCAGTACGGGGGGAGAGAGATACAATAACCAACAGCTATGACAATGGGATAACACACTGGTGAGGTTGAGCCGGATGAAAGACACATCAGTAAGTGTTGCTACATGAACGAAAGAGAGATCTATTTCATCGACTGTTCACTTAATTCTGTTGTCATGGCCTCCTCTTCATTTTGTTTTGTGTCCTTTCTCCTAACTACAGCTGCACTGTCTGTGATGTAGATTAGGTTTGAAACCAATAACCTTGAGGCGAAAGATAAGCCAGTGCACCCCTGTGTTATATTTCCCCGAGCAATGATAACTGTGATCCAGATTAGTTCTGGACCCTGCAGCCTTTCGGCGAGTAATAGACCAGTAATGTAAGTGCGATTTATCTGTGTGACCTATGATCTGTCTTGCTTTGATGGGATGGATTGTCCTGACTCTGTAAAGGTGACGAGGTTAAACATTCTGTATAGCCCATTCAAGGAAAGGCAGAGATATGTGCACACACTAGCACCCGTATACGCCCGACTTCAGTACAAATGGAAAAGGATCCGTCATAATCCCCGGGGGAATTGGGCGGAGAAGAGACAGCAAGGAAACTACAGGAAGAAAGAGGGATGCCAGAGCAATAAAACACATATAAAGATGTATCAGATTTTAAATGAATTTTGAAAGACACAATATCATTCCAAAGATTTCTATTTGGAGTCTGCAGCATCGGCCTGAAAGCCGATGTGCCGACGGCAGCAACACAGCACCAGTCATGCTAGAGTGATGAGTGAACAAAGAAAGAAAGAAAGAATAATTTAAAGGAGTAGTTGTCAAAGCTTGTCTTCAAAAAGTAATTATGAGACTGCAAGTCAGTGTGTGTGTGTGTGTGTGCGTACGTCAGCCAGTACAGGTCTCAGAAACTGAACCTGATCAATAATCTGTTAGCAGCAAGGCGTGTGTGCATGGGCAGGTGTAAGTAAATACACACATATACATTTAGACTCATGCAGGTGAACAAGGTCAACGTTTGTCCCATTTGCACACTTCCTGTATCTCCTTACACACTCATAAACTCACAAACTCTCTCTTTCACACGTACACACAAACTTCTCCAGAGTTAACTTATTCCTCTTTCACCTCAAGTATTTCTACCACGGGGGAATATTTCATGGCAAATGGAGCATTGCAACTTTATCTGCTCCGCCATGCTCTCCTCCTCCGTCCTCTCCACTTATCTTGTCTCCTCTCCTCTCGTCAGCCATGCCACAGGACACAACAAATGTGCCTCTGGAGACAAATGTTGCCATGCTGTGGCCATTGCCGTTCCTCCATGTTGATGTGGTAGCTCTGCATGTGTGTGTGCTTAAATTAAATTCCTGTTTGTAACTTGTGTTTGAGCATACATGCCTGCATTTTACAACGTGGATTAGTTCTGCTGGTTTCTACTGTATAGTCCCTCAGTGCAGGATCCTGATTCAGCACCTCACTGCTTCTCTGCCATTGATTTCTCTTTGCCTCCATGCAAGTTTAAAGCAGACATAGACGCATGATGTTCATGGAGTGGATTTATACTGATATATTGAAATAACAATGACGTTACTGAATATGTTTTAGTATTATACGTGTATTGGTGTGTCAGAGGCTCAGTGGGGAGCACCATTACCTCACGTCAAGAAAGTGCTGAAGTCAGTTCGTCTGCTTGTCAGCTGGAGCCTTTCTGCATAAAGCGTGCACGCTACCCTCGTGTCTTCGGGGGTTTCTTCTGGTTTCATAAAAACTATTTGAAAATGTGAATGTGTTGTGCTTGAACTCTGTTATGAACTGGCGACTTGTCAAACTTTTACCCCCCACCTCACACCCCTTAACAGAATGAGACCATTTAGTTTATCAAGGTTCGTATACTTTGCTCTGGAAATATTCTTGAAAACCCAAGTGGTTTTTAAATTGCTAGATATTTAGGATTATATCATTCATACTTATATTTTTTTAAGGTTATCCTTGGGGGCTATATCTCTGGGGTCTAGGCTTACCTTTCGGGCCAAGACTTCGCTGTTCGTTGTTTAAAGTCTGATTAGCTACTAAAGGTGGGAGAGTGGAGTTGAGAGACAACGTGTACGACCGGATAGCTTCACAAATAGCCAGTTCACAAGCTCATTTCAAACCGTATAAAAAGCGAAGTAATTTCAGACAATAGCCGGTTGGTTCTGACATTGCATTTTGGCCAGTGTGTTCCGCCTCTTTACTCTCCACACGGACTGTTCACCTGCATTCAACCAAAGCATGCGCACACAGACTAATAGGATAAGATGATGAAGTGATGACATGTTGCCCAGACATGGACCATGAGGCGGTCATTTTAGTTTGTCTACTGTTTCTTATTGTGAAAGATTGTGTGTGAGCATCGGCAAAAAAACTTAGAGAAATATTTGCAAAAAAAACTTAGAGAAATATTTGCCTAAAACAGGACTAACAGTATCCTCAGATTGTGTGCTTAAGACCATTATATGAAAACTTTTTCCTGAGCCCATATCTGAGATGTTATGTAAAAATCCCTCGGATGTGTTTTATCTCTGAGCCCTCAGGTAGGAAGTTATTATTTGTAAAACATCACTTGCAGGATAATTTTTTTGCAAATCTCTGGAATAATAAATGCCTATAGCGACTCTAAGCACTTGTTCTAGAGGCTACAGCAAAAATGCTCCTTTCACCACAAACCAGATGCATTTAAAGAATCACATTAATGTACTTACAGTTAGTTTTATTCAGAAATCATGTAGATGTTGGAACAAGCAAGGCAGCCAAGTCAAATCGTTTGGTGAGAGCAGCCAGCCCCTGGCTACCGTGCACAAATCCCAGATTTAGAGGCTTACTGGTGCACATAGGAAAGGTATATATGTCTTGGAAATATATCTGTTTATTTTCCAAGGCAATCTGAATTATGAATAGTAATAAACATTGGACATAAATAAGCTCCAATTTGTGGTGCGATATAAGAAAGGTGGTTCGTCTAACGTGAGTCTCATCTAGTATTTCTTTCCAGCTGGCATCTTTCTCTGGAGCTGTGTGACTTTGTTGACGGGTCCCTTAAGCACCATACATTATCGTGGAGAAGCAGAAAGCAGAGGGCTGACGTAGCGGCTTCTGTTTATAGATTTATTTGGTGTGTCTATCTCTAAAACAAATGTTCTGCGGTTTACCCTCCTCTCCCTTGCATCTCTATCTTGCTCCCCCTCCTTTTTTTCCCTCTCTCCTCGTTATAAGATGTATCACTCTGCAACCCTGACGCTCTGGGAGGTCCCTGCTTACCACTGCTTCTCTTTCCCCCCCCTCCAACTCTCTCTTTCTGTAACACTATTCCTCCCCTTACTTACGCCACCCACGTCTCTCAACCTTTCTACGTTTTTGTATCTATTCCCACTTTTTCCCCCTTTAGCAAAGGACAAATCTGTCTGCAGTCTGGCAGAAGGAGCAATGGGGCTCGGCGGCACGAGCCTGTAACCCCGCAAAACGCTCCTAGAACACCCATTTAATCGATTTGTCTACTCAGTAAACTTTTCAGGAATTGGAACAAAGGCAGCATTTTACAACTGCCTTTTGATGCCTCTGTGCAGGCGACAGCCATGGCCGGAGGCATCATGTTTTTGGGTCTGTCCTTCCAATTCCATTCTCGTGAACGCGGAGCGTCTTGAGTGAAATTCTTCAAACTTTGCACAAATGTCCACTTTGATCTGATTGCAATTTGGTGGGTCAAAGGTCCCTGTGACCCCACAAAACATGTTTAAACTCAGCAATTCATATGCTTATTATGACGATGTAACAAAATAGTCTCATAGGGTAATATGATGCGATGGCGTTTTGGACAGATAGATGCAAACTGTTGTATGAGTTGTTGGTAGAGGCATGCAACCGCAAAGGGGTAATTCTAGTTTTGTAAATGCTGTTGGATTAGGGAAGTAATATTTGTAAAATTGCATGTTTCTGCATGATTTTACAATAACACAGTAGGCTACCACTCAGTGAATCCTTAGCTAAGTCATGGAGAGATCACCTGGAATGTGTGAAAAGACAGCAAATCATACCTCATCTAGCTGGAGAGCTGGATTAATGATTTCAATTGTTTTGTTGTTTGTGTCTGGAGACTTGCAAATAGCACACACCTGTGCTTGTTGTGGTGAAATAGAAGCTTACGCTGCTGTATATGTAAATATAAAAAGCACCGGTATGTGTCGGCAGAAATGCACAAACAAGCCGATGAATGCTTGCTTGGAGATAAAACAAACAAACAAAAAAACGCTAATAAACTGTGTCCTCATACAAAAGCAAGATGCTCAAATATACAAAACACAGTATCAGTTCTTTGCTGACATGATGTTTTCACAAAAACAGCAGCTCTTGTAACACTGTGTTGTGTCTTATGCAGAGCACAGTTGGCGGTCTGCATTAGTTTTTAGATACCTGTTTAACTGAAACTACTGCGTATAACTGACATCTGTGTCAGTGTTGATGTGGATATGCTTTAAGACACGTCACACCTCTGATTATCTCAGATGTTTAGATTTCAGGAATGAAAAAACCGTGTTGCAAGCCTACAAGAAAATACCCCAATTATCAGAGTTTCTGGTAGCTAGTTCTCAAAAATGTTTATTAAAAGAAAAAGAAAAAAAGAATGCCCCATCCAGAAGCTACTTACAATACTGTCACGTCAGTGCAACACTGAGTTTTACTGAAGATAATATTGCATGCTTCCTTTTATACATTCAGGCACTGAGACTGCTCTACCCACAGTACCAAACATCATGACCGAAATATTCTTGACTGAAATGCAGCCGTTCACCTGTGATTCATACATCCACCTTTCTGCAGTGCTACTCTTTCCTCCTTTCGTTTGGTTCTTTGTTTATGTTTATGATTTTGATTGGTTACTATAGATGCATATTGAATTTTTTTTCTGAGCGATAGCTGACCCTCGTTAACCAATCAATAACCGTTAACCGCAAGGTAGTGCCTTGCATGCAAGAGTGCTGTGGTTGAAGTGCCTAACAAGCCGCCCAGCTGCAATGATAGCCCAATGCACAAACAGATTAAATCCATCACTTACAGTCAGCTGCAGTGTGTGCGCAAAACAGGCAACTAAGTGCACCCGTTCGGGAGAATTAGCAGCCATGACGTTCCATACGTCGTCATGGACACATGCAGCCACTTTACCAGTGAGTCTCTAACGCATCAGTTAACATTAAGTCAAGCTGAGAGGTTGTCAGTGTCAGTGTGACTCCCTGGCATACTTGACTCCCATGCCACAGTACCACTCTGCCTGAACTGCTACTTTTCTTTTTTTACCAAAACACAAATATCAATACAATGGGAGCAAAAACTCTAAAAATCATATTTCAGTAGGGAGCACTGTTGTGCGGGGCAGGGTGTGTATGCATGGTCACAATGTTTGCTTGCATGGGCGGGCGCAGACACACACTGCGGGAGGGAACGGGATTAGGAAAACAGTCAGGGCTCTAAGGCTCTCGGCCAAATCCTTGGCAGAGGTCTGCGCTCTCCAAGTGCCTTTCTAGTTAATTTATATAGTCACTCATCCCAATGAACCAAAAAGAGTTCATAGAGGAATACTCCACCAGAACCACTTAAAAGTTACATATAAAAAGAGACTCAAGAGGATGCAAGCCAACACCTAAGCCTGCATTCCTGGAGGGGCCCTGAGGTACATGGGCCCCAATATTAGCCATCTCAGCTCATGCTTTCTTTAGTCAGCAATCAGAATGTCAAGTCTCCAACAACCCAGCCAGAGCCACCCACCTGTCTAACCAGTTATAGGGCAACAACCAACGTTTCCAGCAGCTGCCTTGATATGAGCCAATAAAATAAAAATAGTGGATCAAAAAAATAAATGAACTCAATTTTAGATAACTTTCTATACAGACATATTAGAAAATTTGATCAAGGAATAGTAATTGTATTTTGGATGCAAAGCTGATGATGGTATTAATTGCCAGCTCCATGTAACTCCATTTAAAATGATTCTTTGAAGAAATCAATGTACTTATATTAAGTAATTTAATCAAGCCGTACCATGAATAGTGTTTATTGTTTCTGACATAGAGGTCAAAAATTATTGCTGTAAATTACTGAAAGCCCTGACCTTCAATGTTATGCTTGGGCCTTGAAATTTTGCAATATGCAAATTCACACACACACACGCACACACACATGCAGGCCCAAATCTGACATGACTTGACCGGCTCGGTCCCATGCCAGCTGATTTAAATATATGTAATTGATCTCAAAACCGTTGACACAGGGCTTGTACAGGACACAGATGACATGTTAAATAGACGATAAGGCTCTTGAGAGCACACAACGACCCTTGAACATATTAAATCTAAGTACTAAGAGAGTTAGATTATGAGCAAACCCTGCTCTATTTTCTGTTGTTACATGGCCGTGGGGACTGAAAACAACAAATTAGCACGGCACACCAACAAACGTATCACTTATTTAACAGTCCTCGCCAATTAGCGGAATGAAAGTCGTAATAGAAATGCAGGGACGCCGCGAGCATTTGGTATTCTGTTTTAGCGAAGGCCATCAACTGTGTGCTTGCCTTTACTGATACATTTGAACAGCTTTCCCTGTCTTATCCCCCCCCCCCACACACACACACACACTCTTTTGACTCATTCTGTACACAGAAAGACAGAAATGATTTTAATCCTCTCTCAAGAAGCCTCCAGTTTAAATATTGAATCACAACATCGGCCTTGTATTGAAGTCCATGCCTATCTTTGCCGTGTAAAAGTTTGGGCTACGAAGTTTAGATTTCCTTCTTTCGAGGTGGCCGGTGGTTCCTCTTCACATGTGCACGGTATAAAAAAATCAGCTTGTGGAGATTTATGTCTATAATAATGCATCACATGACAATGTGAAAACATTTGAAATTTGACTCACACTCTAACCACAGTCAGACAGACAGGTAGGTGGGCTGAAGAGGTGCTGGCTCTTTGGACAGTCAGAGAGACAGGAGGAGGATAAGACAGACCAGAGATGGAGAGTTGAAAGCTTTCTGTTATTAAATTGACGAGCTAAGAGTATCTCCTGCATGCCCGTGCCTTTTAGATAGAGAGCCAGACAGCCAGCGAGGCAGGCAATCACAGACATACAATCAGCGGAGCTAAAAGCAGTTATTAGGCTGATGGCAAAGATC